>OY101448.1:45376598-45976598 GCA_956483635.1 Panzeria rudis | reverse complement strand
AATTGTTCAACAAAAATTTTTCTCCTGATATTTTACAAAAAAGTGTTGAACAAATCTTAGACCTTAAACATAAGTCCTACAATATATTCTATGGCGAGTCAGTATAACTATGTGCAAAAGGAGGAAAATTTAACTCCCCCAGATGTAAACTTTCAAAACGCCGATACACGTATGTATTTTTTGATGGCCTCTACCAGAATCAGTTGTTAGAACCTTGTTATAAAAAAATTTGATTTTGTTGTGCAGTGTAAATATTACAATTAGGTGATTTCAATTTACTGTGAATAAAATCAATATTTATCCATAGATTTTCATGAAATAAAGCTTATTTTATTGGTAATACATGTGGCTTTAAGATCACTTAATAAAAATGGTAAGTTTGTGTCATTTTCGCATTGCGGCCTGAATAATTTCGAAAGCATTAAATATCTATAAAAAATAATGTCAAAACAGTAAAGGTAATATTATTTTAAGTTTGCTAGTGTTTTTTGTAATTAAATTGGACTACCCTCTTCAAAGTTATGATGAAATTGGTGAAAAATGCCAAATTTTAGAAAAAAAAACTTAAAAAAAACGTATTCATAGAATTTTAAATTTCGACTGTTTTTGTAGTTAGAGGACCATAACACATCAAAAAAATATTTTTAGTGGTGATCAAAGGTCATGACAAAAGTTTAATTTTGTTGTATAGTGCAATTATGTGGATAGATTAGAAAAAATGCATTCATTGCGAATGGGAAGGATCTGCAAAAAGTGTAAAATTGTAGAGTAGTGTAATTTGTGTCGAAGTTTGAAAAAAAAATACATTCCTATTAAAAATGCTTTTATTTTTAATAAATTTATTATTATTTTTATACCTAGTGACTCTATTATATTTTTATTTTATCCAAAAGTATTTTGTAGTATTTTTTTTTTGTTATTTCTAAAAATGTATTATTTAATGAATTATTTTAAAGACATGATTAGTTTTTATTATTAAATATGTAAATTATTTATAAAGAAGCATAAATTTTATTAAGATTTTAAGGCTTTTCGTTATAGAAAATATTTTATTTAACAAAATTCTCTTATTACGAACAAATTTATTTTTTTAATATTTAAAAACTGAACTCAAGTTTAAGTTATAAAAAAAGTGCAATTAAAACAAAAATAAAAAAAACACATTTTTCAGGTTAATCAGGAAAAATGTTTTATTAAGCAATAAAAAAAATAGAATGTTTATATAAAAAAATAAATACTAAAGGAACTTATAAGGGCAAACTACTAAATGTTGTATCGTGTTTTTTGTCGTGTCCGTTGAAAGTAAAGTAAAATATTTCATAAAATAAACGTATAATTTTTAAAATGAAAACTGCTTTAGCATGATTTAATAGATTATAAATAATTGTACATAAGTTTTTTTTTGGGTAAGACTGTCCATTATGTGTTAAAACTGAAGAACGAAAATACTGTTTATACTTTCATCATACAAAATGGTGTGTCCGTAATGAATGCTGTTGATTTTCCACTTTAAGAAAATATAATTTTTTCCAAAAACGAGATTAATTTTATAACGGTTTTAGAATATTTGCATTTGCTTCTCTTATTTCATACATAAAATTTTTTAAAAATTTTAGAAATTATATTATTTTTTTAAATTGTTGTTGTCCGCAGTATTGTGTATTGAGCGTTACGTTTTTTAGTACGCTTCATTACTTAGTTTAATTATTAAAATTTCATTAACAACATGAACTAAAATAATAGCGCACATAGGGGCAGACATATGGGGAGTTCACGCGATACATCAAGAATTAAAAATGACCTTTTTCTAAATGTCTTTCTGTAATCCCAGGCTAAAGTCGAAAGTCAAGTAAAAATTTTCATTTTCAAAGTGTTAAAATTTTTTTTTAAATATGTATAAAAGTTTGACATGAAAAAACGATGTTTCTCATTAAAAAAATTTTATTTTGTTTTCAAATTGTATTGGTATGATTTTTAGAGGATGGATCTGTGTTAAAATATTTTTAAAAGTATGGCCCATTATGGTCAGATTCTTTCTTATATGCAAAGTATAATTGTAGACTATATTTTCTACATTAAAAATTTTTTTTTAAAGAGAAGTAACACAATTAGGCAATTAATGCCTACTAGTTAATTAATTAATGTGTTACCTTCTTTGGGAAAGGGATAGTGTAGAGAGAACAGGCGGTGAAGTGGGAGAGAGATAGAAAGCTTTATTCATTTACAACTCTGCTATTGCGGGTTTTTTTTTTGTAGAGCAGTGTTGCAAGCTCTCTGGTGTTAAGTAGAGGCATTAAGTTGTTTTTAAACTCTGTAGCCATTTTATTTGTTCTTTTACTTCGCCGACGGTTCTGCTACAATACCGACGAAGGAGGGTGCTGTAAAGTGCATTAGGATATGTTAGTATTAATTGCTGCCGGTACTGCCAAAGTGATCAGTGCTATGCCTTCATCACTTGAACAGTCCAACAATAACCAACACAATAACACACCAATGCACATGAGAAAAATGCATGATGTTGTTGTTGGCTTGCCTGAAACTAGTTTTTAACTCAAGACCTTAGGGTTTGTAGCCAAACGCGCTAACTACTCAGCCAACAGCACCCTCAATATTTCAAAAGCGTAAAAGTTATAGAGATCCCCAATATTCTTCATATCTATTATATACCCAGTAAAGAACAGAATGTCTATAATTGCATCGAAGTTTAACTTTTTGCAAGTTTTTGCGGTATTGCATTTTATTTAAATTTTGCACTTTATACATTTTATATATTTTCCAATATTGGTAGTATTATAGGGTGGGTGTTTCGAAAAAAAGTTGCAGCAATCACCTCGTAGAATGAAAGATGTCAATGACGTTTCTAAATTTTTTGCCACGCCTTAAAATACTGCACTTTTTATTTTTATATATAGCACCGCCATTTGAAGTCCGATTTCATCATATTGCATATTGTTGTTTATTGCTTGACTTTGGCTTAATTGTTGGTTCTGGTGGCTTTTTAATCCGGCATACAATTTTTTACACGTGACAAGAAAGCCCTTCTAAAACTTTGTATGTCTAGCTTTTAATATACTCAGTTTATACCACGCCTCAAAATTACGCCCATTTTTCCTTTTCATCTAACTATTATATCGTCATTTTCACTCCCATTTTCACCAGTGAAAGGATAATTACAAGACAATTGGAACAAAAGTTTTCCACAGGGGAGTAATAAAAAATAGTAATGGCTCTCATAAACACTGAAAAATCCAAAAATATTTTTTATTTTTTATTTTATTTTTTTAATAAATTTCTCCGGAAGGCTATGATATCTTTATATATTTGATATCTATAGAAAATTACCTTTCCATTGGTACCAATCTTTCTTATCAAAAGATGGCGTTTGATTCATCGCGTGGTTTGATATACTTTTGCCCCTATGTGCAGCGTAGGTTTGTACTTTTAAATATTTAAAACTTTTGTGAACTTTGTTAAATAGTATTATATTGCAAAATGTTTCATCAAAAAATCATCGTTTGTATCCAAACAAAAAAAAGAAATGTATTGAGTGTTATCCATATTTTTTAATTTAATTGAAATTTTTACTGAATACCGAAGGAGGTTATGTTAAAACACATCAAAGATTATACATCTCAATTGTATTAAGTTCCAAATACAGTGTGTGTTTTTAAACAAATTTTAATTCGTATGAAAATGTATTGAGCGTTACGTTAAAAACATTTTTAAATAGAATATGCCGCCATGTCACAGAATACCATTCCGATCGGAAGTGGTTTCAATTCCGTAAGTTGTTTCTTCAGAAAACGAAAAACGAAAACTTTCTTCGTTATCAAACCACTTTTAAATTTCAAAGTGGAAATGAAAAACACTTTTCTACTGACTTCATTTGCCGTAAATACTAAAACACCTGCATACTATTAGGAGCGTCAAATAAATATTTGGTCATGAGCTTTCCATGTTAATAAAAAGCTTAATGTGAGCTTTGCATCTAAAAGCAAGAGTAAACAAACGCCTCAAGATATAAAAACTTTATAATTGTAAAAACGAAAAACAAAATAAACGAAATATAGAGCACCAAAAATGTACTTTTTCGAAATGACAACTATGGAATCAAAATCCAATCCGAACGGAATCTGTGACATGACTGTCTGATTTGCTTTGAAAAATTTTGCTTCTACCGCTCTGTGAGCTGTTATATTTTCGAAGAAAAAAAGAAGAAAAAAAAAAAGTATTTGAAATTGACATTACTTTTGACATTGTCGGTCGATTTTAATAAAATAAGTGCTATTTGAAAGAAGAGTTAGCCTAATTTTTGCTAATGTATAAATGTTTGTAAATAATGATTTTAAAACATAAAAATTTTTTATTTTTCCACGTGAGCCCAAGTCAAAATTGAAAAATTGTTCATAACTTTTAACTTCGTCCTGCGATTATTATAATTTTTTGTTTTTAGAGAGTAGATGTATAGTGCTTTCAAACCCTATACTCATTTTTTGTGGTTTTTTTTAGGGATGTAACGATACGCCGTTTTGCCGATCCGATGCCGATACCGATATTTAAAAATAAATATCGCCGATACCGATTCCGATACCGATACGAATATTGAAATTGAGTTCAAGTTTATATTAACAAAACTCAAGCGCAATTTTTTATTGTACAAAATTACATTATAAGAGAGAATATTTAAAATTTATGAAACTTTGGAAGTAATTCGCATAAAAAAATTGTGAAAATGGGTACTTTTTTATCCTTTTTCCTGAAGGAAAAATCATTATAGAATACCGAAAAAGAAATTTGTCCTAGCATCGCTTCCAATTCGGTGATTGGTAATCGAAAAACAGAACTTGTTGCAAGGGCAAGGATATGTAAAACTAATTAGAAATTATCCAAATTTGCAATACTTCCAGATCGCGAATTCTACATTTTCATGACTTCTTTGGAGTATTCCTTTTTTGTTGGAATAAAATTTAAAAAACAACGGCTTGAATTTGAATTCATGGTAAAATTAACAAAAAATAAATAATTTTTTACAAAATAACATCGAACAAGAATAAATTATTTGTTTAAAAAAACTCTGAAAAAATGTTTAAAAGTATCGTCGTATCGGCAGTAAAATATCGCCGATACCGATGTATCGGAAAATCTGAAGTATCGCCGATATATCGGTATCGGTATCGGTATTCGTTACATCCCTAGTTTTTTTTTCGCATAAATCACTCCCGGAACAACCGCGAAAGCAAATGTAACACTCATTACACAAAAATTAAAAAAAAATCGAGAGAGATATAGTTTTATTTCAGGATCCATTGAATGAGGCGTAAACAATAAGATAAATCCAACCTTTTCATATTTCGTTTATTTACATTGGTTAAAAAAAAAAACACAATATGTACGTTTAGAATGAGAATCACCCTCATACTTATGTGATGATCCTGATGAAAAGGCACCTTAACTCCTCAGTAAGAATTTGAGTTTATGGTTTGTATCACTGCTCAAACTTGTTCCGCCCACTTTACAAGTGGAAATATCCATATATTTACCTCTGAAATGATCTAAAAAGAGATTTATCTCAAACTCTTGCGGGATATCTTGCACAATATTGCCAAACTTTAAAGCTGTAAAAAATTATATTCTTTTCACAATTTTATTTAGTTTTAGGAAAGTTAGCTAACTCAATTTCGGCCTTCACAAGATACGGTTCCATTTCGTCAGGTTCTCACATTCGTATGTACATTTTCGTGGATAAGAACTCTGTAACTTTTGTAAAATTTTAACTCATACAAGCGATACAACACAGTTAGTAAATTCTTGCGAGCCTCATCAATAATAAAAATAACATTGTACAAGAGATATCAACTTATTTTCTCTTGAAAATAACAACGTTCTAACGACTGATTCTGGCACAGGAAATCTTGTAATCCTTACAAGCTCTATAGTCTGGAACACAAGGAAAAACATTTTTAGATCCCTCGGTTAAGTTCTTGAGGTGGCGCAGAGGGCTTGAAGTTTTGAATTAAGCCATATTTTTAAGTAAAAATATTTTGATTGTGGTCCACAGGCAGATATTGAAGTCTCAGTTACGACTTTGGGGGCTATTCACTTATTACGTAAGGTACTTAGGAGCCTTCAAACTTGTTACGGAGCTGAGAGTTTTTACTTAAACTTTGTTACGAAGCGCGTGGGAGTTAAATACGTCGAAATGTCGCACATTGGTATTTTGGTGGCAAAAAAAGCAAGTTTTCGACTATTACTTTTCAAAAATCTAATGATACAGTTCTATAGAGAACTTTGGCCAAATTACGGCATTCCATATCGATCGAAATTTGTATTTAAATTGTATTGAAATTTCGATCGATATCGAATGCCGTAATTTGTCCTCTGTTATGCTAAAACTAAATACAAAAAAAAAAAAACATTATTTATTAACATTTTTCTTAATAACTCATGATCTATTTTTTATACTCACTTTTTTATACTCACTTTTTGTGGTGCATTTTTTGCGCAAAAATCATTTCGTGGTTGTGTAAGCAAAAAATTTTAAAAAGTCGAATAAAGTATCCATTGAACTTTAATATGAATCTTATGAATCTTATGAATCTTATGAATATGAATCTTACACTCAAAATAAAAAAATATAGATTAAAAAAAAAACGTAAAATTAACTGAAATTGTAATATAAAATAACTGAAAATTCAATTAAAACGTATTTTTGATTTAAATATAGCAAAATGTTTATTAAAATAACTCTTTCTTTGTTCGGATCAATTTAACTGTCACAAGAACTAATCGCAACTTCCGTAAAAAAAAGATGTTTCCCTTATTGCCGCTATTTTTAATGTTAAATAACACATGTTTACAGTACATCGCGTTCCGGAAAAGATTCAGCCGTCACTAAATACATATGCTATGCAGATTTTAAATGTATAATTAGAATTTTTTAACAGCTCTAATTTTCGTGATATAACGCTATATAAAAAATGAAGGCACTTGCACGAAATATGTCAGCATAACTTGAGAAGGGTTTCCCCTATTCAATAATAAAAAAATTCAAAATTCTACAACAAAATTATCTATAAGAAGTGCAAAAATTATTTCCAAATTTGCTCAGTAGTTTCAGAGATATCGTAAATGTTTAAGCAAAAAAAAAAAATTAAAAAATTTATAAAAAATTTAACATCTTTGGTTTTAGGATATAAAAAAAAAAACCAAAAACAACAACAAGCTAGTGTCTTATCCGGCAGAATGTAGCTAATATATTTTAAAGGGATGGGAGAACTGAATTGATAAAAATTTCAATTTCCATACAATAGTAGGAAACACAAACAAAAAATAAAAAATTGCTGTTGTATGAAAATTTCGTTTTGTATCAATTCAGTTCTCTAAAGTTGTGCACCAATTTCAATAAAAAAAAGGGCTCATTTCCTTAGTAATATATTAAGCTACATGCTACTGGACAAAAACTGGTTCATTATTGTATTTTTTTATTTCTTATGAAGTTTTGAAAATAAAAATTTTAAAAAATTCTATAAAATTTTATTTATTTTTGGCTCAAACTTTTACGATATCGCTGAAATTACTGTGCAGATTTAGAAACAATGTTTGCACATCTTAAATATTATTTTGTTGTCGAATGTCGGATTTTTTATTTTATTGAATAGAGCAAACCCTTCTCAAGATATGCTAATATATGTCGTGCAAGTGCCTTTATATGTATATGACATAACGCTATATCGCGAAAACTAGAGCTGATGAAAAAAATCGGAGTGCAGATTCGCGTTTAGCGCCCCAAATAAAAAGCAACTTTTAGTTTCTTGGGACAAGATTATCGAAATTTGTAAACATGTGTAATCAACCCCAAGTTCCGTAAAAATAAATGATTTTTGCCTTATTTTTAAATAAACTAACCTCATGTTATAGGCTAATTATTTCGTATCTCTAATTACTATTTTATTAATTTTATATTTTTACTATCTGTTTGTTATTTTAATTTCCACTGGGAATCGAACAAAGACTCCTTCAGGTTTGAAATCTAATGCAGCAATCACTCGGCAAAAGCATAGTATGCAAACCAGCAGTACAAAGTTAACATAAACTAAGACTAAGTTAACATAAACTCAGACTCTTTTGCTTTAAGAAAAATATTATTTATTTTCTGGCTATGCATTTATGTGTGTGATTTTTTATATATGAGTGATTCCACGTAAAACGGCCCTATGCAAGAAAAAAAAATGTCTTATTTTTAATAAAAATCTCTCAATTGATGTTTTTACAGAATGACAATTATAGAACAAAAGAAAAATACACTATTTAATATTTTTTAATTAATTTGAGGCACTTTTCAATGATCATGCAAGAAACATTTTGCTCCCCCTCTATGTTTAATATTTATTTTAGATTTTCTTTTATTCCCTTTCTCATTATTAATAAAACCCGTTATCTCTGCAAAGAATATACTTTTTTCGTTTCTTATTGAATTTAAAAAAATACTCAGCTAGAGTATTCTGTTGTCTATAATAGAACGGATAGCAAATAATATAATGTGTTATTATATTCTTATGATTTATTTTTATATTATTTATATTAATGAAATCAATAAAAAGATTTATTTCTTCGAATCTTTTAAATTTTCGTATTAGGTCACACCCGTCGGTCACACTCGTCACATTTTAAAAATGGATTTTTGTTAAGAAACCTGATTTTTGTCAAATACTAAATACGTAATACAGCTAAAAACACTTTGAACAGATAGCTATACCAATTTATTGTGTACGTTATAGTAAACATTTTGCAGAAAAACTAAGATTTGTAAGGTCACACCCGTCGTAGCTTTCTGACGACCATTATGAGCAGGAATCACGTTCTTGCAGTGTCTACCCGTTATTCAACGGCTTTAATTAAGTCGCAACCTTTTTATAATTAAAAAAATTTTATACTCGTATTCTTTATTTATAACAAAAAATATGTGTAAAGTGGTCACACCCGGCTAAATGGAATTACTCATATCTAACATTAAAAATTAAAAGAAAACACACACGCATGTGCTTGGCTGGAATTGAACATTAGAGTGGAGCGTTGGTGTATGAAGGAAAAAAAAGTCATCCAATAAATTTCGAATACCTCTGGAATGTTGCATCCATCTAAATTATATAAGAAAAATATTTTTTTAATTTTTCGCGCCATATCTTTTAGCCCTCTACCACGGCTGCAAGCTGGAGAAATTATATGAACTTTATTTTAATTTGCTTCATTAATATAGAAAAAAAATTGTAATAATTTTTTTAAGGCCACACGTAAAAAACATTTTTGTGCCGAATGAAAAAAGTTTAAGATCGAGGAGATCTGATAAAATATAAGAAAGTTATAAGCCATTAAGTGAAAAAAGCTGATTTTATTTTCCATACAAAATTATTTTTAATGAAAAAAATTTTTTTTGGTACAAACTGATTTAAATTAATTTTGAATGAAAAATAACCAAAAAATAATATAGCTGTTTTCCCTTAAGGGCTAATAACTTTCTTATTTTTTATCAGAATTTATGTGATCGTCACAAAATGATCTTTGAAATACAGCCCGAAAAAAATATATTTAGTATAGTTTTTCATCTTAATGGATCAATTTAAAATGATAGTTTTTGGGAGAAGTTGTAAAAATACACTTTTTTAAACTTTTAATGCCTGTAACTCTATACATTTTTTATACGATCGGCACAATCAGTGTATTGAATGAAAGAATAGAGAGATATCTACACAACAGTGCGCAATTTATTTTATTCAGATGAGCCGTTCTCGGAATTTTGCCAATAAACGAAGCAACTAAAAAAATCCAAAAAAAACTTTTTTTTCGCGAATATCGGGAAAACGCGCATTAAGAAAAATAAATGATTATCATTTTCGTGTTCAGCGACTACAAATTATTTTAGAAAATGTGTTTTTTTGCAAGATATGACAAACACTTAGAAGTTCGAAAACTTGCTTCATTATTTCATCTTAAGTTTGCCTGAAATTAAACCTTGTGTTTATAAAATAGTGGATATTTTGAGTGTAATGATTTATATATAATGGTGCGTCATATGATGTTTCCCAAATTGATCGATTTGATCTTATATTCAAAATCTTGATGCTGCGGTAGAGGGCTAAAAGTCGGTCCGAATATTTTTTTCATTATTTTTCCCATGTATCTAAAAATAAAATGCAACCTTGCACACTATCCACTACACTACCGGTTTTAAATTAATATTCATTTATTTTAAATTACAATTTCAGCTAATTTTAGGTACAGAATATCTAGTGTGTTATTTTTATGCGTGTACTTTTTTGGTACTTATAACATAAAAAACGGACAATATTGAAAGCAATCTAAAATCCGTATTAATGTGTACTTAGTTTTTTTTGATTGAATGTTAGAATCAGTTAAAAATAAGATTACTTAGAATTTTAAATGTTTTTCCATTTAAAAATGACTGCAGAGAATACTTCTTGAATAAAGTACATCCCGTTACTGAAATAATATTGTGAGTGTTCCTTCTCATATTTTTATTAGTTAAATTGGTGAAGTAAAAAAACCTGAATTTTTACTCAAAATGAGAATGACTCATCTCTGCCGAAAGTCGTTGTTAGAATCTAGTTATAATTTTTTGTATTGTACAATGTTATTTTACATAAATGAAAAAAATAACATAGAAGTAGTTTTTAAGTTGATTTTTTTTTTACGAATACAATGAACAAAAAGACAAACATTCACCCTTGTAGCGATCGGTTGGTTAGAATACAAACATGTATACTTTTTTTAAATTTAATATTAACTGAAATATTTTATTAAATAAAATATTTTTACATTAAGAAAAGAATGTTAAAAAAATAAATAAAGAATAGTCGTGCCTCTTCAAAACCCGAATAAATAGTTTTTAGATTACTAAGAAATAACAAAGTTTAACGGTTTAACATACAAAATAATCGTTAATACAAAATGACTGGCAGCCTTTAAAACTTATTTAATATTAAATAAAAAGACACAAAAAAAAAACTTAAATACACATAACAGTTTTATAAACAAGAAAAATACTATTAAAAGTTAACGTAGACTTTAACAGCAAGTTCGACATACAAAACTTGCCGTTAAAGTCCACGTTAACTCTTACTCATACATTAGTCTCGGTTCGCACTATGAAATTTTCTTTCATGAAATTTCTGAAATTCTCTTTTAAAATTTCACTCGTGTCTGCACACTGAAAGTTAATTTCATGAAACTTAATATTTTTGTTTATTTAATTTCACATTATTTTTCTTCTTTGTCACTTATTTTGCACTCTAAAACAAATTTTTGCTGTCACTACCATTAAAAGAATATAAAAATAAAGTAAAATCAAAAATAATGGTACAGCCAACTTCATGTTGACAATTACGAATTACAATACAAAACAGAATTTCAGTGAACATGAAAGTGTGTACCCGACACCATACTTCTCTCTCCTCTCACCAACAAACTGCCACTTTCATGAAATAAAATTTCATAGTGCGAACCGAGACTTATGAAAAGGGCAGTTAAGTCTATTACAAATTTTTTGTGTTTTTTGAGAAAAAGAACAAAATAATATTAAATAACTAAAGAAAGAATTATCATTTACAATATTTAAAATGTATTATTATAATTTATTCATAATTCATTCCATACATTTATAAAATAGTTAATAAATAAAATGTTATAAACAACATAATGCATATAAAAAAAACACTATGAAAATAAATGACATATAAATATAATTTAAATGGTGTATAATAAATAAAAGAGGAAAAGTATGTAAATATTTAAATAAAAGTAACAATTTTTATTTAGAAACATTGTATTTGGAACAAATTCTCAGGTTTGTAAGGTCAATGCAACAAAAGCTTAGATAATAAATGAGGGGCTTAAAAGCAAAGGGATACAAGTGCAAAAAATGAATTTCTAAGTAATTAAGCTTCAAAGATTTTTGTTTCCATGCACTTTATACATAACATTTTTGGTTTCTAAGACATACTGTCTTTTGAGGTCATCGTACAGGTGTGAATTTTTGTAGAGTGATAGATATTGGTATTAACTATCGATTCCTGCATATAACTTAATATTTTTAGTTTTTGCATTTGTACCCCTTTGCTTTTCACCCCCTGAAATAAGTTAAAGTTTATTATAACACTACGGAGCAAGAAAAATGCCAAGGAGTACCATTATATATTTTTTGATGTTCAAAAACGGTTCAAATTTTACATTCTATATATGAATAACCTGACCAGACATGCCGCTTTTGGCGGAACTATTCCGCTTTTCAGAGGTTCATTCCGCCTAAAATTTTTATCCCGCTTTTTTAAGGTTTAAACTTTATAATTTAATTAAAAAAACATATAAAAGCTTTGCCGAAAATTCCAAGTAATGAGTGATTCCACGTAAAACGGAAAAAAGAATTTTCTTATTTCTAATAAAAATCTCTCAATTGATGTTTTTTAGAGCATTATAATTATAGGAAAAATAAAAAATACATTATATAACATTTTTTTTTAAAAGAATTTGAGGCACTATTAAATGATCATCCATGAAACATTTTGCTCTCCCTCTTTGTATGTTTAATATTTATTTCAGATTTTCTTTTCTTCCCTTTCTCATTATTAATAAAAACCCTTATCCCTGAAAAGAGTATACTTTTTTTTCGCTTTTTATTGAATTTAAAAAAAATACTCAGCTAGAGTATTCTGCTGTGTTGAGTTTATCTTTATATCATTTATATTAATGAAATCAATAAAAGGTTTTATTTCTTCGATTTTTTTAAATTTTCTCATTAGGTCACACCCGTCACATTTTAAAAATAGTTTTTTGTTAAGAAAACTGATTTTTTATCAAACAGTAAATACGTAATACAGCTAAAAACACTTTGAACAGACAGCTATACCAAAATTATTGTGTACGTTATAGTAAAAATTTTACAGAATTTATGCTTAAAGTCATAATTCTTTAAAACTAAGATTTGTAAGGCCACACCCGTCGCAACTTTATGACGACCAGTCTCAGTAGGAATAATGTTCTTTCAGTGTCTACCCATTATTCAACGAGTTTCAGTTTAATGGCTTTGCGAGTCGCAACATTTTTTTAAGTAAAAAATTTTATATTCTTTATTTATAACAAAAAATATGTGTAAAGTGGTCACACCCGGCTAAATGGAATTACTCTAATACAACAATAGCGAATCTTTTACAATCTTAAAAAAGTGATCAAGGCCCTAATTTACAGTCATACGGCCATGTGTCAGAGAGTGTCCAGACGGTTGGCGGCGCTACTATGCTGCGGTATGCTCCAGCTAGGTCTTGACATATTAGGGTGGATTGAATTCCGTTTCTGAACGGAATTGAACTCTGTGACATGGCCGATAATAAAACAAACAAAGTTACCCTGTGTTAAGTGTTTATCAAACAATCAGAATTTTTTGAGCAAAAATTGGCAAATCGACACTTTGATAAAGTCGATAAATCGGCAAATATGGCAGGCCTTTTTGCCATCCGTAATACCATTTTTAACAAGTGGCAGCCCAACTGAGGTTAGGTTGACATCCATAATCGAGCCATAAATCAAAATTGGTCCGGCCGTTTGGGCCCTATGATGGCGCCGACAGACCATAGCTGTAAAAAATTGCAATCAATTTTGATTGCAATCAAAAGGATTTCAACAAAATTGATTTCATTCTTTGATTTCAAAATGATTTCAGATTTCAAACTGAAATCATGTCAAGATTGCAATCTTTTGTGATTGCAATCATTTTGAAATAATTTTTTTTTGAAATCACTGAGTGCTATCAAATTTTTTTTTTGAAATCATGTGATTTCAATAAAATTTTTTTGAAATCATGTGATTTCAATAAATTTCTCTGAAATCACTACTATAGTGTAAGTCCAACAAAATAGTATAAAAAACGTACCAAAACGTGGGTCTGTTTAGCCATTTCATGCAGTTTCTTTAATTATCAGAGTAAGCTTTATTTCTAGAAAAATGAGTAGTATCATTTGAAGAGAACGATGATTTTGATTTAATTTTGATTGCAATTATTGGATTTGATTGCAATCAATTATGTAATATAGAAATTAATTAAATAAAAATTGATTGCAATCATTTTTATTGAAATGATTTCATGATTTCAAATTGAAATCATAAAATCAAATTTACGATTTTGATTGCAATCAAAAACTAGCAATCATTAACATAAAATCATGTGATTGCAATTAAATTGATTGCAATCTTTCGCAGCTCTGCGACAGACACACAGACACAGACTCACACTACAAACTCTCTTCTTTGGTCGGTGGCTAAAAACAAAAGTCGACTAAAAAAATCAAATGAATATTGAGCCGCTGATCAGCCGAGTAATTCGCCTTGGAGCCTGCGTTAAATGTGTGTTTGACAGCGGTGCTATATTTTTCAGCTACACATAAAAAGTTGCTATGATGAATTTCCTATTTTCAAATGAGCGATTTTCAGGTACAAGTAAAAAGAAAACATGGAAATTTCCGAACATGTGAATTGTTGGTATCATGAATAAAATGTGTTGTGAAAATTTCCGAGTTTCCAAAATTTTTAAACTCCGAAAAAATTAGTTTTTGAATTTATTTACTTTCCAACAACTTCACACACATGTTTTTAAAACCAGGTATATTTCCGCCTATTATGAAAGGCGACGTTGACGTCACATCAACACGACACTAAACAATTGTCACTTGTCTACTCATAGTCTATAACAATTAACTACTATTGACAGTCTATTACTATTTTTTGAAGCATATGAAATTAGTCCAGCATGTTAATATTAATCAATTGTTGTCGACAAAGAGTAGACAAGTGAGAATTTTTTTAATGTCGTGTTGATGTGACGTCGACGTCACCTTTCACAATAGGGGGTATTATTTTATTCACATGGAATTCGTAAAACGAAATTAAAACCCATTTGAACAAAAAATATTATTCGGAAATTTTCACATGTGGAATTCATAATAAGGCTGAATATTTTTGATTTCTAATACATATCTTCTTTTGAGGTAATCGTACAGGTCTGAATTTTTGTAGAGTGATAGATATTGGTATTAAGTGTTGATTCCTGCATATAACAATTTTTTTTTTAGTTTTGGCCTTTGCTTTTCACCCCCTCAATTGTTCACCTTTTGCCCATCAATACAAGATACAAGTCGATACAATATACACTGGGTGTTCACACACAAATAAACAAAGAGTGTATTTGCTACAAAATAGACAATAGAAATTGTTGTGAATTAAGCAATTGCTGTTTATTTAATCGATTAAATAATATTGTAAATAAATGATCCTTAGACAAATCTTATATACTATTTTATAATATTATCGTTGACATCATAAACTTCGCTCTCGGCACACAAATTCGGGTATGCAGGGTTTTTGGATTTACAATCCTGACCTCCCGTTTTGCACGTAGCATAGGTGTAAAGGTTGTAAAGATTAGTAGTTGCGTAGTTGCAGGCGAGCAAGTAATACTCTAAAAACTCGGTTTTTTTTTCTTCTGGTGTGCCCTTGCTGCTTTTGATCCAAGTAGAAGCGGCACAGCCTAAACGGGTGTTCGGCTCTCTCACCATGGCAGTGAAATGCCCAATTGGTCTTAATTAAGAAAAAAATAGACATATAATTTTCTTAATTTTATACGAAATATTCAAACTTACTTCTGGGGGTTAGCAAATAACTTGGCTTGTGTTAAATTTTTAATTACAGATGGATCGCAATCTTTATTCTCATTGTACCATACATCAACAAATTGTTGTAATAGTTCTTTATGATCAAAACCCCTTGGCGGATACTGATAATATTTATAGAGATTTTGACCGGAAAATTTAAAGTTATCGGTTGCATGACAGGCGTCATGGGTCATCTCACATTGTAGAACATTCAAAGCAGCAAGTTCTGCCAACTGATTATCCCATTTCATGGTGGCCATACGACAGGCGGGCTCAAATTTTTTATTACCACCTCCTGCAATAAGGTTGCGTTTTTCATTGTGGGCATCAGTTAAAAATTTTTGCAAGGTGCTGTCAAGGGTTATATGTTTAGCATTTTCTTTGCATGTGGGAGCGAATTCCTGTAAGAAGGGAAACTTGTTTACATGTAATAAATATATTAATTTATAATACTTACTTTGCGACCACAACCAATATTTGGTATATCGGGTCCGTTGGGGGAGATTTTGCAAGGCAAAGCACAATAATCAGTAGCAGACACTGTAGCAGTGGCAGCCACAGCATAAAGGAATAGTAAATACCTTTTCATTTTATTAAAACTATTAATTCTATAACTAATATGAAACCGACTCAAATTAATAAGGGAACAGCATAGTCTTTTATATTAAAAAAATTGTTTGCTTTTATGTTTATTGTTATTTATTTTGTTACCTTTTTTTATGGATGCAAGTGTTTTAATGAGACAAAGGTAATTTTTATAATTATGCTATATTGAAAAAACACATACATACATATTTCAAATATTGACTTAAAATGTTTCAAAATTTGTTTTTAAAAGTTTTCATTTAGTTTCTTCGCTTTTCGCTTTGTCTTCGGTTTTATAATCAAGTATATTTCTGTTGTAGCGATTCTTATGAAACTTTGCATACCTTTAGCGTAACAATGCGTGATTGTGTTAAAAAAAAGAGGGCAGTGCCACACCCATTTCCAAAATAAGAACGTATGGTCCCATGCTACAACGGGTTGGAACGAAGTTTCTGTCGCCTTCGGCCAGTGTTGCCATGTATATTTTTAAAGATATCTCGAAATCGAAAAAAATACTCCCCAAATTTGCACTGGCCTGCGAAATAATATTTTTTGTAAGTTTTTTTCCCAAGTTGTAACTATTTGTTGTTACTGTCGTAAAAGTAACGGTACATTTGTGTTTTTCAATGTATGCTTCTCTTTCAAGCGCCATCCAGAGTCAAAAGATGGTTCGATAAAAACAAATGATATCTTGTTTGAAATACTATTACATTACGCGTCAAATGGTGTTTTCATTATAGTATTTTTTGTTTTTATCTGCTTTCGGTCCATTATGGCTTAACATTTTCGTAATCGAATGAAATATTCAATAAAATTATAAAACTAAGGATTTTTTATTATTTGTAGTAAAAAACTGCATCCGAATGTACAACATTTGGTGAAAAACGTTAAAAATTTCATAAAATCTTTATTTGGATCCACTATAACTCTGGCATTTTTTATCCGATTAAAGCCAATTAGCCACCATTCGACGTGCACTTTAGTAGCTTTTCACACAAGATTATCGAACTAGCTTTTGACTTTCAATGGCGCTTGAAGTATACATCGAAAAATACAAATGTACCGTTATCTACAGGGTGGTGCAGAATGAGCGATATGGTTTAAATGGCTTATAACATTTTTATTTATGCGATTATTATATATATTTTTTAAAATACAGTATATTATTGGGGAATTTTTTGCAATTAGCTTTGAAAAATGATATCCTGTAAGTGATGTCCATTTTCTACTTCGCACATACGTGCTCTTTTTTAGCATATTTTCCATAACTTTTCGCTAAATTTCGGGTGTAATGATCATGATTTCATTTCGAATATTGGTTTTTAGTTGGAGTATGGTTCTTGCTTTGTTAACGTACACTCTTTCTTTCAAATATCCACAAAGAAAACCGTCAGGAGCTGTTAAATCTGGTGAGCATGGAACCCAGTTAAAATCGCTTGTGCGCGATATATGCGTCCGCTGAATATGTCCCTTAACAAAGCCATTGAGGCACCTGCAGTATGTGCTGTGGCTCCATCTTGTTGAAACCACAAGTTCGGATGGTTTTCCACAGCTGGCCTAACAAAATTTTCCAACATCGTCCGATGTGGGCCAATTATCCTTTCGAAGGATACACCGCACCAAACAGTACACTTAAGTGGGAGTGATTGTCGCTGATGAACTGCTCTTGGATTTTCCGTAGACCAAATCCTGCAATTTTGCTTGTTGACTTACCCATTTAATAGGAAATGGGCTTCATCGCTCATTACCAAATTGTGAATAAAGTCTGGATTTTCCATATTCAAGCCGTTGCTGGTAGTCTGTCGTCTTCAATTCTTGCACAAGTTGAACTTTATATGGGAACAAGTCTAATGTACTCAAAATTCTCTGCAGCGACCGCCGTGATAGTGCAAGTTGTGTCGAACGCCTCCTTGTTGATTTTGATAGACTATGCTGCACGCTCTCCCGTACACCTTCAATATTTTGACCAGTGTGCACGGTAGGTGTTCTTCCGGTACCAGGAAGGGTTCTTACAGACCCATGTTGATGAAAATGTCCAATCAAATGGTTTATTGCTGACGCTGTGGGTGCAATGCGCACATTAAAATGACAACACAATAGACTGTTGGTTTGAGAAATAAAATTCAATTATTTTTGTACGTTGTTCGATCGTGTAATGATTCACCATTAATTCTCCAAGTCTTCTTCATCAAAATACTAAAAAAAAAAACTAAGAAAACATAATAATTAAAAAAGTTATACAGAATTCAAAACATATAGCTCATTCTGCGCCACCCTGCAGTACATATGATGTGGTACATTTAAACTAAATTTATATTTGCAATATATAGACCAACATCTATATGTTTTATATGTAATTATAATACGGGGTTCACACAGGGCAATTTTTGTTGCGCAACTTTTAATTCAGCCGCGAGAAAAACAGAGAAAGCAACACAGTTTTTCTTTGTCTTTCATCCAGCTGAATTAAAAGTTGCGCAACAAAAATTGCCCTGTGTGAGCCCCATATTATAATTACATATAAAACATATAGATGTTGGTCTATATATTGCAAATATAAATTTAGTTTAAATGTATAAGGGCTCGGACTTTCAATCAACTAAAAATTAATTTTAAGCGCTTAATAAATGAGTGATTCCACATAAAACCGTCCTATGAAAGGAAAAAAATTATTCTCTCATTTTTAATAAAAATATCTCAATTGATGTTTTTTACAGAATGACAATTATAGAACAAAATAAAAAAAATACACTATTTAATATTTTGTAATCAATTTGAGGCACTTTTAAATGATCATGCAAGAAACATTATGCTCTCCCTCTTCGTACGTTTAATATTTATTTCAGATTTTCTTTTATTCCCTTCTTCATTATTAATTAAAACCGTTATCTCTGAAAAGCATATACTATTTTTGCTTTTCATTGAATTTAAAAAAAAAACTCAGCTAGAGTGTATTCTGCTGTCTATAATAGAACGGATAGCAAATAATTTAATGTCGTATTATTTTCGTATGAGTTTATGTTTATATTATTTATATTAATTAAATCAATAAAAAGTTTTATTTCTTCGAATTTTGAAAATTTTCGTACTAGGTCACACCCGCCGGTCACACCCGTCTCATTTTAAAAATAGTTTTTTTAATAAGAAAAATAATTTTTTGTCAAACATTAAATACATAATACAATTAAACAGATATCTATACCAAAACTTTTGTGCACCTTATAGTCAAAATTTTACAGAATTTATACTGAAAGTCATAATTCTTTAAAACTAAGCTTTGTAAGGTCACACCCGTCGCATTTTTCTGACGACCATTCTGAACAGAAATCGTGTTCTATCAGTGTCTACCCACCCAGTAAAAAAGTTGCTTCCAATGAAGCAGGTTTCTACTATTATGGAATAAAAGTAGCGCTGACAAACCTGCTGATATCGCTGCTGATTTTTGTATGGCGAGTTCCCGGATTGGAATACTACATTTTTGCTCACAGAAGCGCTTTTGAAGCGCTGAAAATCATCAATATTTTCAGCACTAGAGCTGAAAATATATGAAAAAATTGGTTCGATGTGGATTGGCGTCGTTAACGCCATTTTGAATTTTTATTATTTCGTTACTTTATTTATTTTTATTACTTTCATATTTTTACTCAATGTTTGTTATTTTAACTTCAACTAGTATCGAACTAAGAACCCTCGGGATTGAAGTCCAACGTACCAATCACTCGACCAAAAACACTGTTGCAAAACGGCACCAAGAAACTCAAATAAACTTACTCTTCATTCTCGCTTAAAAACCTGCTGTGGATCAGCCCTATAAAATCAGCTTTTTTGCATAGCTCGTGTACAAAGCTCTTGTATAAGAAAAAAACAAATAGTTTTCTCGCTTCAAAACCTGCATTGTTGAAACGCTATGAAATCAGCTTCTGAACAAGCTCATATTTTAAAGCGAATTATGAAGCACTTTATTTCTTTAGTGCTTCAAAAAACATGAAATTTTTTTACTGGGCATTATTCAACGACTTTAACCTTAATGTCCTTGCGAGCCGCAATGTTTTTTTAAGTAAAAATTTTATATTCTTGAATTATAACAAAAAATGTGTGTAAAATGGTCACACCCGGCAAAATGGAATTACTCAAATGCATCTAAAAATTAAAAATATGCGCTAAAATATGCATTTACCTACGAACAAAGTATCAAAAATAAAATAATATGAAAATATTTTTTTAAAGTTTTTATTATTATTAGAGGCAAAAACAGAAAACAACCATAATTGGGTCCATTATCTAATCCAACCGAACTTTAGTTGAGTTGCCAGTTGGTAGCTGAGAATTATTGGTCGCAAGAAACGCATTAAATAAAAATTGAAATTGATCGCTTTCAGTTGCCAGTTGCCATCAGCAGTATCTATTTTCAGTAATTGACAACCCAACTGAGGCTCGGTTGCTATCCATAATCGGTCTATTAATATTTTTTTTAAATTGAGAAATATACATTAAAACAGTTTTTATAATTCCAAAAATATGCATTTATTGCCAAAATATGCAAAAATATGCACTTAGCACTGAAATATGCAACTACAAATCGATGCCAAACTACTTAACATTTGATGATTCGCATAGATAACTACTCAATACGTTTCTATCTATCACCACAAAAAACATGCATTTGCATGAAAGTCCGAGCCCTGGTAATTATGTAAAAAACTTTTTCATCGCCGACCTGTGTTATAAAAGCTCTTGAAAATTTATTATTCTAATTTTTCGATCTTTTTATTATTATTATTATTTGTAGCATAATTAATTTTTGGTTTTTATTATTTGGTAAAAACCTGACCTTGGGCCCAAGCAATTAGTTCTTGACCACTTTTTGGAAATATGTTTATACAAGGCTTTATTCAAACAGCTGTATACATATTAGAAGAAAAGAAAAAAAAAAACATTAAACAAATACGGAAGTTTCAAGTTATACTCGTAGTTAGTGCTGTTTTTCGCCCTTGAAACTTTTTTTAAAATCTTATACAAAACAATTTTGAATACATATGTACATTAGGTTGGCACTTATTTTGCAAAATGTCGAGTTTTGAACACTGCACCCACCTAATTTTTAACATTTAGTCTGAAAAATGTATGATGAAAATTTGAGCTAGATCGAAAAATTTTAAACTGTGGCGTACAGGGGTCAGAGTTCAAATATGAGGAAATTTTCCTTTTTCGCCCAACAAGTCATTCTAAGCTTCTTATTTTTTTTCGAATATTGTAATTTAGTATTCAATAGAACACTGAAGATGGCACATAGCCGAAACCGGTCTGTTTACAAACCAAATTTGACGTGGGATGACGGAAAATCGTTCCAAATTGTAATAAAAATTGGCAAGTTAATTCGTTGTAGTTTAATCTTCAAATTATGCTTAGTTTTTGTCTAAAATCCTTAACCATGCTACTACCCTGGGGTCAGAAATTACCCAATCCATAACATTTGTACTAATAGGTATATGTTTCTTCAAGTCTCTGTTAATTAGCCAACTGTTCATTTTTAAACTATTAAATAAATCAATATTAAAATAATAGTTATTAAAAAAAATATTAATTGTAATTATACTGACCATCGCCCGCCCAGCTCAGTTTCTGTTCCTCTGAAATTGGCAATAAACAGTTTTGACCCGTTCAAATCTCCAGAAGCATATAGAGTAATTTCAGCTTATTTACAGAGAAATGTATATGTAGTTGTACCTTGGCTTTCTATTCTAAACAAGGCATATATACAAATATCCTGGAATAGGTCATCTTTATTGCCCAGGGTGGCAAGATATCTATCTCACATTAAACCTAAGGATATCAGGCCAATCAGCCTGACGTTAGCAAAAGCTATTATAATATATCTGAGAATGTCCACACCTAAGGAACTTCTCTCTCTCTCTCTCTCTCTCTCTTTCACAACATCCCAGTGGCAGGGTTGTCAGATATGGCGATTTTAAAACATGTTTGGCGTCTTAATTTTCGATTTGGCGGTATGGCGATATTTAGGCGATTTATAAAGTAGTTGGCGATTTCTTTGGCTATTTTTGATGAGCCATGATTTTTTTTTTTTGAGAAACTTAAAGTCAGTATGAAAAAAATAGCATTATTTTTATTCTGGTAGTTTTATGTATGAATTTTTATGCATTCATATGTATGTTATGAACAAAATGTATTGAAAGAATATTTTCATCAAAACAGATCTGTGAAATGGAATGTAAAATGAACTTCTGGAAATTTAATTTATATGCTACAAATTACATATTAGAATATCTGTAAAACTTTTATATAAAAGTAGTACTTCCTAAAGCCTTAGAAGACTGATTCAGTGTGTAGGATAGACATGGCACACTAAATACGTACAAATTAAGATATCGGACCGCTCCAATACTCCTAGGGATTCGGACAAAATTTATTTTTTATTATTAATAAAAAAAATATTTTAAAAATTAAAAAAAAAATTGATATATTATTGGCAAAAACTAAGTAAAATCCAATTTGGCGATTTTTGGCATTGAATTTGGCGAAAAAGGTCAAAATAAATCTGACAGCCCTGCCCAGTGGTATATGAAACAAAGGACTTAAGGTGGAGGTACATACCACGCGTTACGCGGCAACGCTTTTCTTACTTTTCGAACTTTTAACGCTTTAAGAATAGCAGTTACACACCACGCTTTTGATGCTCTTCTGCTTTTACAATTTCAAGCCTTTGCCGGCTATATTTTGTCTTGCCTTTAAGTTTTATTTTTCTTTATATATTTAATGCAGTTTTCATCCATTTTTTAATAAAAAAATTAATTTCTAATAATTTATTTCCATTAAACAAACATTTTAGCATATGAGTCTGGCAGCACTACCTGTCATTTTGTATACGACGCGTGTAAGTTGAAGAATGTTCAGCTTTTTGCGAGTTACGCGCGTCGCAAACTTCGCTTTGTATCTTGATTTATGGAAACACACTATTTCAACTTTTTTGACAGAAGTCTGTAACGCATTAGCGTATTTAACGCATGCTATGTACCTTCACCTTTAGATAATAATCAATGATGTCAGGATGACGTTGTAAGCGGCATTCTAAGTACTTATATTGTTATGTACGTGTAATCTAATATTTCATCGATATAAATAAAAGAGTAACGTTATTGAGTTACTGACTGACTGACTGATTCATCATCGCCCAGCCCAAACCACTAAAGCTAGAAAGTATGTGGACTCCCCTCAGGATGTATAGATCCACTAAGACGGGGTTTTGGAAAATTCAAACGCTAAGGGGGTAAAAACGGTTAAATTCGGTAACCTTATATCTCCGTATCTAACTAAGGTAGACATAAAATTCCAAAAACAGCATAATAAGATCAAAAAATAAGCAGATGGGTGTTTGGAACTTTTTTGAAATTTTTAAATTTAGGCACCGAAAAAGGGTAAAAATATAATTTTGGTACTTTTCGTGTTAGCCGTTTATCTCCTAAAGCAATGAAGATAGAAATTAAATTTAAAATGCATTCTTCTATCCTTACAAAGCCCTCAAACATGCTTTGGTATTTTTTTGTAATTCGAATATATAATGGGTAAAATTGGTAGCTCTTTTTGGTACTTTTTTCCATACAACTATTTTTTATGCAAATTGATATACATAGTGAATGAATATGTTTGCATATTTTCACTACGAAAGGATTTCTGAAAATTTTAATTCTAAGGGAATTAAAAGGGGTAAAAACGGGTGAAATCGGTAACCTTATATCTTCGAATCTAAGTAAGGTAGACATAAAATTCTAAAAGCATCATAGTAAGATAGAAAAATGAGCGGAAAGGTGTCTGAAACTTTTTTTTTAAATCTGTACATTTAGGGACCGAAAAAGGGTGAAAATATAATTTTGGTACTTTTTTTGTTAGCAGTTTATCTCCTAAAGTAATAAAGCTAGAAACTAAACTTGAAATTCATTCTTCTCTCCTTAAAAAGTCCTCAAAATAGTTTTGTGTTTTTTCAAATATGAATATATAATGGGCAAAATTAGTAGCCCTTTTTGGTACTTTTTTCCATACAACTATTTTTTATCCACATTGATACATATACTGAATGCATATGTTTGTATATATTCTCTAAGAACGAATTTTTGAAAACTTAAATTCTAACGGGATTAAAAGGGGTAAAAACGGGTAAACTCGGTGTTCTTATATCTCCTAATCTAAGAAAGGTAGACACAAAATTCCAAAAGCGTCATAATAAGATAGAAAAATGAGTGGATAGGTGTTTTGTACCTTTGTTTTTTAATTTGTACATTTAGGGACAGAGAGTAGAATATGAATCATCTTAATTTATAAATAAAAAATAAAAAATATAAAAATAAACAAATATAATTTTGGTACTTTTTTTTGTTAACCGTTTATATTTTAAAGTAAAGTTACTTTTTCGAAAATATACTTTTTTGAAAACCTAGTTTTTAGAAATGGTACTTTTTGAAAAATGTTTTTTTGAAAGGGTACTATTTGAAAATGGAACTTTTTGAAAATGTTTACTTTTTGAAAAGTTAGTTTTTGGAAAAGGTTCTTTTTAGGGTCAGTCCGTCTGTCTTTCTGTCTGTCGCAGGCTGTTTTCTCGAGAGCCGTAAGAGCTACATGCTAAAGATTAAAGGGTGCTCTAAAGCGATCAACGAAACATGTTGAAATACTAATGTAATATACAGACACTTTTATATAGACTCTGGAAATTTTCAAAGTTAGTGTTAATTGGTGTAGTCTGTAGAA
This sequence comes from Panzeria rudis, assembly GCA_956483635.1. Taxonomy (NCBI): domain Eukaryota; kingdom Metazoa; phylum Arthropoda; class Insecta; order Diptera; family Tachinidae; genus Panzeria; species Panzeria rudis. The sequence continues at coordinate 45,951,543 of OY101448.1, read as the reverse complement.
TAGTTAAAAAACAAAAATTAAAGGGTGTTCTGAAAGTTAATGTAATTTTGAATATGTAGTTTAAACAGTTTGCTGTATGTTGGAAACCGTAAGAGGCAAACTCTTGAAATTTTAAAAAACTCTAAAACTAAAAAATTCCAGAATTAAAAAAGTCAAAACGAAAAATCGCCAAAATGAAAAAATCGCTAAAACGCAAAAATTCGCCCAAACTAAAAAAATCGCCAAAAGAAACTAACCAATTTTATGGTTATTTTAAAATGAGTTAATTAATTTTTCTATATCTGCACAACAATGGGGTAGCGAAGCACGCCGGGCATTGCTAGTTTACTAATAATAGCTTCGATCATTTTGCATTAAGTATGTGAGAATTTCGTTGGATTTCTTAGATTTTAGCTCTTATATGTAAAAAGTAAAAAATTGTGGTCTACTTTTGGGCTACATTTCAACAACAAGCTCGCTTACAGATCCACTTATGATGTAAACGCACAGTAGCGACAGGTACTGGCATCGTAGCTTACATTTCAATTTAAAATGAATGTTTGTTCCACTACTTCTACTTAAACGATTTTTATAAAACCTTGACCTAAAAAAAAATACTTTTTTAAATCATGCCTAATGTTGTCAAAGTCATGCTAGAAAATTCGGATATATTTTTGCCAAGTGTCATCGATTTAGGGGCACTCAATAACTTTTCCGAAGCAATATAAACTAAAAAAAAGTAATGTCCGGCTAGATTGGCAAAATACCCTTATGTGCAGCGTAAGGATTCTTACACCCTATCGTACTTAGATAGCGTGGTAACGTGGGGCTAGTCAAGAAACGATAATTACGAATTGTCTGCTCCAGGGTCCAAGTGAATAGTAGTCCAAATTGGTCAATATTTTAAAAATTTTTGTTTTTAGATGTTTTTTAATAGAGAAAAATCACCCTGATTCTATTTGACGTCGTCAACATCGTCGTCAGTTCTGAGCCAACATCACTTTAACACAACGTCAATACTAAATTTGTATTACTTATGACGACGTCGACGGTTTATCAATAGTAGTAATTAAATACAACACACATATTTAATATTTGAGCCAGCTGCATCACTTTTTTTTCACGGTATGTGTTTTTGAGTAAATAAAAATTTTGTGCATATATTAAAATAAAAGGTTTTTTCTTTCCTGTTCGGATTCCAGCTTCAAACTTTTAAGCCCGTTCCTGTTATATCGCTGCAGAGCGGGAGTTTTTTGCTTTTTACAAGAAAGGGACAAACTGACCCATGCAGCGAGCAGTTAGAGGGTTAATATATTCTACTAAAATATTGTTTGGGATGTTTTACATAAAAGTGGTGACCATATACCATTTTTTTCTTCAAATTTTCAAAAATCCAAAAATAGTAGTTATGGAAGGCCCACTACCGGACCGGGCCTAAAAGTTGTTGGGTGGATAGAAGTTAAAAATGTCCAAAAAAAAACGATTTAAAAATTCCAATTCAAACATAAAAATCAAAAATAATTGGAATATTTTTTTTCTATTTTTTCCGTAACTCTACGTCTATACCTGATATATTTTTATCAAAACAAATAACAAAATGTCGGCAGAGCCGTTGTCAAATTTTTGTTAATGCAAAAGCATACATACATGCGAACACATTGTGGTTTTTTTGTTATGGTAAATCACTATTTGTTTGTAGTCGTGAAGGAAGTTTGCTACTATTCATCATGCACTATTTTACTTATTTTTTCATTTTAATTTTTTTTGTAAAAATGTTGTAAAATGTTGGTTTTTCAAAATAAATTAAAACGTCAAACAGTTTGTTTATGCTTTTTATCAAGACAAATTTGTCTGAGCTTGAGCTCTGACAAAATTGTCAAGACACTGCAATAACACTAATAAATGCGATCTATACCTGATAAATTTTCATCTTGGTAACGATTTGACATTTATCATGATAAAAATTTATCAGGTATACGGCCATGTCACAGAGTTCAATTCCGTTCGGAAACGGAATTCAATCAACCCTAATATGTCAAGCCCTAGCTAGATCATACCGCACCATAATAGCGCCGCCAACAGTCTGGACACACCTGACAAATTTGCGTATTTTAGTTTTCTTTTTTAGACACCAGCTGCTACAAAAATGGGGTAGGTTGAATTCCGCTTCCGAACGGAATTGAACTCTGTGACATGGCCGATAGACTCACTCTAAAAACATCTAAAGCAAATATTAAGACAAACAATTTTTCAATTTAGACCATTATTAAGAAAATTATGAGCAAAATACTAAAAAAATATTTTTTTTTTGAAAATTATATATCTTTTGAACGAGTAACAACAAACGTTTACTAAAAATGTCACAATATTGGGGAAATAAAAAAAAAATATTTTTTTTTCAAACCGTCCAATTTGGCTTGAAATACCTCAAATGTACAATGTAAATTATGTAAAAAACTTTTTCATCGCAGACCTGTGTTATATGTCTGGTATAAGACTTTCTTTATATTTATTACCATTATTTTGCGATTAGTCCCATTGTGGACTGGTGGGGTAAAATATTTTCCTAAGAAATTACGCCAATTTCAACAATTTATTGAAACACATATTTTTCTCAATATTTTCATGTTTTATTAATCAATATAGTTTTTATTGGTAAATAACTCAAGTGTACATTTCAACTTGTTTCATATCAATAGTTTTTTTTTGAAAAAGAATAGTTTGTAATTATAATTAAATAAATATACACGGCATTAAATGAGAAGAGTTGCGTTACGTTAATTGTGCATGAATATGTTATCTGATATAGACCTGACATGGAGTTTATAGAATGCCACTTTTTTTTGCTTATTCTTTATTTGTTAATTTAATAAAGAAGATTTTTATATGGGTAATTCTCATTTCAAATGCTTTTTTAATGGCCGTTGAAAGTATAGTAAAATATTTCATAAAATAAACGCATAAATTTGAACATGAAAATTGCTTTAGCATGATTTAATATATTATAAATAAATGTATAAACGTTTTTTTTGTAAGACTGTTCATTATGTGTTAAAAACCAAGAGCAAGAATACTGTTTATACTCTCTTCATACAAAATGGAGTGTCCGTAATGTGTTCCACATTAAGAAACTATGAATTTTTCCAAAAACTGGTGTAAATTTATAACGGATTAGAAAGTATAATTTTGTTTTAATTTTTCTTGTCCGAAATCTTGTGTGTTGAGCGTTACGATTTTTTAGTACGCTTCCTTACTCAGTTTAATTGTTAAAATTGCATTAAAAACATACACTAAAATAACAGCGTAGGTTTGTTTGTACTTCTAAATTTGTAAATTTTGTGAACTGTGGTATATAGTATTAAATTGGTTTGCACCCAAAAACATGTATTGAGTGTTATCCATATTTTTTAATTTAATTGAAATTTTTTTACTTATAACTAAGGAGTTTATGTTAAAGCTCATCGAAGATTATACATCTGAATTGTTTCAAATGCAAAATATAGTGAATGTTCTCAAAAATGTTTAATTCTTATGAAAATGTATTGAGCGTTACATTAAAAAATTTTTTTAATATAATTTATAATTTATTACAAAATTTCTGATTTGCTTTGAAAAAATTTTGCTTCTACCTAGGGTATTCATTTTAATCGGCTGTTCAATTGTTCGTTTAATCAATTAATCGAAATTGAGGTTTTTATATTACTCGAGCAATCGATTAAAACTTTTATTTCGTTCGAGTTATTCGAGTAAGCTTTACTGCTAAAAATTATTCGAGTTAATCGGAAAAGTTTGAATTTAATCGGGTTTTTGTACATTTTTGTGGACAAAAATAGAACGAAACAAGTTTTTTCGCGTTTTTATATATTTTAATAATGAACACAAAAGAAATTCTTTAAAATAGTTTTTTTTCACTATTCAATGTTGGGCTTTGAGAAAATTTTGCGCCAGGAAATGTTTAATAACATTCCGACCTGTCGTGTATTCAATGCAGAATAAAAATAATCAGAATTGGCGTAGGTAGCACTATTGTTGTTATAAATATTAACTTGTAACACTTGGGAAATATTTGAATAAAAAACGTAACCACTACTTTTGCTCAAAGTTAGTTTGATTAAACTTGTTTTTTTATATCACAAAATAAGGTTAATTATGCTGCAAAAAGCTATTTTTATATTATTTTTAATAAATACGAACGCATATTTAAAAAAATATTGTAATTAAAGGAAATACAATATTAACTTGTTTGTACGTTTTTTTCGCCAAATATTTGCCAAATTTGACCGTACCTTAAGGCTTTTATAATTCCCAACATTTCATTCTATATTTTATTACGAAACATCTAGTTAACTAGTTGCTCTCGAAATATCTTCTTTATTTCAAATAATTTTTGTTTGGTGTTTATATTTTCGAATTTTTTTTAAAGATATTTGAAGTTGGTTTCTTTCTCCCTATTATTGTTACTACATTATTTACTTAACTTTTGGATCATGCGGGCTATTAGTATGAAATAACGTTAGAGTTCAATGGCAAATTTCATATAAATAAAAAAATTTTTCCACTTTTTATTAAGAAATCTAGAAAAACTCATTAAGAAAAAGAAAATTTACATAAAACGTTTTAATCGAGTTATTCGATTAATCGACCAAAATTACTCGAATAAATTTTTACTCGAAATAGAAATTTTTTGCTTGATCGAACATTATTTGACTTTAATTATTCGATTAATCGAGCAAACATTATTCGAGTGAACACCCTACTTCTACCACACTGTGGGTTGTGATATTTTCGGAGAATTATTTAAAGTCAAAATTGAAAAAAGTGGTCATAACTTTAATTTCGTCCTGAGATTATTATAATTTTTTGTGTTATATTTTTTTTTTCGCAAAAATCATTCCCAGAAACACCGCGAAAGCAAATCTAACGCTCAATACACAAAAATGTTAAAAAATCAACATATATAATTTTATTTCACGATCCATTGAATGAGATGAAAACTATAATATGAATCCTTCTCATATTTCATTAAGTTACATTGGAAAAAAAAAACACACACACACACACACACAAAATGAACATTTAAAATGAGAATCACCGATATAAAAAATATGAAGAAACATTTTTTTTGCAAATTTTAATAAAGTTAATTTTATTCCAATTTAAGCAATTAGAAAATATATCGTACGATAGATATAAAAATAGTTATTATATTATTATACATAAAAAACATACATAAAAGTTAAATAAGAAACATATATTTTTTTGTAAATAATTACATGTTAAAAACAAACTAATTTTTCATGCTATTCTAAAAAACAAAATAGTCTATATTGTTATCTTGAAGTGGTACAATTCGACGGGTTAATTACACTGGTCTGCAATCGCCTGTAAATGAAAATATGTGGACTATACAGAGTGTGATGCGCTAAACTCAAATCAGTTTTCAGTTTTTTTTTCTATCACATTCACATTTTTTATGCATGTGACTAGTACAGGCCCGCATACAAGGGGAGGAGGGGTGGGGAGGGGATATCTCCCCCCCCCCCCCAAAACGAGTAAATTTCTATAGAGTTTCTAAAAGAAGTTTGCAAAAATATGCATTTACCTACGAACAAGGACCAAAACTAAAATATTTTATTTATTTACTAAATTCTATAAATATAATTACAGATTATATCATAATTTAATTTAAACGAGAATAGTAACAAAGACCTTCACTCGTTGTAGTGAAACAGACCAGAGTCCATGGTAGGAATGGAACCCACAACCTCCACACTGATAGGCTAGCACACTACCCACTAGGCTACCGAAGCACCCAAAACTAAAATAATATGAAAATAAAATAATGTTTTTAATTTTTTTGTTATTATTTAGAGAAAAAACTAGGGATGTGCGATTAATCGATTAATAAAATTTTTTGATTAATCAAAATTCTGGTTAATCAATTAATTGATTAATCAAGAATTCTGATTAATCAAAATGCTGATTAATCAAATAATTTTAATTTTTATTATTCAAATTTGAATAATTTTATTCAAAATAATAAAACAACAATATTTTAAACAAAATTAATTAAACACACACAAATATAAAACGAAAGAAATACAAAAAACTAAAAAAATAAAAGCAAAAAATAAAAAAACTCAAGACAAAAATTAAAAATACAAATTATTCAATTGTTCAAAATATAAATTATTCAAAATCATGATTAATCAAATAATCCTCATTTTGAATAATCAAATTTAAAATTATTTGTTTAATCAGCATTTTCATTAATCAGGATTCTTGATTAATCGATTAATTTATTAATCACAATTTTGATTAATCGATTAATGGCACATCCCTAAAAAACATAAAACAAACATAATTGGGTCTATTATTTAATGTAACCGAACTTTAGCTGCGTTCCAGTCGGCAACTGAAAATTAGTGGTTGCCAGAAAGGCAATAAATAGGAACTGAAATTGACAGCTCTCAGTTTGTCATCAGTGTATTATTTTCAGCAACTGGCAACCCAACTGAGGCTCTTCAAGTTGTTATCCATAATCGGCCTATTAAATTTTTTTCCAAAAAGTGAAAAATATGCATTAAAAAATTTTTATTACTCCAAAAATATTCATTTATTGCTAAAATATGCAAAAATATGCACTTACCACCAAAAGATGCACCTACAAATGGATGCCAAACTACTTAAAATTTGACGATTCGCATAGATAATTAGTCAATACCTCTTTATCACAAAAAACACGCATTTACATGAAAGTCCGAGCCCTGGTTGTGATTTTAACTGTCGATTCACAATAATTATGCAATACAGCTATACTGTAAAACCAAAAATATTACTTTAGTTCATTGAAATGCACGCCATACGACAATTGTGGAAATTATCTCACACATATTCTTCACACAGATTCTTATGCTTTTCATTTAGTTGTCGATGACACAGCGACGAATGCACACGCGGCGAATGCTATTTTGTTTATACATTTCTTCATTAAGAGTTATCCAGCAAACACTCGTGTTTGATTTCCAATTGATGATATGCGAAAAATATTTTATTATAAACAATGTTGTCAAATATTTAAGTGAATATTTTCAAACATATTAAAAGACATTATGTATGACAATGACCCAAAAATTTTAAACTGAAAACAACAGTACATATTATGGAGCTACTTTTCCTATTTTCGTCGCTATTTTTTGTTTTTGAATTTGGGTCTATATTTCCTATACATATTTTGTGCCGTTTATCATTCTTATGAAAAAGGACCAAAATTAAAAATGGCCCACAAATAGGAAAAATTGCCCCAAACTTAAAAATTAAAAATGTCCCAAAAAAGGAAAAATGTCCCCAAATTAAAATATTAAATGAAATATGGCCACAAAATAGGAAAAATGGCACCAAACTAAAAATTGTCCAAAATAGGAAAAATGGCCTCTTAATATTTATTGTTGTTTTTAATGGAACATGTTGTTAATTAAAAACAAAAATTTTTCGGGCCATTTTTCATAAAGCCGTTGGTAAAAAAATAAAATTAAAAATAAAATCTTTCGTTTGGGAAATTATATTGCAAACAAAAATGTAATGCACCATCATATTTCAAACGCTTAACTTTGTGCTTGCTGGGAAAACTCGCTTTCTTCACTAATACTACGAGTAATAAGCAACAATACCATCACAGTTAAAATTTCGCGCATCCCTGCTTTCAGCGTTGTCAACTCAGTGCTTTTCAACTTTTCGACACGAAAAATTATGGAGTTAGTGCTCGGTGCTTTTTTAATCTAATTTTGGTGCTTTTATTCAAAAACTAATTTCTTTATCTAAAAAATGTTTTTCAAGTGTAAAATTCGTTGCTAATGCAACTGTTTCCTGAACACGTTTTTGCAGTCTTGCAGAAGAATGAAAAAAATTGATTCGAGCAATCAGTGGGGCTTCATCTTTTGTCTTTTTTGTCGAACCCCATTAAAAATAATTTTTAAACATATTTCGTTTGCTTGGCACTTCAGATTTCAAAACCTATCCGTTTTTACGAAATTTGACATATATAAACATATGAATATTGCACGCCTCATAAGCGAAGCGTTGAACAGATTTTCAAAGTTCTTTCTTTGTTTGAAAGGCTTTGATTGCTGTTTGGTTCCACAATTTTTTTTTCGAAAATCGGTGGGGAAATCAAAACTCTGCCATTTGTAAACCGATTTTTTTTTAATGGTTTACCTGCGTTTTGTTGCATAATTTTTTCCAAAAATTTCCTCCTCCAAGCATAAGTCTGTCCTCTTATGTGAACCGATTTTCAAAATTCTTTTTTTCGAAAATCTGTAGGGCATTATATGCTCCCCCGGATATATTGATTATCGCATAATCCTCCATTTATGAACCAATTTTCAAAATTCTTTATTTTTTTCTTGTTTCAAATGAATTGCTTGCAGTTTGATCCCATAGAAGTGAAAATCGGGCGGACAAAGTAGTAGCGCGATAAATTAATTATCACATAGCTCCGACATTTCTGGACAGATTTTTAAAATATTTTATTTAAGACGACATGAAAGGTTTGGTACTATGAAAAATTGCGGGCGGACACCCCATCTTTACATTGAAGTCGGGGGTTTTTTGACATATGTAATTACAGAGCTAACTACAACTGACAGGTCTTTATTGTAAAAAGTCTTTAAGTGGGAATGAAAACAAATTCAAAAGTTACAGTTTTTTGTTTATGTTAACCCGCCCATTTCTATGAAAAACCTGCAGCAATAACTATGATGATCATATATGTATAATGAATTAATATCGGATATGAAATATTAAGCTCTAAAAAATAGAAAAATACAAAAAAGTCTGAAAATTTTTTCTTTTAGTGGATTTAATTTTTCTTAAAACGATTCGTTTTAAATCGGCTCGATTTACAGCACAGGCAGATATATAACAACTTTTTTAAATAAAACTAAAAAAATAAAATTCAGTGCTTTTTTTCAAGAATTACGCACTTTTTTTACTGCTTTTTACGGTGTATGATTACTGTCAATTTGTATGGAAAAACTCGTCTAGCCTGAAGTTGCAGACTTGTTCTGTTTCATAATTTACATTTAATTTGTGGTGTTGATATTTTGTATGGTACTGTGGCTTAGTGGTAAAGGCGTTTGCTTGTGAACATGTAGTGCACAGTTTCAAATCCGTAGTCATTCAAGTCGCACAATATAAATAAAAGAACATTTTAAACTCAATTATAAAATTTAAATATATATAAAAATTTCTGTATTTACAACATTGTGAGGAAGGACACTGTAGTAAATTTAAGTTTACAGTGTTGTGGCAACATTAAAAACTAGAGTCGGAGGACGGTCGGGGGTCATTCGGCGTTATCATTTTAATGTTATGAATACAGTAAAATTTTGGTAAACAGGTTGTTGTACTAATGTTAGTTGTACCCAGCGTGACCGTTTTGCGACTAAAGTGGCAATTTGCCACTTTTTCAACTGCCTTGCCACTTTTAGTGCCCCTTTTTTAAAATGACCTAAATCTGCCACCTTTTGTAATATTATGCCCCTTGTTGCCCCTTTTTATGAAATTATGCTTCTTGTTTTAATATAAGCTTTTTACGGCACGAAACTGTTTTTATAAAAAAAATCTCAAGACAAAAATTTGTTTTTGAGTCTATCATGTAAAGTCTTATGACAAAAACTATTTTGAAATAGTTTAAGAGTTTAGATCTATAGATATTCATTATTGTATTAAAATTATTAAAAATTAACACTCTGATTCACTAAAACGAACAAGAACGTCTTGTTAAAAATTTTTATGAAAATCACGCAGCTTTAAATATTTTTAAAATTATTTTTATGCAAATTTTGGTGCCATGTCACAATATCCAGTGACATAATGTCCAAAGACATTATGTCACTGGATGTCCAATCGACATCGTCGATTCAAAGAAATATTTGGAAATTATTTAAAATTGTTAAGAAATTTTATTTTACTACAAAATATTCTTTGCGTAGCTGGCCTTCGGCCGGGCTTAAGTATTTTTTCTTCTTGGTATATTGAAAAGCGGCCTTCGGGCGGTCTTAACGATTTTCTCCTCTCAGTATAGTCAGCGGATTCGCCGACCGAAGGCCGGCTATGCAAAAATCTTTACTCAGCGAAACTGCTTTTTGATACACTTTACTAATGTGCTGTTTCCATATTCAAACAAGCGACTTGAGTAAAATTTTTTTTATGGAAACTGCTAAAAAAAATGTGAGTGCCTTTCACATAAATTTTATACAAACAAGACTTGTTTGCATTGTTTGTCTAAAATTTATATAAAAAGTAGTCAGTGTTTGGAACGAAAAAACATCAAAATTTATTCATTTTATTTTAAAAGCATTATATGCCCTAGAAATTCATTAAATATTAGAATTTGGTTCAATTATTCCCTTTTCAAAAAAGTTGCCCCTTTTTTTGGAAGAATGCCCTTTTTGGTGCCACTTTTTTTTCCTCAAAATCCCCTTTTTGTGCCAATTTTTAAAAATTTTTAACGGTCACCCTGGTTGTACCCTCAGAACATCGTATCAACGTCGTGATTATTGTCTTTTTCTACCTGGCCATCTATGTATGTGATAGAAAAAAAAAAAAACTGAAAACGGATTTGAGTTTAGAGCATTTAACTCTTCATATTCCACTTATTTGAAGACCCGAAGTTTTTTTTTGTATTATTTTTAGAGACCAGTGTTGTTTTCTTTGAATTGTTTCTTTAATATTTTTAAGCGTAGTTATTAATTACGGTTGCTTTTTTTTCTTAAACTAAGTTTAGTTAAGAGTTTTGTTTTAAATCATTATATTTATTATACAAAATCGTATGCAGTAGCCTTTTGTTATTTTTAATAATGTATAATAAACAATATAAATATTGCATTTAAATTAATTCATTTGCCTTGACTTGTTTACTTATTAATTAAGTATGATGAGTTAGTTCATTACTATTGAATAATTAATTGTTTTGGTTTAAATCTACTCATACCTATACTTATACACTATAATATACTGCTATCAAAAAATACTTTAGTTTTACCTTTTATTTTTCTTTATATATACACACATACAAATATTTAAAACATACACAACTAATTAAGAAGTATTAAGTTTTTAATAGACACCATTTTTTAACAGTTAGGTTTTAATTTTTTCAATTGTTTTTTCTTTTTCTTTGTTTTTTAGGTTTAAAATACATCAACAATGTATTTCTCTAAAGGAAAATAAGTTTCGAATTAAGTTATATGTTGTAATATCCTTTTTCTTATATTCAACATAATTTACTAAAATTTTCCTTTAACATACACAAGCATTTGCAGTGATCTTAGAGGCTTAATTAACTCTGCTGCTGATGTTGCTGTTGTTGGTGTTGTTGCTGCTGTTGGTGCTGCTGCTGTTGGTGTTGCTGCTGTTGGGGTGTTCCAAATTTACTAGTTATTTTATGGGATACATTAACAATTGCCATTTCATGCTTTGAATCCATATCACAATCATATAAACCACTTAATGAATCTAAACTTAATAGCCTAGAGCTGGCACGACTTGAAACAGAAGTATCATCAACATCGGGAGCATTATATAAAGAATTGACATCGGATAAAGCACCTTCGGCATCGGTCAAGCCAGCCTCATTAAGTAGAGAGATATTTTCCAAGCCTGGCTCATCTGTGATATATCCAGTGGACTCAGCACCTCCTGTAAATAAAGTTAGCCAGTAAATTAAACATTGATATACGAGTACACAGAAAAAAATAGACAAGAATTATATTCAATAAAACCATGTTATTAAAAAAAAATATGAATTTCAATAACATTTATCTTTAACATAATAAAATATTTCGTTGTAAGTATTTCTTTTCCATGCCGGTTATTTCTTTTCTTTTTATACATAAGTACTTAAAACAAGTTGTATCCCATAAAAAATTAATGGGATATGGCTCAGCTAGAGAGTGTATGCTTTACGTCCGGAACGCCCGGGTTCGTATTCCAGCCATGTCAACATTTTTTTATTTTATATATATATTTTTATTTTGAAATAATTTTGTTATCAATATAGGGGAATTCTTTATCACAGGAAATTTGAAAAAAAATTATTGAATACCGGGATTTTTGTTATCAAAAACGAAACTTATTTTTTTCTGTGTACATATGAGATGAACAACAAGGCAAGGAATTTTATGTAATTTTATGCAACAAAAATGTATTTAAAAGTATTTAATAAATACTCGTATGTACTCGCAGAGAAAATATATGGTTGTGGCATGGTTGCGTCAACAATGTCATGTTTCCCGTTATAGCTTATGGTTGTGGCAAATAAGTTATTATTGGCTTAAATCATTGTGAACCTTAATTAGTTTACGAGAAAAAACTTATGCTTACATTCAATCATGATATTATTAGCATGAATTTATTATTTAAAAAAACTAGCTACAATCATGGTATATTTGAAAATTCTATAACAGTATGGTTCTGTAACAATAAAATATGGTTCTTGTCCATGCTATTTTAAAGCAGTTTGTTTACAATCAAGCTATGTTGAATCCTTCTTTTATTTGTGTTTTGTTTTACTTGAGAGCTGTTGGTGCATTCGTAGCTTAGTTTAGATAAATTATCTGAACCATCTGAGAAATAAAACGTAACTGAAAAGCTGCAATAAGTGAGCTTTTTGGTTGAATTCTTTCCTGAAAGTTGGCGATTGAAAAAAATGGTTTTCAGAGCATGTCCGATGTATTATCTAGATGAAAATAGATAATACTTTTTATTTCAGATTCAAACCTTTCTATTTTATATTTAATTTAAAAAATATGCATATATTTATTTTTAGCTGCTGTCAATTTTTAATAAAAATATGGTTAAGAAAACAACTTTTATATGGTTATTTAGAGCCATTCAATTTTTATATAGAAATATATTATATATAGAAATATATTATGATTAGTTTAATATATTATGATTAGTTTAAATCATAGAAATATATTATGATTAGTTTAAATCATAGTATATTTACATTCAATTAAACATTAGGTTGCATGAATCATATTAGTGTTATATAAGTCAACAATATTATACTTAGAACAGACTTATTTTCATAATAATATGATTTGACTCTAACCATAAATTCAATCATGGTATGTTGCTCTTAGGTTGAATCAACCATGTTTTTTCTTTGCGTGTAGTAAAGAAATAAAAATTAAAAAATGAGTTTTGGTAATAAGATGCTTTTAATTAATTATATTAAATACTAGCCCAATCCGGTGTGCTTCGCTACCCCAATCTTGTGAAGATGTAAGAAAAGTAATATATGATTGTTTTTACTGCCGTATCCTTCCTCCTCTGCCACCAGGATTTTGTTCAAAAGTGTAATGCAAATCAAATTTGGAGAGTCTCCAGGTTAGGAAACTACAAATTATTTTGTATGGTGGGTGCAGTCTCTCCGTCCTACTATACCACCAGCTTTCTTTGCAGAGCGCAATTTGTTCTAAGTTTAACGTACAACAAATTAAGAGAGTCTCGCATTGGTGGTTCGTCGGATATAAAGGTAAATTAATAATTATTTTGTATGGGAGGTACCCGTTTCCCCACTCCTATAAGTCCACGAATTTGTTGGAAGTTTTTTGTTCTAAGAGCTATTCGCATCAAATTTAGAGAGCCTCACTATTATAGTTCTGAGAATATAGGAAAATGAATAATTACTTTGTATGGGGAGATACCCCTCTATCCCCACATATTCCTCCAAAATTTTTATGGATTTTTAATTTTATTCTAAGGATGACCCAGGTCAATTTTGGAGATATTCACTAATATAGCTGTGCGAAATGTAAAAAATAAAATAGGATATTTTCATTTCCCGATCATTAGTAAGACTGTTCCAAAATTTCAGCACGATCGGTCCTCTCTATTTTTTTGTCAAAATTTAGCCATTTTACACTCTTATTTCAAAGTCTTGACTTTGATTCCTCTTGTTAACGACTAAGTGAACTGAGATAGCAAACAAAAATTGTCTGCATGTTACCAAGGATTGCGTTAAAAATCATAAAACATTTTTTGAAAATTGTGGCTATGCTATTATCGGAGATATTGACGAAATAGCGAACAAAGTCGAGGACAAAAATCAAAACTTTAAAGTTTAAAGATAAATATTTTTGAAAATATTAAAGATATTGTAATGAAATGAACGGTATTTTCTTTAACTATTTATAAGCTTTACTTCAAGTTTAAATTCATTAAAATGGGGTAATACTTCTGAAAGTTATGAGGTCGAGAAGGTTTTTCATGTCCGAGGTAGTCAAACTTGACACCTTGTAGCTCAATGTGTATTTCAACAAGGTGGTTGAAATTTCCACATTTTTAAAATTTAGGTCCTCCTATTATTCTTTTTTCTAATTGGAAGCACTGTGCGTCGTTAGTCTCTACCTTCTGCGTTATGCCATCGGCCTGCCACTATCGGCCTTAAGCCATTGGGAGGCCACCTTCGGTCGGCCACCTTCTGCCGGCCACGCTCGGTCGCAATGTCAGACACCCCCTCATCGTTATCGCCCTTAGGCACAGTCCGGCTAGTCACCGGACCCAAAAATAGTCGTTTCAATAGCTAGATGGAAAAAGAGATAATTTGTCAACAAAAAACAACTATCGCCTGGAACATACTGATACACCTTATTTTAGCAAGGGCCCCAAACATTAACCAAGAAAAAATCTGGTCCAAGGATTCCCAAAAACTTAAACAAAAATCTCCTCAAAATACCAGAAGTTATTCGCATTCCCAAGAACTAAAACAAAGATTTCCCCAAAAGCTCAGAGGTTCGCCGGATTCCCAAAACTAGAACAAAAATCTCCCCAAAATCCCAGAATTACCCCGGAAAACAACGGCAGCGCCGAAAGCTGCGAAAATACTAAAGCGGAAACACTGAGTTTTTAAGGAATTTAACTATCGCGCTGGCCTGTTGCCTTCGTTTTGAATTGTCGTTGCCAGTATTCGTTACACGTATTTCTTACACGAATTTTTTTCATTTAAAACCATTTTTATTTTACCTCCAGCATTTATATGCTGCATATCATACGGAAATTCGTTCCAAAAAATTTTTCTTTTGAGAATTGTTGGATTATAATTAAGTTTTAATTTATAGCCGGTTTCTTCGTAACTAATATTTATTTTACTCAATCAGTAAAAATATAAATTTATCCCGGAAATTATTACCTGTTAGCTTGTCGAATTTTTTTTTGCCTTTCGAATATGGAAAAGAATTATGGGAAAAATGTTGCCAAGCTTACAGGTTGCTTAGAAATGAGATGATATTGTACCTATCAAGAACTTGGTTCTTATTTTGATCTCAGTATATTTTACGGCCGAAATTTTTGGATAGAAACATGGCCTTATTTTCACATTTATGTTTTTGTGCGGATTAATACTATACAGAAAAAATTATTAATATCAGCTTGAGAGTGATTTAATTCTCGTATTCAATTTTCACGAAAAAAGTTGTATATATAAGAATTAAAAGCACACTCAACAGAGCCACCTGACAAGTGGTGATAGCAAATACACGTGGGCACTGACGATGGAAGTGTAGCGGCTTCCGAAAGTGGCGCTACTCTGTTCTGCTGTGTACGTTGAAAAATTAAGTTGATGTTAATTTTTCCCTTGTTCCTTGGAATATTAATCATACCCAATTCTTTCTAATAAGCAATTTAGATTCACAAAGCAAATACATTCGAAATAATCATATTAATAAAGAAAAGATTATCACCAAAAAATTTTCAAACAAACACACAGAGGTTCTTATGCAAAAAAAAAATAATAATAATAAAAAAATTTGTAATAAATCTGTATCTTTGAAACTTGTGATCCGATAACAAAACGATCTATGTAAAAACCATAGAGGAGGACCTAAGCTTTAATAAAAGCAGACGTTTGACCACCCTGTTGAAAGACACGGCGGGGTACAGAGTGTCAAAAAAAACCTTGTTGGTCTCATAACTTTTACAAATATTATACGATTTCAATGAATTTTAAATTTTTGATTCGAACGCCAGAAATCATTCAAAGCTTAAAATGTGTTTAAGGGTTAATTTCGTACTTATTCACAGTTAGTACCCGGCATAGAAAATCTTGTAAGACAAAGATAAAAGTGCTAAGCACATGTTATACCTTAAACATAAGACTTATAAGACTTCCTATACCGAGTCACTATAACAACGAACAAAATTTCGGGAAATTTAACTTCCCCTAAAATTAATTGCAGAAGTAAATTTTTTAATTTTGTTGCTTTTGCTAGATAGAAATTGGCACATCAATTAAATTAATTTTTATCATACCTGTTGCTTCTTCCCTACAATCATCATCCGACCACTCAGATTGACTTTCCATATGATTCGAGTCGATTGATTGATGATTATGATGACCGGCACCATATTTTAGCTCATCATTTATCACATTCGCTTCAATTAAATCGATGCGATGATCGTGCGTACCATTTGATAATGCTCCGACCAAAGCCTCCTCGGGACCACATTCATGTTCCTCATCGCCTTCATCATCTAAATCATCTTCACTATGATATGGAGGACTACGTTGACGTTGCAGCTGCTGCTGCTGCTGCTGTTGTTGATGATGACTGGCTATTATTCCATGCGCTAAATGCTTTTTACGCACATCTCGACCTACTTCATCGTCTTCGAATTCTTCGTCGGCTAAATTATCTTCCGTATCGTCACGTTCATCTTCATCATGGCTATTGATATGATGTTGATGATTGTTCCGTTGGCGCTGATGATTGTGACCATGATGATGATGATGGTGATAATGGTGATGATGACGAGTGTAGCGTGAATTTTTATTATCGCTTTGCTCATCCAATTGGTCAAGACTTTCGTGACTTTGATCAAAATCTTTGGATCTTGGTCGCATGCGATGACGATGATTGTGTTCTTTGGTTGCAATTTGTTGTTGCTGTTGCTGTTGTTGTTGTTGCTGATTTTGTATATGTTGAGGATAATTGTTGTAATTTGTACCACTTGTAGAGGTTGTGGATTTGTTGGTCATGTCCATCATGGCCAAATTTAATTGATTGCGCGTTTCATGTAGTATTTCACATGATTCGGTATCAGAAGTTTGCCTGTTTAATTAAAGGATAAGAATGCGATGTTATTTAAATTGAATTATAATTTGCATATGGGGCATCAATCGCACGCCAAATCGGACGGTTTAAAAATAAATTTTTTAATGCCCTAATTTACTTATTTATCTTTTTTTTAATACTCCTCAATAGAGCCTTCCTGATAAATTTAGAGATTTTCTTATTACTCGTTTAAAAAATATTAAGGTATTGTCCCACGATGTCGACAAGTCGATGTCGTTCTCTTATTTATATTGAAAACAATAATAAAAAATTTAAATTTGTTTTTGTTTTCAATATAAATAAGAGAACTTGTCGACATGAAAAAAATCCAATTTTTTCAGTTTTTTTGCTCATAACTTTCTCAGTAATCTTGCAAATTGGATACTTTTTTTAAATTTTTTAATTGTTTTTCGGTACTATTTCTAGAAAAAATTAAAAAAAACTTTCAAACTTTCAAATTTAAATTTTTTTTTATTTTTTTATATTTAGCATTTTTTTAGCTTTTGTTTTTGTGCCATTTAGCCTTTTCTAGTATTTTGAAAAGGCCGATTTAGCTTCTTTTTTCTTGCAGCGCCTGGCAACACTTACCATTATTATAAAAGTTATGATCAAAAGTCTTTTAAGCGAATAGTAAAAAAAAAGCTCAAAATTTACCAGGAAGCCTCTTTTGAGGAGTTTTAAAAATGATCACAAAATTAGGTCAATCAAAAATTTTTTTTTTTCTCAAGACATCTGATTTGGCATGGAATGCCCCATATATAGTATAAGCTTATAGTTTAAAACCTACATTTGACTGGATTCTGAAGGATTTTTATTTCTGGTTATTTCCTTTATAGCTTCTAGTCCCACCGGATGTTTGGCAATCATAAAACTTGTACTGACAGGTATCTTCGAACATTGTTGTCTTCCCGTTGTGGGTGAATTTAATTCATCTAATATCGTGCTTGCCATGGCTATGGTAACATTTTTCAAATTATTGTTACCACTTAGGGGAGTGCTGCCACTCAGATTGCCATTGCTGCCTAAGCTACCACTGCCTCCCATACCAGCGGCCACATTAAGACCATTTGAACTTAGTTTACTATTGCTGCCAGAGAAGCTTACGTCGATGTTATTGCGACTGCTGCTGTTGCTGGTGGTATTACCACCACCCTCAGCATTGCCGCCGGAAACGGATGTAATATTACCACCCGTCGATGAAGCAGCTGTTGCTGCTGTTGAATTGTGATTTGTAGTTGTTAAGCCTCTTGCTCTAGAGGAGGATTCGTTTAAAAGTCTTTGCAATTCCCTCTCAAATGGTGATTTGGTAGCATTTTGATTACCAGCTGCTGCTGATATGTAATTCTTTTTTAACTGTGGCAAAGCCAAACGATCTTGATATTCAAAGCTATTACATGAGTCGCCCTTATTTTGAGTAGTTGTGGTGTATTGACCCTGACTCTCCGTTGTGGAGCTTACCTCAAAGTCTTTTAGATTTGTCATATCGATAACGGGCGATGTAGGATCCACTTGTATATCACAGGGATAAAGCCATTGTAAGGGATTGCGCATCACATGGTTATTAGCTGCTGTAACACGAGGTGAATCTTCTTCACCCTCTCCCTCAGTAGTTTTGGAATAACTTTCGTCTGAAGAGCTCATTGATGGTGAATGAGGTCGGGAGCTTAAATCATCTGTGGAAGACATTTCACGACTCTCTTCCAGTTCAGTTGGTAGCTTTGGCAAAGGCTTCATGTATGACCGTAGAAGAGGTGTATTCTGTTTTAGACTCGTTGTTAATGTGGCAGGTTTAGGTGGTAGGGCTGGTAGTGGAGGTTGTGGTTGTTGGGAGTATAGAGGATATTGTTGTTGTTGCTGTTGTTGGTAGAGTGGATAATTCTGTGGGATTTGTTGCTGTTATTATACAAAACAATATATTTAGATACATGAATTACATTAAGAGTGATTTTTTTTATTTTTATTTTTCTTTTTTGGGAGGGGGGAATATGACTTATTTATTGATAACGATGATGGGCATTATTTTTTATGACATTTATATTATTTTGTTGTGTGGCCAAAGGAATAAGCACCAGGATATTTGGTGGTTAATATACGATTTTTGTTTAATACAGGTACACATACAGATAAAGAACATACACATACAAATAATGGCTTTCATGTTTGATGATTAAAAACATAGAAAATATATAAGAAATTAATAATAAATTGCATATAAGTAGAAAACCATTAACCACTTAGCAAATAAAATGCGCACAATATAAAAAAATGAGCTAGTAAAGGGTGATAATTATGGAAAATGATTCTCCTTCGCATTTTATTGCTCTAACAATTTATTTACTATCAGAGGAAAGTCGCAGTCCAAAAATTGAACAAATAAGCATTAAGAGATATAAGGCACGGTGAGGCAGATTCAAAATATTTTGAACTAAATCAGCTATTTCTAAACGGATAATCCCATCAGTATACAATTTCACTTGGACATATCAGAGGAGCGCTCCTAAATTTATAAGACGAGCTTCCCACATTGCTTAGAAGTGGAGCTGTGAAGTCCCTATATACTTTATGGCCAAAGCCATAAAAATTCCATTTTTGGGAATTCTTGAAACTTTCTTAGGAATTCTGCGATTCTCTGAATCAAATTTTCGTTTTCTTTGATGGGTGCGGATTTGTTAATTAAATTCCTATGTAAGGGGCTATTCACATATTACGTAACGCTCCAAAGGGGAAGGGGGAGTTAAAGATTTGTTACGGACTTGATACTTTATACTGAAAGTTTTATAAAAAGCGTTACGAAAGGTGAGGGGGGGGGGGGGGGGGGGTTACAAAACCACCGAAAATAACGTTACGTAATATGTGAATAGCCCCTAACTGCAGAACTTCAATTGAAAATATCAATAATCAGAAATTTTATTCCCAGAAATCTCAAAAATGGAATATATGGATACCAGAGATCTGCAGCAAGTATGATCGAGCCGTCTTTACCACTAGCGCTAAATAACAAGTACAAGCCAATCAAGCCTTTGACAGATTTGCTCACATTCGAGTATAATACACGAACCAAAAAAACATCAGCAACAAGTATTTCTTATTCACAACATTGTACTTGCATTGATTGGTTAACAAACTAGACTTGGCTCCAACAGCCGAGCTACAATTGAGCGATTGTTCGTAAACAAGCCGCATAGTTTGTAATAGACTTGGGTCCAACTCATTCGAACTCGTCCAGCAGCTCGTTTTAGACACAAACCTATAATCAAACCCATGTAATTTAAATAGGTTTGATCACAGGTTTGTGGCTAAAACGAGCTGCTGAACGAGTTCGAATGAGTTGGACCCAAGTCTATTACAAACTATGCGGCTTGTTTACGAACAATCGCTCAATTGTAGCTCGGCTGTTTTTAGCATGATTTGATTGCGATCGAAACAAAAACACTCGAGTATATTTTTGTGTTTTGCAAAGTATTGTTGTTGGGGCAAAAACGTACGTGTGTATGTATGTAGGTTTTCTTATGTCACTTTGTAAAGAAGAAACAACACGAATGAGGATTGTACGAAACAACTACAATAGCACGAACATTTTATTGGATGTATGTATGATGTATTGCGTGTGTATTAAAACAAGTAGCTCGCGCTACACGCTGCGAATTACATGTTCGTTTCGATCATGTGCGGTTGCAATCATACCAAAGAAACTAATCACAAACATTCATGTTCATTGCGAATGCAAGTGATTAAAACTGATTGTTTGAAATAAGCTATTGAGTTTACAATCACTACTTGTTGTTGAACAAAAACGATTGCATCACAAAAAATCAGAGTACGTGATTGGATATACTCGAAAGTTTGACACTTGTTGCAGCCCACTGATGAATACACGTAACAGTGTTCGCAAGTGGTATTTGTTTTCGAATCCAAGCTTTGAAGTTTCAGAACATAAGGGTTAAAATCAAAATTTTACTGCAAAATAGGTCGAGTTCGGAAAGGTCCGGGGCCAACAAAAATGGTAAATTGTTTTTCTAAAATCATGTGAAGATACATACCTCTTAGATACCTACGAATACATACATACACTGGATATACATACTTCATGCAACATTTTACGATAAAAACTTTCGTAGTTGCTTTTTTCGTAGAATACTCGTATGAGCAAATCCCAAAAATTGTTCACCAAGGACATAATTTTGAAGTTGTCAAAACTGTTTATATATGTTGATGGAATAATGTGCTATATATTTAACCTTAAAAATACATCAAGCAAACATTTTTTTGGTGATCCCTTGATGAATGGCAGGGATATATGTATGTACCTGCACGGAAAAAAGACCCAACCTTACATTTCATATAGGATGCTTAAGCTTATCGTAAGCTTAAGTTTGAGTTTTTAAGGTCGGAGGTGGTCGGAAAATAAGGAGTGACTATTTTTGGAGATTATTTCGTAAACTAAAAGGGAAATAATATTATCCACAACTCCACTAAATACATTTTTGTTGTAAATTGTACAATTAAAAAGTTATAGTCACGTAGTGTGCGTCACAAAGGGTTCACGGCTTTTGATAAAAAAATACAAAATTTTTTGCCTGCAAATAAGTTATATTAGAATTCTTTTATATTACTCATTCTTTTGTGGATTAGATTTTGTGTGTTATATTATGAAAAATTTGCTAAATATTACGAAAACACATTTCCATTTTATGTAGCGTGCGTCACAAAACTTTTTGATCAATTATTTCGCAACAAATAGCTGTTAAAAAAATTATGTTGTATGCAAGTCGAAAGTACAATTAATTCCCACTAAACACTATGCATAAGTTGAAGGTATCTCTTTTGAAAGATCAAAAAATTTTATATTTCTATCTGAAAACGTATACGAATGTAGCGTTCATTACGCAGGATTTGCCAATATACGAAACTTTCGTACATATAACGAAACAAATTTTAAGCAATAATTTTAAGAGGTAACGAAAGTAATGAAATCTTTTCGTAAACATTTTCCTTGTTACAAAATATATTTGAAATAACACAATAAATTTACATTTTTTTTATAAACTAACATATTTGACGGGTGCAAACAAATAAAACAAAATTTAAGCTGTTATAAAATAAGTAGAAAGCGACTTGAAATATGAAGATTGTGAGTTCGTGACCCGGGTGAGCCAAACTTCTTGTTAGCTTTTATATCTTAATTATTTTCGTACATTTCCTATATTTTACGAAAGAATTTCAGTACAAGTGCTCTACCCATTGAGCTGCTTCCTATTTATTTTATAGGAGCTAAAAATTTTATTTTATTTACTTACATCTGAAAAATATGTCAATTTATAACAAATAATTTTTATATATTTTTTTATTTCAAATATATTTTTAACAAAGAAATATGTTTACGAAAGGGTTTCGTTACTTTCGTAAGTTAAAAAAATTATTGAAAAAACTTTTTCCGTAATATGTACGAAAGTTTCGTATATTCTGCGAAAAAAATAACTACGAAATATTTTTTCATAAAATGTTGTATGGATTATTTTCAGTGTACGCAAATATGATTTTTTTGAACTCTGTAACGGCTGTTAGAACTCAAAAAAGTTTTGGAGTCAATGACAAGCATTCATAAATTTTACATGCCCGAAGTGTCCAACCTTTGGGCTCATATTCCCAAGTTAAATATGAATAATCCTCTGCTATGCCCATGCTGATTTAGTCAAAAAATGTTTTGATGCTACCCCACTGTGCATTAAAAAATGAAAACTTTTCTACTTAATTTTTTTTGCTATTTGTTTGAAAATCACAGAAGGTATTCTTCATTACAACCCAAAAATGCAACCTCTTCATTGTCATTATCATCAGAATTACTATCATCGTCTATATAACTCACCTTGGCCACTTGGGTGGCAAGCAACAATGGTTCACTCTCGCGACAATTATGATAATTGTTGAAATGATTGCTAAAATTGTTGTGAGTCATATTTGGCGATGAGGACAACGACGATGTCTGTTGTTGCTGCTGATAATTTTTAATATTATGATGTTGCTGATGATGATAATTATTTAAATGTGATACATGATTATTAAGATTATAATGTTGCTGTTGTTGCGAGGACAACATTGCCGAATGATGCTGATACAAATAATGATGGTAATTATTTAATGCAGAAGTAGTAATTGTTGATGTTGGCGTAGTAGTACTAATAGAAATAGTAGTAGTAGTAGTAGTAGTCGTAGTTGTTGTTGTTAGATGTGTCGTAGTTGTATGTATGGAGGGTGCATGCATTTGTTCACGTTTACCATTACCACCGTTAGCGGCACCAAACAATAAATTATTGAAATTTTCCAGCGGAGCGTAAGGATCATGCATTTGTTGTTGCTGTTTTATTTGATGTTCAGTTTGTTTTGTTGTTGGTTGTTGTAGTTGTTGTTGTTGTTGTTGTTGTTGTTGATGATGATGATGCATTAAATATTGTGAAAAAGGAGTAGGAGGATTATTATAATTATTAAAAATATTATAACAATTATTGCTAGGATTTTCAATAATATTAAATTGTTCACGGAGCATTACCGATGTTGATGTCAGGGATGATGCTTGTTGTTGACTTTGTAGGGCGGGCGATACATTGGACATTGCTGATGTAGATGATAGAGGGGGAGGTGGTGGTGGTGGTAGGGCATGAGGTAAAGGTTGTTGCTGCTGTTGGATTATGGAATTAGGATTTAAACCCATATTACTCATAGAACTAGAAGAATGCTGACGCTGATGGTGCGCAGCAGCAACAGTCTGTTGTTGTGCAAAACCATTGCCACCGATACCGCCTCCTCCTCCACCATCTAAATAATTATTGTAACCATTAGTGAAACCGTTATGATCATTGCCATTATGTTCACCATTATGGCTATTCTCGTGTATATTGGGTAGTCCACCATTGGCCAGGAACGGTTGCTTCTGCAGTTTACTATTCATTCTTTGTTGCTGCTGTTGTTGCAAATGATGTTGATGATGTTGCGGTTGCATATGCTGCAACAGTAGTTGTTGTTCTTCATTCACAGAGTTGGCTTTAATTAAAATATTATTGCTGCTCTCATGCTCCATGTTATTGAAGCCAAAATCTTTTTTCACATTGTAAGTTTCGGAATTCATATTGACATGATAGTTGTTGTCTTGATATTGAGTTTGCTTTTGATAATATTCTGTAGATTGCAGTTGGGTTTGTGGCAGCTGGCCAAAGGATGGCCGGTTACCAATCATAGCATTACGCACTTCTCCATTTAAGCCATTGCTGGAGTTGTCATTTAGGAAATAGGTGATCATATCACCTTTACCTTTAACCTTGATAGTACCACGACATCTGTTAAGAGGGAATATTATTATTTTTCTCAGATCTTAAATAAAATGACAGTTAGAAATCTTACTTGAACTCAAAATGTGACCCCTGGAGGCTGTCAACAACTTCCTGGGTAACTTGTGTATACCCTGGTATACCAGTTGAGTCCATACGACTGGCCACATTAACTGTATTGCCCCAAATATCATACTGAGGTTTGCGGGCTCCTATGACACCAGCCACCACAGGCCCAATGTTTATGCCTAAGAAATATGACAGATTTTTGCAATTGAAAGAGCTAAAAATGTTATTTCCCTTGGAATACTCACCAACTCTTAACATGAAATTATTGTAGGAATGACTGTTTATTTCCTGCAAAGACATTCGCATAGACTTAACATATTCCACCAAAGCAGTCATATGACGCCTTACAGAATTTTGTTCCACTGGATTGATTTTATATTCTTAAAAGAAATACATAATAAGCCATTCAATGTGTCACCACATGTATATACTTATTTTGATAGTAGTTAATGATTTCAACAATACCTGGAATTAAACCTACAACAGCCATATAAGTGCTACCCACAGTTTTGATTTTATCAATACCATGAAAGCGTTCTTCTTTTAGTAACTGTTTGAAGGAAAAAAAAAAAATTATTTTACGTTTGCATTGATCACCAATAAAATAATTGCCAAACAAACCTCATCAAAATCTGCTATAATTTCATTAAGCAGACGCAAGCATTCCAGTCCCTGATCTGAACCGTCCATTTCCGTATAAAATTCATGAAAATTTGGCACACTGGCAAATATGACACCGACTTTGGCATAGCTTTGATGATACAGTTCCTAAGTTTACAGAAAAGTAAATATATTTCAATGATTTTCATTAAATTTACACAGCGTGGCCCTATCGCAAAAGTAATGGTAATAAATCTGTATCTTAGGCCGTTGTTCGCAGTCTTGTGTATTGAGCGTTACGCTTTTTTAGTACGCTTCATTACTCAATTTAATTATTAAAATTGCATTAACAACATACACTAAAATGAAAGCGTAGGTTTGTAATTCTAAATATTTAAAAGTTTTTTGAACTTTGTTAAATAGTATTATATTGCAAAACGTTAAATTAAAAATGTATTGAGTGTTATCCATATTTTCTTAATTTAAATAAAAATGTTTGTGAAAGGAAATCCGAAATTTGTAAACAAATAATATTCTTTATATCGTTTCTATCCTTCAGCTGCTGTTAACTTTTTTGTAACTTCCTAAAATTTATAGATAAATTATATATAAAAATTTTCCTTACGTAACGCTCAATACATTTTTATACGAATTGAATATCTTTTTCAGAGCACACACTAGCTATATTTTGAACTCAATACAATTCAGATGTGTAAGCTTCGATGTATTTTAACATAAGAAAAAAGTTAACAGCAGCTGAAGGATAGAAACGATATAAATAACATTATTTGTTTACAAATTTTGGATTTCCTTTGAAAAAATTTTGCTTCTAACGCACTGTGGGTAAGTAGGTCGTATTTTGCTACGAATAATTATTTGAAATTGACGTAACTTTTAACATTGTTGGTCGATTTTATTAAAATTGTATGGCCAACGGACGACACAATCGTCCGTATTCTAGATATAAATTATTGTGCTTAAACACCAGCAAATAAATTTCATTTAAAATAAAATTATGACAATATGTCAAATAATAAATTTCTTAAAGGTTTAATTCGAATTTTATTTTTCATTTTGCCTATTAAATACTTGTATTGTTATCCAATGGATTCCTAATTGTATAAAGGTGTAGAAAAATAAAATAGATTCATATCGAATACAAATTATTTGCTGGGTTTTGAATAATTTTCAAAGCCTACTATGCTTATTTTTGAAAATCATTTATATATTTGTAAATTCTAAAATGGTTTTTGAAAGTCTGTACATAAGATAAAGGGCTTGTAAGTGTTCAAAATTGTGCTTGAAGTCAATTGGCGATTTGGCAAAGCACCAACAAAATGCATATAGACAATGCTTAAACCCCAACAAATAAATTTAATTTAAAATAAAATTATGACAATATATCAAATAATAAATTTCTTCATATATAAAATTTTTTTATTTTTCCATGTGAACCCACCAAGTCAAAATTGAAAAATTGGTCATAACTTTTAGTTTCGTCCTGCGATTATTATAACTTTTTGTTTTCGGAAAGTATATGTATAGTGCTTTCAGACCCTATAGTAAATTTTTGTGGCGTATTTTTTTCGCAGAAATCATTCTCAGAACAACCGAGGAAGCAAATGTAACGCTCAACATACAGAAATGTTAAAAAATCGAAAAATATAATTTTATTTCAGGTTCAATTAAATGAGGCAAAAACTATCCTACCTTCGTATATTTCTATTAGTTACATTGATAAAAAAAAGCAGCACAAAATGTACGTTTAGAATGAGAATCACCCATATATATGTTCACAAATCATATACCGACATTTAACTGTATTTATTTAATATTACTAGTTAGCAAATTTTTTACTTTATGCCATAATCTCAAAAAAGAGATGTTTTCTAACCTAATTTGGGGTCGCTGAACACGAATAGGGCACTCATTTATTATTCTTAAGAAGCATTTTCGTTATATTCTAAAAAACGTGTTTTTCAGTAGTTTTTTTTTTACCTATTACCAAAAATTTTGAGAACTGTTCTTTTGAATTGCACAGTTTCAGCACTGTTGCATAGATAAGTCTTGCTTCTTTCAACCAATATATAAACTGTGTTGATTGGATAAAAATTCATTAAGTTACAGGCTTTAAGTTTTGAAAAACAATTTGATTTTTTAATTTTTTTTTAAAATTCACCATTTTAAACAACTTAAAATTTTATTGTTGAAAATTTTTCGTATCCTCACTAGCTATAAAAGATAAATGCTTAACCAAAAATAATTGCTTTAGAACCTTATAAAGGCTATACAGACACAACAATTTTTAGAATCGGGTGACAAAAGAAAAAATATACAAACGTTGAACAATTTTACTGGGTCGAAATGCCCCATTTTGGAACTTTACAGCTCCGCTCTTGAGAAATGTGGGAAGCTCATCTTGTTTGGTTAATTAGAAATGCTCTTCTACTATGACCATATGAAATTTTGTAGTGATCGGACTGTCCGTTTAGAAATGGCTGATTTATTTCGAAAATATTTTGGTTCTGTTCGGCTGTGTATTACTACTCAGCAACTCCAAATTAATTAAGAAAACATATTTTTATTGAGGGTTGAGGAATCATTTTTTCTGTGCAGATTTTGAAGACTTATGCATTTTAATAGGGTATTAAGGTATTTGATTTTCTAAAAGAGTAAGTCTCATTCTACGATTTTTGCATACATCATCTTTTAATCGGTTCGGTAGCTTCGAAGATACTTATTTGAAGAGGTTCTTTTCAAAACTTTACTATTCAACTTTTTGTATTTTTGTACAATTTGAGAAAATAGTTTTTTTAGGAATGCAACTTATTATTATATATGTATTAAGCCCGAACTTTTGTTGCATTATTATCGACAACAAGATGAGTATATTGTTTTGTATAGGATTCAAAAATTTAGCAATAATATATTTTGAAAACATCCAAAATTTGAAATAGAATAATCCAGTTTAGATGCGGCTGATTCATTTTGAAGTGGAATAATATACCCAGCAAAAACTTTTGTTATTTTTGTAATTGGTAGTACTTTATTAATGGGTTACAAAGTAATGAGTGGTACTTATTTATCTTATTACCATGCTTCAAATTAGAGCTACTACTTAGTTTGTAATAAAATTAGTACCTAGTTTTATCATTATCTGAAAGTAGTTACAATTTGTTGATATATATTAATAAGATAAGTACCCAGCAGCTAAATTTACAATTAGATACCCTTTGGGGCAGTCATATCAATACTAGTAGCGATACTAGTAAAAAAAAAGGACACAATTTTCAGGTATACATACGACTTATACATAAAACATATTTTTAGCTCTTAAAAAAATAAGTAGAAAGTGGCTCAGTGGGTAGAGTACTTGCCTTGAGATATGAGGAATGTATGTACGTACCCCGGTTGAGCCAAAGTTTTTTAAGAAATACAAAACCATAAATAAAAAAACTAGTAAAAGCACTACTTTACAACAACTGGTATTCCAACTGGGATATAACTGTATACAAATGAACTAGTTGTGCTCCTAATTTTAAAATCGATAGTTCAACATATGAAAAAAAAACAGATAGGCAACTAGTTTGAGTTAAAAAGCAACTAGTATATATCTAAACACATACTAGTCATGTTGTCTGCAGGGTACACAACCACTTTTTAAGTCAACATGTTTTTGTATAAGAAAACTAATTTTTGTCGCTTAAATTTATAAGTCAACAATAGCTCAAGTGGGTAAAGTACTTGTCTTCATATCTGAACGAGCGCAGGTCCGTATCCCAACTGGGTACAAAAAAAAAAAGAAATAAAAAACTAAAATGAAATTTAAAAAATATAAATAAAACATTATGTGTAATGATTTTTTTTTTTAATTTTAATTTGTTTATTTGACTACTTATTTTTTAACTTCAAGTAAGCCAAATAATAACTAGTTAATTGGTGTGACAATGTAAATACATTTGTAAGCGGTACCACCTATTTTTTTAATTCTCAAACAAAAATAAGTAGTTATCAAGTCAAATTGTTAGTAGTTACGAATACAATCCTCATATACTTTTTTGCCCACCAGTAAGCAAAGTTTTTGCTGGGTACTTTTAACGAAATCATGCCTTTTCAACTGAGAGCTGTCAATTTCAGTTCACATTTAGAGCCTTTCTGGTAACCATTAATTTTCAGTTGCCGACTGGCAACGCAACTAAAGTTCGGTTGTATTAAATAATAGACCAAATTATGTTTCTTTTTTTTTTTGATTTTTCTCTTATAATAATAAAATAAAAAAAAAACATTTTCATATTATTTTAGTTTTGGTACTTTCTTCGTAGGTAGATGCATACTTTTGTGCATATTTTTAATTTTTAGGTGCATTTGTTAAGCGCTTAAAATCAATTTTTAGTTGCATGAAAGTCCGAGCCCTGATTATAATTATATAAATGCCTTGACTTTTAAAGGATTGCTATTAAAAGAACTCATAAAAAAACTATAATGTTATAAATAAAACTAAAAATAAAAGTGAAAACATATAAAGTTAACTTACCATATTGCTACGAAATTGATTATCAAGAAAATGTGCAGCCACATGGGCTGGCAACAAATTGTGTAAAATTCTTTTATTCGACTCCTGCAAAACGTCCATTTCCTTTTTCTCTTGAGATGCCTGTAATTGCCATAGAAAATCTAACCTTGCTGTCCACTCAACTAAGCGACCATGTACAAGAATGGCAATCATAAAAATTAAAATACGAGCCAATGAGATTAAATGAAGTGGAATTGAGGCGCTATAATTTGTATATTATTAAAATAAAAAAGAGGAAAAGATGGAAAACAAAAGAGACATTAAATATTTAAAGAGCCAGGTGAAAAAAAAGGAAAATCAGAAGGTAAGTAAGTACTCACTTGACACGACTGTCATAACAATCAAAAATATTTGTGTGGGATAGCTCGATGAATAAACTGTATATAACACCCATCATAATAACTAGTAGAGATTTGAATAAAATAGGCAATCTGAAATAAACACATAAAAATAAGTTGTGTTAAAAATATAAGTAAATAACACTAGTTAACAAATTTTCAACTTTTAGTCATAACCTCAAAAAAAAAACAGATGTTATCTAAAGGGCCAAATATACTCGCAAGCGGTTTGGCAAGCATACTACATATTTTCATTTGCACACATACTCTACACAAAACTGGATCGTACACGATTTTTCACTTTAATCTCTAATTTTAACTTTAATTTCCCACGATAACCTCACTCTATGGAGATATTGTTGCAAATGAACCAATTTTACAATAGACTATACAAGCAGTTTGCCACAAATTCAATATTGCAGTCAAAATATCAAAATTTTTTGATTTTTCTTCAAACGGCTTGCCAAACAGTAAAACACCGCCATAGATTACACAACAGGCTTGTACAAATGTAAATTTCTGCCATGTTTGGCAAGCTTTGGACGCTCTTAAAGAAAAAATTAGTTCCAAACGTAGTCAGCGTAAAATTGGTAACAAAAGACAAAAAAATAAAAAAAATATCATAAAGTTACAATATATGAAAATAACAGAAATTTTAAGATTTGTACGTAGTTATTATTAGAACTGAAATAGGTATAAGATATAATTGAATTAATGTAAATTCAAATTATTTTTAAGAGTGGAATATTAGAACGGATTAGTACTACTAATTTCGAAAGTGTGGTTTCTGCGCTCTAATTTAAAACTGAAAATCAGAATGGAAATTTTTAAAACGCGGCGTTTCTGCTTTTTGTATTAAATTTGAAAGTTCTTAATTTTTTAAAACTTCAAATTTAATATAAAAAGCAGAAACGCCGCTTTTTAAAAATGCCCGTGTGGCCTCAGTCTTAAGCCGAATAATAATAACTTCCGAATAACAGAAGTTTTCATTCGTAGGTCCTCAGATCAGTACAAGTTTTTACTTATAAATTTATTACTTTCCTACGTTCAAAAGAGAAAGGATATTAAAATTTATAAAATTATGTTTAGTTTTCAACAGAGTATTTAGAGTTTAGCAATTAAAATTTTTTTGAAAGACATTTTGCAAAACAAATGGAAAAATACAGCCACATATGTGATGTTTTGTGCATATTAAATTTGTTCTTAATGCTATAAAATCGTTGATTATTGATAATTTCGAATGAAATTTTGCAGTTATATAGGAATTTACTAAATAAAAAGTTAGCAAAAAAAAACTATGATTAGCTTTTGAGAATCATCAGAATTCCTAAGAATGTTCCGGCAAATCCCAACAAAGGGATTTTTTATGGTTTTGCTCATATAGTCACCATTTGGTCAGTGTTGGGAAAAATCCGGGTTTTTTTTAAATAAAACTCAGCCCGGCGGGGATTTCCTTGGGTTTTTTGGCTTTTATTGGTCTTTTTTTTAATGGTCTAATATTTGATCTAAGCTATGTTGTCAAATTAGCCCTTTCGTTATAGATTTAGCAAGAAAATCTTCAATAATGTTATCGCATCGTTAAACAGCGTTCAATTGTATAATGAAGCTTTAAATCTCCAAAAAATTTTGCTCCCAGCTCAACAAGCTCTCTAAATGCTTTACAACGTGACTCCGCTACACTTGCAACTGTCGCTGAAATTTGGTGTACATAATTTGTTAAACAATTCTATACTACTGTCAAAACCGGATTTTCTTAACAAGCTAATGAAAAGCTTACTTACTCTAGAGCTTATTATTTGGCGAATATGGTGCACTCCAAATATATGGGCAAACTAGCTAGTAAAGAAAACGAAAAGATAGCAGAATAATGCATAAGTCAACAACACCCTAATTTCTAACACCCTGTTTGGCATTTAAAATTAAAGATGCAGTGTATTTTCCATAATCTTTATTCAAGGAAGAAGTGTTTATCAAATTAAATGAAAAACAATGGTGGAAAATAGTAAAAGCCAAAAATTAATTAAGGCCGTTTCAGACTATAATACAAGTATAATACAAGTATTTTTTGAAGAAAATGCTTCCCTGATATAAATAATTGTTGTTTGAAAAATTTCAAAAAACAATAACAAATTATCATGTAAGAGTTCCATTTTCCTCAAAAGTATTAATGCTTGTATTATAGTCTGAAACGGCCTTAATTAGGGATGTAGCCGATACCGATATATCGGCGATATTTTAGTTTACGACGATACTTCCTACATTTTTTTAGAGCTTTTTTTTTAATAAATAATTTATTTTTGGTTAATTTTACCATCAATTCAAATTCAGTTCGTTGTTTTTTAAATCTCATTATTATCACCACTTGTTGTCATGTGCCTCTGTTGAACGCGTTTTCAATTCTTATATATGTATACAACTTTTTCGTGAAAATTGAATACGAGAATTAAATCACTCAAGTTGATGTTAACTGCACCGTTTTATCATCAAGTTGCAGTGTTACCGTTGGTCTATTTTTCTCCATTCCCATTTTTCTGATTTTTTGTTCTACTTAAGTCATACTTTTTTGGTTTGATGTTATACTTAAGTATATATGAACATGTAAAGAGCTCAAGCCAGTAGCTAATTGTTTATTAATGAATTTATTTCGAACGTATTTGCTGGTGAATCCAAATTGATTATTAGGCTAAGGTTCATAACGTTTTAATTCAAAAGCAATTGGGCATGATTATTATTCCAAGGAACAAGGGAAAAATTAACATTAATTTAATTTTTCAACGTACACAGCCGAACATAGCAGCGCTACTGTTGGAAGCCGCTATCAGCAATAATAAATTAGCCTTAAAAATATCTATTTTTTGCGGTTTATTTTTATTTTATTTTTTTGTTAACTAGTGTAATTTACTTAATGTTGTTTTACCTTAAAAATACCGATACAGAAAGTAAAGCAAATGTGGCCGAAAGTGAAACATATTGTGGCAGAGAACATTTTCTATGAGCTTCACTTTGATGTACCATCATTAGAAGATCGTCTTCAAGAGTAGGAGCAGAGGTAGTGATGTTACTGGAACAGGGATGGTCCGATACACAAGTAAACTGTTAAGAGAAATATTAATAAGAAATGTATTTATATAAATGTTTGTATGTATGTATGTATGTACATGTCGTTAGCTAAAATGCAAAGTAACGTATAAAAAAAAACCTCAAAAAAATAATTAGTTTTCCTACGAAATATGTTTTATATTATTTTTTATTCTTAAATAGAAAAAATTGCGTTGATATCTCCATTATTTAGCATTTTACATATTATTTTTATTCTGCTGTCTGATAAATGATGTTACGTCATTTTGCATTTTATTTAACTTTATGTATGTGCAGCGTTGCCATATATTTTTTTAAGAAACTTCTTATATCTGAAAAAAAAACCTTTTTTGGCCCAAAAAAAAACTTTTTTTTCTACAAAAGTGCCAAAACTTTAAAAGAAAACAGAAACAAGTGTATTTGGAACTCATTTTAAGCAATGTATGAAAACGGCATAGTTGTAGAGGGAGTAAACACAATTAAACACTGTTGCAGTAATAAGGGACTGAGAAAATATTTAATCATATTATTGCACAAACAATCACTTAATATTTTCATCCGATATACTATACTGCAAATTTTAAATTATGTACATATTTATGAAAAAAAACTTTATATAAAATTAAAACTTTTTGGCATCTCAAAAAACTTGCAAAAAAAGGGGAAAACTTGACAAATGGCAACGCTGTGTATGTGTGTAATCCAGTGTTCGAAAATTTACCTTATATAATGTACTTTAATGTTCTGTACGGTAGAATATTGTAATACACAAACGCAAATAGTGGTTGTGTAGGAAATACATTAAAAAGGAAGTACGGTATTTCTGTTAGTGATCTTGTACCCAACGAAAATACTGTTTTTAACAAACTCAATATAAAGATAAGAACCAGCATGACCGTTTTGCGACTAAAGTGGCACATTTGCCACTTTTTCAACTGCCTTGCCACTTTTAGTGCCCCTTTTTTAAAATGACCTAAATCTGCCACCTTTTGTAATATTATGCCCCTTTTTGCCCCTTTTTATGAAATTATGCTTCTTGTTTTAATATAAGCTTTTTATGGCACGAAACTGTTTTTATAAAAAAAAATTTCTCAAGACAACATTTTGTTTTTGAGTCTATCATGTAAAATCTTATGACAAAAACTATTTTGAAATAGTTTAAGAGTTTAGATCTATAGATATTCATTATTGTATTAAAATTATTAAAAATAACACCCTGATTCACTAAAACGAACAAGAACGTCTTGTTAAAAAATTTTATGAAAATCACGCAGCTTTAAATATTTTTAAAATTATTTTCATGCAAATTTTGGTGCCATGTCACAATATCCAGTGACATAATGTCCAAAGACATTATGTCACTGCTAAAAATGGCGTAACATCCATGGACATTGTGACACTTTTAATAGTGCCATGGACTTTATGACATTATTATTATGACCATTATGACACTTTGAGATGTGTCATAATGTCCACACTTTTAAAAATGAAAACAAATTCAAATACATGTACATGTTTTTGACTATTCACTTTTTACTTCTGCAATCGGTGACAAGTAATAAAAGGTCAATTGACGTTATTGCATTTTAAAAAGTGAAATAAAATCAAACACAATTTGCAAATAGCGTCAACAATGCTTAAAATATGTCCAATCGACATCGTCGATTCAAAGAAATATTTGGAAATTAATTAAAATTGTTAAGAAATTTTATTTTACTACAAAATATTCTTTGCGTAGCTGGCCTTCGGCCGGGCTTAAGTATTTTTTCTTCTTGGTATATTGAAAAGCGGCCTTCGGCCGGTC
Organism: Panzeria rudis; assembly: GCA_956483635.1. Lineage (NCBI taxonomy): Eukaryota > Metazoa > Arthropoda > Insecta > Diptera > Tachinidae > Panzeria > Panzeria rudis. The sequence continues at coordinate 45,916,660 of OY101448.1, read as the reverse complement.
TTAACAATTTTCTACTCTCAGTATACTCAGCGGCTTCGCCGACTGAAGGCCGGCTGTGCAAAAATCTTTACTCATCGAAACTGCTTTACAATATACCTTACTAATGTGCTGTTTCCATATGCAAACAAGCGACTTGAGTAAAAAATTTTTTATGGAAATTGCGAAAAAAATGTGGGTGCCTTTCACATAAATTTTATACAAACAAGGCTTGTTTGCATTGTTTGTCTAAAATTTATATAAAAAGCAGTCAGTTTTTTGAACGAAAAAACATCAAAATTGATTTATTTTATTTTAAAAGCATTATATGCCCTAGAAATTCATTAAATATTAGAATTTGGTTCAATTATTCCCTTTTCAAAAAAGTTGCCCCTTTTTTTAAAGAATCCCCTTTTTGGTGCCACTTTTTTCCTCAAAATCCCCTTTTTGTGCCAAATTTAAAAAATTTCCAACGGTCACCCTGATAAGAACATTTAATAGTGTTCTGTTTTTCGTTGAAAAACAGCACACTTCGTTGTGTTCGGCACAGAACATTATTCTTAATGTATATTTAGCATTAGTATTTAGCATTAGTATTCGTTTGGCTCTCGTGCATGTATACTTGAGTGTATAAAACGCTAAAATATAATGTATGTAGTACGCAACGACTACAATTGTACTGTTTTTTGACAAAAAACAAAACGCTACATAATGTTTGTTACTTGCACTAAAAGAAATATATATCGTTTCTGCTTGTGTATACAGTACACAAAATAACGTTCGGTTTATTTTCGAACACTGGTGTAATCAATTAAAATATCGAAATTTTTTTTGCTTACCACATTAACTTGGCCCACCGAGTAAATTAAAATCACCGTAAATATCGTTATGGCCATACGCAGTGTAAAACTTTGCGATAAATCCCAAATAATCCATTTCAAACGTACGGCCAATAACAACATTAAAACAGCACTGACCCAAACAAAAGCTGTTAGGAACAGTAACAATAGTATCAGAGTCCTAGGTAGAGCAGTTACCTGCAACGCTGCTCCCAATATCAATAGCAAAAGAGAACAGCCCATGGCGGTGGTAAAGCCTAAATCAAAATCTTTACGATATTCTCTTTCCTTGTCGCTCTCACGAAATCTTAATGTTATGCGATCCACATGTTCGGATTTATCACAATCAACCGAACGGGCATTTATGGCTTGTGAAAGGAAACGATTTACACGATTTGTAGGCTGATGATGAACCGATGAATGACGCTTACGAAAAGGTCTCTTTAATTTATCGGTTACTTTGGACTATTATTTGCATGGTTGTGTATTTTAAAAATTTTTTTTGTTATATCAAGGGTTAAAATTTTCAATATGTTTTTGGGAAAAAAGAAACAAATTATTAAGAAAATGAGTAGATCTTTTAATGCTATAGTAAAAATCATTTATGATACATACATATTTGCAAAAATATGTAAATCTTACAATCAAAGTTAAAATGTTAGTACATATAACTTCTACATACATGCAATTATGAGTCTGATGAAATGCATTAAAAGGATTTCTTTGTAAAGCTAAGTAAGCAAGCATGCTTATGTAATATTTTTAATCTCATTTTTCTAAAAATTTACAATGGATTGTACATTTAAACAGAATTTATATTTTGGTATTTGTTAGGAAAAGTTTAACGAATTTATTTATTTTTTTCAGATGACAGAGAAAACAAGAAAACAAAATTATAACTGGTAGACAGACAACTTACTGAACCAAAACTCGAAAATATTTTTCTCATTTGCTCGAAAAAGTTGATGTAGAAAAGATGAATTATATTATTTTAATAAAATAAACCTTTACAACATAAAATAAAAAATAACTAAGTTCTAACAGCTGATACTGGTAGCGGAGACCAAAAAAGATCTACTTGTTTCGCCGTTTTAAAATTTTACACCTGAGATTCATTTAGAGCAACGGTTCCCAAATGGTGGGTCGCGACCCCCCAGGGGTCCGTAGCAGCATTTCAAGGGGTCCGCAAAGAGTTCCGACAAAATAATTAATTAAAACAAATTATTAAAAAATAATAAAAATAATTTAATCTTTTTTTGATAATTTTTAAATTATTTAAAAATATTGATAAAACACCACTATAATAAATTTATTTTTGTTTGTTTTGGTACTTTTACATTTTAATTTTAATATTTGACAAAAAAATGTTTGGGGGTAAAAACCTAAAAATGATCTCTTAATGAATTTTTAAATAAAAATATACTTTTAATATATGTATTTTAAAATTTTTGTTTTTTAACGTTTTTTTTATTAAACATAATATATTTATTTTTTTTTTGTTTTGTACTTTTACATTTTAATTTTAATATTTGACAAAAAATGTTTGGGGTCCGTGAGCTAGTAGAAATATCTCAAGGGGTCCGTGAAGCAATACTTGGTGGGAACCGCTGATTTAGAGTGTTAAAGTTCCGCCGTTTGCCACATTGTTAGTGAATCGGCCAAAGAAACACTACGAGGAACATTTTTATGGAATACTTTAACCCTCTAAATCTTTGCGGTATGGTTTTTTGTCCCTTTCTTAAAAAAGGGTCTCAAAACTCTTCTTAAACGGGAATACTGCGGGATGAAATATCCTTTAAAATCATTGGCCTAAAAATTCTACTACAAGCCTTTAAAGACACCAAATTTAAACTTTAACTCCCCCTTAAATGAGTCGCAGCTATAAATTTTCAAAACGTCGAAGCCCATATATGGGTGATTCTCATTTCAAATGCTTTTTTCATGTCCGTTGAACTTTCAATAAAATATTTCATAAATTTTAAAATGAAAACGGCTTGAGCATGATTTAATATATTATAAATAAATTTACATAAGTTTTTTTTTTTGTGTAAGACTGTCCATTATGTATTAAAAACGAAGAACGAAAATACTGTTCCTACTCTCTTCATACAAAATGGCGTGTCCGCAATTCATGCTGTTGATATTCCAAATTTATAACGGCTTTAGAATATTTGCATTTGCTTCTCTTATTTCACACATCAAATTTTTGAAAAATATTAGAAATTATAATTAAAAAAAAAGGTGTTGTTGTTCCCAGTCTGGTATATTGAGCGTTACGCTTTTTTAGTACGCTTCTTTAATTACACAGTGCAACACGAAAAAATATAACCATATACGGACACCACTACGTGATAAAAGAAAAAAAAGACCCGAGTCTCCCAGTTTTGCCCCAAGTCATGCACTTTTTTTATTTTTGCAAAAAACTGATAATTTTCTCAGGCTCATATCTTGCAAACCGTTCGAAATTTTGATTTACTTTTTGAGGCAAAGTTGTAGCTTTTGTCATAAAGAACAAAAAGTGTGAACATCGCAAAAAACTTTAAAAACATTCGACTTTTCACTGTTGCGGCTACCCAAACGGTATTAAGAATCATTCCTAGGAAGTTCATTTCTTGTAAAGAGTTGTTTATTGAGATTTTAGGTACATTCTTGTAGTTGATTGTTTCCTTCAATTTTGAACGGTTTGCTACCTATGGATCTGAACAGGGGAAAAAAGGTAAAAAAAACCAATTTTTTTTTAATTTTTTGCGATTTTGATCTTGAAGATGAAGTTTTTTTGATTTTATATGTTTACACTTTTTGTTCTTAATGACAAGAGCTACAACTTTGCCTCAGAGAGAGTAACTCAAAATTCCGAACGGTTTGCAAGATATGAGCCTGAGAAAATTATTAATTTTTTGCTAAAATGACACCGAGGTCCCAAATCTTTGGGGGCCCATAAAAAAAGTGCATGACTTGGACAAAACTGGGAGACACGGGTCTTTTTTTTGTTGGTCTTTTATATCGTAGTGGTGTCCGTATATGGTTATATTTCCATGACTTAAAAAATTACACAGTGTTATTGAAATTGCATTAACAACATATACTAAAATAACAGCGTAGGTTTGTTTGCGTTTCTAAATATTTAAACGTTTTGTGAACTTTGTTAAATAGTATTATATTGCAAAACGTTTCATCAATCAATTGTGGTTTGTATCAAAAAAAAAATTTTTTTTTTTAATATTGAGTGTTATTCATAGTGTTTTAGTTTAATTGAAATTGTTTAGTAAATAACTAAGAAGCTTAAAATAAATCGAAGATTATATACATCTCAATTCTTTTAGATTCAAAATATAGTGTTCATTCTGACAAAAAATATTGAATTCGTATAAAAATGTATTGAACGTTACGTTAGCAATATTCATGATATTGGTATAACTTTTAACACTGTTGGTGGCGACACATCTATTAATTAGGTTTACTAAAGAATGACGATTTTCGCTAGGTGGTTGTTGCTGCCGCCGCTGGCAGTGTAGGTAAAAGGGCTCTAAAGAGAAGACTGTGGTGGTCTCGAAACATCTGATGTCAGTTCAACCTTCCGTACAGCCAAATTTTTCTTCGAATGTTCAATATTTACATGCTTTAGAATTTCTTTCTTAAATAAAAAATAGTTTAATCAAAAGATTAAATTAAAAACGAACTTAAGCCAAATAGCTTTGGATAAAGAATCTAAAAATATATAATTTTATTGCAGGATGCATTGAACGAGGCGAAAACTATAATATGAATCCTAGCTTCTCACAAACAAAAACAAAAAACAAAAAAATACATAAAATGTGCATTTAAAATGAGAATCAACCATATATATATATTTTTTGGTCCCCTCTAGCAGGATTATTTTGTTTTACAGTGTAATTAGTATACCAGAGTACTTAGTAGTGTTTAAAGGAACTCGGAGCAAGTGAGCGATGTTTTTTTAGGTTTTTATTATCTCGAAATGTTTGGATATAAAAAGAGTATTAAAGATTTCTTATTTAAAAATTAAAATCAGCTGCTTAGGTTTGACTAGAATACATAGTATGCACAAAATTCCATTTTACCCTTGTTTTTTTAAAGACTTTCAAAAATTACGTATACTTATAAATAAGTATACGTATGGAGGAATATACCAAGTTGCCAACCAAATAAAGAAGCTATTTTAGTACCAGTTTTTACTTATACAGTGGCGGAAGAAATAATAGGGACAATTTCGTTTTTAGCAATAACGTGTCATACGTTTTTTTTGAGCTAAAATTTTGTGGAGTGCCAATCCCAATCACCACACTCGAATCCCATAGAGTACCTCCGTGGAGCTATATAACAAAAATAAAGTGGGAACGTAAAAACTGACAAATAAACATGTTATGTGGGACACAATTCAGTAAGCTTAGTACTCCAATTCTCCGGATATCTGCTCCAATCTTCTGAGTTCAATGATGCGACGGTGTCAGCAAGAAGTCAAAGAGGAGCTCCTACCAAATATTTAACTAATATTTGGATTATATATTAAAAACTAATTTTGTTCTGTAATATATAAAATGTGCCTATTATTTTTTCCAGGCTTATAACATTTGAATTTCATAAATTTCCGAATGCAGCAGAATTGTAATTTTTTGTTTAGTATTTTTTACATGGTCAAATTCAGTGCCTTGATTCTAATATGTATATTTAATTTTATTTATGCACAAGCATATAAATAGTTAAGAAATATACTAAAAAAAATTTTTGTCCCTATTATTTCTTCCGCCACTGTACTTAAGTCTATTACTTTTACACATTTAAAGGAGAAAGGCGGATATAGAGTTATTCCATCTCAAATCACTGGGCTGTTTTTAATATAAGTTATACAGAGATATAGAATGTTAGGTTCCTGGGTCCCCTAGTTAAAGAGATATAACATCAGCGAAATTAAAAAAATTTGAATTTACTTACATTAGAATGTACAACACGAAAAAAAATTACAGGGTTCTGCAAACAGATTCTGGTAGAGGAGACAAAAAATTACGTGTGTCGTCGCTTTGCAAGATCTCATCGGAATTTTATTTTAGGGCGGTGGGGTTTAAAGTTTTCCCTCTGTTGACCAGATCGTGCTGCATATCGGTACATGGAACTATGTGTTCTTTACATCTCAGGTGTAGAGTATATTCAGAAACTTTATAGAAAATATCAAGGCAAATATTTTTGTGGAATATATTAAGCCTCTAACTCGTCCATATAACGGTAATTTTCGGCTCTTTCCTAGCAAATCCTAAAAACACCCCAAAAAAGGGGAAGTGCGGGGATAAAATATTCTACAGAAATGTTGGCCATAAAATTTTACTACAGACCTTCAACCAACCAAGCTCGATACTCAAGCAAAAATCACTGAAAACGTAAACTATATTTAAGGGTTAACTTCATTCATACTTCTTCACAATTAGTACTCGGCATAGGAAATTTTGTAAGTCTTACGTTTAAGGTATAAGATATATTCAGCACTTTTATGTAAAATTTCACGAGAAACATTTTTCTTGAAAATTTTAACGCTCTAACTCTTTGATTTATGGGTATTTTTGTACGTTTGACTACAAACCCTGAGGTCTTGAGTTCAAGACTAGTTTCAGGCAAGCCAAAAACTGTTAGTATTATTAGTACTAGCCAAAGGATATGTTAGTATTATTCGCTGCCAGTACTGCCAAAGTGATCAGTGATGTGCCTTTATCACTTTAACAGTCAAACAGCAACCAACACAATAACACACCAATGCACTTCAGAAAAATTCATGATGTTGTTGACTTGCCTTAAACTAGTCTTGAACTTAAGACCTCAGGATTTGTAGTTAAATGCGCTAACTACTCAGCCAACAGCACCCTCATGAGGTGGAATAACTCTATATTACATATCACAATTAGCAAGATAATATGGAGCTTTCAACAGTGAATTCACATTTTAATAATTTAAGCATTTTTGAAAGACTTTTTGAAAACAATAGAAAAAATTGTGTTAAATGGTGCTTGTACATACATATTAAATTATTTCTTAATGTTATAAAATCATTGATTAACCCATATATTTTCGTATGAAATGTTGCAGTTATATAGGAATTTACATACAAAATAACCAGCAATCAAAGAAAACTATGATTAGCTTTTGAGAATCTCAGAGATCCGAGCAAAGTCCAAGAAATCCCAAAAATTTAATTTTTTATAATTTTTCCCATAAAATCCACATTTGGTTCAAGGCCCATAAAATGAGTGTTTCTCTAAGTGTTATTTGGAGTTTTAGAGCATGTGGGGTAAAATCAAAACTTTGTTGCAAAATTGCTCGATTTCGGAAGGGTGCAGGCCAACAATTATGGTAAATGGGATTAAATTTTTCGTCTTCGAAAATTATAGCTGTGAAAATGCCTTTATATATAATAATAAATTTTGTGTTCCTGAAACAAATTGTTTAGAGAGAAAATAATGGTGATACAAAAATTTTAAGAAATCCAACATTTTTTATTTAATTTTCAAATTAAAAATTTTATATTTTCCAATTCAATAGAAATATTGCCATTGATATTTTTTAGCCATTTGAAATTTTGTTGTTTAACTAACAAAGAAGCAATTGCGACAATCGGTTATCATTTAGATCAGATAACTTGAAAATACTTAAGCAAGGTTTTGAAAAAAAAATTAAAAATCTTTAATTTTCAAATGAGTTACCCCACTAATTATAAAAGATAATTACTAAACCAAACATGATTTTTTTTAGAACCCTATAGGAGCTGTAAGGATACAAGAAATTTTTGGAATTGTGTGAGAAACAAAAAAATTATAAGCGTTGAATAATTTGCATGCTTGAAGTTCCTTGCTTTAGGACTTTACAGCTTGGCTTTTGAGCAATGTGGGAAGATCATTTTTTTAGGTTAAATATTTTGATTCTGTCCCACTGTGCAGAGGGAGTGCTTTTTTTAATATGGGCATTTCCACAGGAAATTTCACTTTTTGGTCACGTGCGACGACAGCAAGCAATTATGCTTGTATTTTTTTGCAAAGAAAACTAAAGTTTTGTTTTATTTTTTATAGATTTGTGTAGGTTGTAAATAACTCTACATTAAGTATAAATTTAGTAAGAGTCTAACAACATGTTTCTGAAATACAAACTTAATTGATTGAGGTCGCACGTGACCAAAATGTGGACTTTCCTGTGGCAATGACCATATGATATTTAGCATTAAAAATTAAAAGAAAAATATCTCGCTTTACCGACATCTAATTGATTTTTATTAGCACTAGAGTCACACTCTAAAACATTACTTAAAATTTAGGATCATATACACTCTAAAACACTTTTGTTGAAAATTAAGTCGATAATAGTCGGCAACACTTTACAGATTATTATCGACCTAAAATTACACACGCATTATTTTTCAACAAAATGTTTTTACTAACAAAAGCGATTGGCTGCGTGCAGGTTTGAACCGCGACCTCCAGACTGATAGTCTGACGTATCTACCATTCAGCCATAGCCGTATTATACTTTATGTTACATTTTTTCCACTTGGACTAAATATGTTTAATTTGAAAGGTTTTTTTCTTTAATAAAATAACTACAAAATCGATGTAATTTTAGACAAGGAGAAATTTTCAACACAAATTTAGACAATATATGATCGTAAATTTTAAGTTATGTTTTAGAGTGTAGACAATATATGATCGTAAATTTGAAGTAATGTTTTAAAGTGTACATATTGTCTAAATTTGTGTTGAAAATTACTTCTTGTCTAAAATTACATCAATTTTGTAGTTATTTTAATATTAAATATATTTAGTTCAAGTGGAAAAAATTTAACTTAAAATATAATACGGCTATAGCTCAATGGTAGATACATCAGACTATCAGTCAGGAGGTCGTGGTTCAAACTTGCACGCAGCCAATCGATTTTTTTTTTAGTAAAAACATTTTGTTCAAAAATAATGCATGTGTAATTTTAGGTCGATAATAATCGGTAAAGTGTTGCCGACTATTATCGACCTAATTTTCAACAAAAGTGTTTTAGAGTGCATACAGCACCGAATTACTGTGCGCTCTGTGGTATTCTATATGTATTTTATAAAACCTCTTAGAAATGAATCCAAACATTTCTTATAATAAAAAACTCAATTCAATATTAATTTAAGGAAACAATGGCAGGCATAACATATTAAAGATAGTTAAATTTAACTGCCAGGTTTTGCATAACGAACAAAACATACAGAAGAGTAGAACATTAATATAAAATAACAGGATTAGCAGACTGACAAAAATATCAACAAAGAAAAAATATATTACGAATAAGAAACAAACAGAACCTGATAGATATGCTCGTAACACTGTATTGTAGCGAAAAAAAACTCGCAAATAATTTAATGTATGTTAGAGACCTGGTTAAATAATTAATGGCTTACATAGTTTTTAATTAGTTTTTTATAATCTGGAGTTAAGCCACATTTTTTTTAGCTTGACCCGTGCGCAGAAATAATGGTAATAAAGGTGCATATTTTATACTGCTGTAACAATTACAAAATGATATATGGAAAAGTCATAGAAGAGAGACTGAGCTTTCATAAAATCAAGTTCTTGACTACCCTGTTGAAATAAACAACAATCTAGAGGGTGTCAAAAATTACCTGCTCGGGTATTAAAACAGCCTTGTTGGTGTTCTAACTTGAACAAATATAAACAGATTTTAATAAATTTTAATTGTTTGCAAAGCTTATGCGAAAAAATAGTTTAAATTTTAAAATTACATTTAATAGTTCAAGAGATATTTCGCTTTGTATTGTGAAATTTTGCGTTTTTGATCTTGACTTTAGTGTTGGGAAATTCTGTTTGCGGTATGATTGCAAACACAATAATATGTTTAAAGCATTATTTAATATCTCAATTCAAATTCAATATTTTCAAAAGAGTTTGAAAGTTGGCAAAAGCTTGCAAGAAAACAAGACTTACGCTTTTCTTAAAAATCATTCAAAATACAAGATTATGTTAATTATTTACAAATCTACAAGTAAAATACATACAAAATTTTATACATTTTATTGTTGTGTTGCGTGTATTTTACTTGAAGATTTGTAACTTGAACTTTTTGAGAAACGGACCGGGCCCCATGTCTTAAAAATCATTACTAAAGAAAATTTTCATCGATTAATGTATACACTAGAATGGTCGTAAAAAATACAATTTAGATTTCTTCAAGTCTCATATCCCAAATCCATAATAATTTATAATAAACTATCGTAAAAAAATTCAGGTGAGTCAGTTAAGATTAAGGCGTGTCATATCGCACGCCCAGCGAGGTTTAAGCAATTGCTCTTTTCTGTATTTTATATCTCATAACTTAATAAATAATAATATTAGCAAAAAAATTTTCTTACGCAAAGTTATTGTCTGTGAAGTTTCCAACAGATTTTGCCTTAACCACTTTTATCTGAAACGTATATTTAACAAAATAATTAGCAATATCGAAAACAGCCAGTTAATCAATCTCAAAAAAGCCCATAATTTTAAAAATTTCGGTAAACTTTTTCGTTCCCTAGATATGATAGATGTTTCTTTAGTTATTTGGGCTGCTGAACGCAAATCTGCACTCAATTTTTTTCCATCAGCTCTACTTTTCGGCTTACACCGTTATGTCAAAAATGAAGGCACTTGCACAATATATGTATACAGACTCTAAAACACTTTTGTTGAAAATTAGGTCGATAATAGTCGGCAACACTTTACAGATTATTATCGACCTAAAATTACACACGCATTATTTTTGAACAAAATGTTTTTACTAAACAAAGCGATTGGCTGCGTGCAGGTTTGAGCCGCGACCTGCTGACTGATAGTCTGACGTATCTACCATTCAGCCATAGCCGTATTATTCTTAATGTTACATTTTTTCCACTTGGACTATATATGTTTAATTTGAAAGGTTTTAATTTTAATTTTAGACAAGGAGAAATTTTCAACACAAATTTAGGCAATATATGATCGTCAATTTGAAGTAATGTTTTGTAGTGTACACACAGGGGAAAAAATCAATAAAAACCATATTGATTCAATAACAAACATTAACGAAAGTCTAGTCATGTTGAAAATTTTTATTTCAATATTGAACCATATTTATTCAAAATTGAAAATGATTGATTTAGAGTTTTTCTTTTGAATTGAAATTATTGATTTAAATTGCCGTTTTTCCCATACTGTATTAGCATAACTGGAGAAAGGTTTACGCTATGCAGTAAAAAAGAAACACCAAATTCGGCAAAAAAAAAATTATATTTAAATCGAGCAAACATCTTTTTCAAATCTGCATTATAGTTTTAGAGATATCGTAAAAGTTTTAGCCTGAACATTACAAATTGTATAAAGAATTTAAAAATCATAGCAAAACTACATTAAAGATCCCATTTTTGTCCAATATCATGTAGTTCAATATATTCCAAAGGAAATGAGCTCTTTTTCGTTGAAATTTGTGCTTAAAACGTTTGTTCTTATTCACAATTTAGTGAGAGAACATTTTAAAATTCTTTATAAAATTTGTAACTTTTAAGCTTAAACTTTTAAGATATCTCTGACTAACTAATAGACAGATTTACAAAAAATATTCGATCGGCTTAAAGATAATTTTGATTTCGAATTTGGTTTTTGTCATGCAAGTGCCTTCAATTTTGACGTAACGGTATATGTATCTCGAAAACTTGAGCTGATAAAAAATGGAGTGCAGATTCGCGTTCATCGCCCCAAATCAATAAAGAAACAGCTTTCAGTTTTAGAAAACGAATAAGTTTACCGTCATTTGTAAATTAGTGTGTAATCATTTAAAAATTTGAATTCTTATGGGCTTTTTTCGATATTGCTGTTTATTTTGTTAAATATGAGCTTTAGATAAAAGTCGGTAAGGCAAAAGCTGTTGGAAACTTCACAGACAACAACTTTGTTACAGAAAATGTTTGACAAGGAACTCCAGATTTTTGTGATCTTTACGAAATTTTTTATGAAAAGCAGCCAGGTCTTCAATTTCCAAATACAGTGTTATTATTTAGAATACTTTTTTTTTGTTTGGCAAAATAAACTTAAAATAAAAGAAACGGCAAATGTATGGGGATGTGGTAAAAACAGTAACATTATAAAACGACTTGTAAAAATGCATTCGAAATTTGTTTTTGAAGAAAAATGGTTTATGGTTTCTTTTTTTTTGTTTCGATTTCGATTCTTGCAAATAACAAATCTCACTTTATTTTTGTGATTATTATGTCTATGAATGCGACTAATCGTATTCGAAGTAGAATTAGAAGTTGTTCCTACTTGTATTGTAGCACCGCCACCTGGTGGTGTGGGAGCATGTAAGATTTTTTGTAGTCGTATTACCTAGAGAAAAACATAAATAAAACACAAAAACAGATGTATAATAATAAAATGAAAGAAAAACACAGATAAACAAACAAATTAAAAGAGAAAGAGAGAGAGATAGAGAGAGAGAGAGAAAACCATAAATTATTAATGCAGCAAAATAATAAAAAGTTACAAAATCAAAAATAAAGATTAAACAATAAAAGATTGAAAAATTATATTCAAAAAAAGATAGAGAAAGAATATAATAAAAAAGAAATAGAAATATTTAGATTTTATATTTAGAAGTAAAAGAGAATATTTATTAACAAAAATAAAACAAGTTGGGATTTTAATTTTAAATTTGGGCTTTTAATGATGACAAGTTATTTATACTGTTTTTCATAATAAAGCAAAATTTAGTTTCAGTGTAAATGCAAGTATTTATATTATAGCGAGCACAAATTATTTCACCTTGATTTGCTTATAATTTTAAATTTTATTTCATTTTTTTAGTTTTTATTTCTGCAGATAAGTAGTCAAATAAGCAGCAGTGTACATATCGGCCGCTATATGGGGCAAGAATTCAATTTTTAAAATTGCGATTTTTGAAAATTTCTTTTTGCAATTTGAAAGATAATACCACTGCTAAAAATAAACATATACAAATACATACAAAAATATACAAATATACAAAGTTTAATTCGTCAAACTCAAAACCGTTTTCAGTTTTTTTCCACTACACAGAAAAAAATAAGTTTCGTTTTTGATAACAAAAATCTCGGTATTCAATAATTTATTTTGCAAAATTTTCTGTGATAAAGAATTCATTCCGCTATATTGATAACAAAATTATTTCAAAAGAAAAATATATATATATTAAAAAAAATTTTTGGCATGACTGGGATACGAACCCCAGCTTCCCGGACGTAAAGCATCTCTATACAGCCAAGCCATATCCCAGTAATTTTTTTTTATGAGAGAAAACTTATTTTAAGTACTTATGTATGAAAAGAAACGAAATAACCGGCATGGCAAAGAAATATATATCACGAAATATTGTATTAAGTTAATGACAAATGTTATTGAAATTCATATTTTTTTCAATAACATGATTTTATTGAACATAATTCTTGTCTATTTCTTTTTCTGTGTAGGTACATCAGTATATTTCACCTTAGCTCGAAAACGGAATGAAAAAGCCACTTAAGGTTTTCTTCTGAGAAATTCTAAACCTGAAACTTTTTATGCTTTTGCCCATAAGTTCCACAGTTGGTCAAAGAGGCCCATAAAATGCCTTGGCAAATAAAGGGTTACACATGAGATTTCCTTAAAGTTGTATTTGATTTTGAGCTCAAGCTTTAAGATCTTAGAAATATGGGCTAGACTCAAAACTTTGCTATTAAATAAACCGAACTCGGAAGGCTTCAGGGCCGACACAAATGGCAAATTTAATTATTATTTTTTTCTAAATTCGTGTCTGTAAAGATACCTTTTAGACATATACAATGTATATAATAATTATATGTATTTATGCTCCTGAGGAAAATTCTTTATAGAGGAAAGCATGATTGATGGTGCTTTTTAAGGCAAACATTAAAACAAATTAAATTTATTTTAAATTTTCAAATTTAAAATAATATATATATATATTTACCAACTCAGTAGAAATCGGTTGTTATTTGGATCCAATATATTGAAAAATACAGGATGAAGATTTTGAAAAATAGAGAAATTTTAATTATTTTGGCTTGAGTTCGGTTTTAATTTAATTTTTCAATCAAATTATATTTTTACTTAGAGATAAATGTGAAGCATGTAGACAAAGAAAAGTGTGACTGCGTGGAGGGTTGAACTGACGTTTCGATAGCTTCCGCTAATCTCATCAGAGCTCTTTACCGCTTAGACCACTCGACCAAAGTCAAGTGTTTGCAGTCATTCACACACACTAGTACTTGTAATTATCAATGATAATTCATACTAGTAGAATAGAGTAATAATAAAAAGAAGCTTAACACAAGACAAAGAAAAAAGTGAATATCAATAACTATCAGATGAAATACAGCTTTAAGAGTGATAGTATGAATTGATTAAAAGTAGATGATATTCAGCTCTGGACTGCAAACACTTGACTTTGGTCGAGTGGTCTAAGCGGTAAAGAACTCTGATGAGATTAGCGGGAGCTATCGAAACGTCAGTTCAACCCTCCGCGCAGTCAAAATTTTCTTTGTCTACATGCTTCACATTTATCTCTAAATAAAAATATAATTTGATTGAAAAATTAAATTAAAACTGAACTCAAACCAAAATAATTAAAATTTCTTTGGATATAAACCCACATAGTTCGGCTAAACTCATAACTTAAAATTGAGAAATTTTAAATTTCAAATAGTATACTTTGATAATTACAGAAGATAAGTGCTTAACCAAGAATGGTTTTGTTTTAGAAACTTTAAGGGCTATTAGGGCATACAACATTTTTGGGATCAGACGAAAAACAAAGAAATTACAAGCGTTGAAAAATGTTACATGACCGAAGTGACCTCTTTTGAGACTTAACAGCTCCGCGCCTGAGCAATGTAGAAAGCTCATGTTCAGGTGACATTGTATTCTGATCGGATAATGCGTTTCGAAATGGTTGATTTAATTCAAAAATATTTTGATTGTGGCCCACTGTGCATCGGACTAATAGTTTAAGAAATAGTGATTTATTAACATTACTAATGCTTTCGGTCGCACGCTGCTTTGGATGAATGACAACTATTTTAGGCTTACTAAAATGCGAGACTAAAGCTTGCTTGCTACGCCGACAATTATACGTACGAGACGATGGCTGACTTCCTAAAAGCCGAAATGCATTGCACTGATGCGACTTGACATTGTTTACAGCAACAAAGCACATACGACTTTGCATCACTGCAATGCATTTTGACGTTTAGGAAGTCGACCAATATTTTGATATTTTCATAAGAACCCATTCTAGCTTCAAATTTTCGTGAGCTATTTTGTTTTAAATTTTCTTTTCAATTTTTAATTATCAAAATGGTAGAATTGTTGTACACTACATATACAGTAACTTTTTAAAAACTTTGTTGGCTACTTTGCTGCATTTTCTTTTGTTTGAAACTATAAGCAAATCTTAAGTGTTAAATTTGGCTAGAATTAAGAATTTCATTTTCAACGAAAGCCACAAATTCTTCTAATTACCAAAATTAAATATGGAGCCTTATTATGATGCCACTGTCACAGATTCTGAAATACATATTGCGGACTGTATTGAAATCGAAATGTAGCAACAGCACTCATAATAAGACAAAATGATTTACTTATATATATATATATATATATATATATATATATATATATATATATATATATATATATATATATATATATATATATATATATATATATATATATATATATATATATATATATATATATATATATATATATATATATATATATATATATATATATATATATATATATATATATATATATATATATATATATATATATATATATATATATATATATATATATATATATATTTGAATGTACATATACATAAATATTTTTAATGGTTTCAAAACTCTACATATTTATAAAAATGTGACATGTTTTTTTATTATTTACACACAACAACTAAAACATAGGCCCCTATTATGATTCACAACTAAATTGATAGTTGAGTCGTAGTTGTCAAATTCTTATTATATATTACAACTTTTATCAACATGAGACAGCTGCTTTTTATCAGTTGATTTTCGGTTTTAATTTCGACTATTGTGTTACTTTTCCTTCATTATTCCAGATGACAACCTATCCGATTTGTCAACCACTATTGTTGCCATACTCATAAAACATAAGATCTCAAGAGGAAATAATAAGGCCAAAACTAAAAACATTTAAAATATTTTTTGATGGCTACACAGAAAAAAATAAGTTTCGTTTTTGATAACAAAAATCCCGGTATTCAATAATTTTTTTTTTCAAATTTCCTGTGATAAAGAATTCCCCTATATTGATAACAAAATTATTTCAAAATAAAAATATATATATAAATTAAAAAAATGTTGACATGGCTGGAATACGAACCCGGGCTTTGCGGAAGTAAAGCATACTCTCTATAGCTGAGCCATATCCCATTTATTTTTTTATGGGATACAACTTGTTTTAAGTACTTATGTATAAAAAGAAAAGAAATAACCGGCATGGAAAAGAAATACTTAGAATGAAATATTTTATTATGTTAAAGATAAATGTTATTGAAATTCATATATATTTTTTAATAACATGGTTTTATTGAATATAATTCTTGTCTATTTTTTCTGTGTACTATTGTTTTAGCATAGATAAGAAAATTTTTTTCGAGCATTATTTCGAAGACAACTAAAATTGGTTGTCAATCATAATACAAAAAAATCGTTGAGATGGGTCGTAACATTGACAACGCAGCTTAGTTGAGTGGTGAATCATAATAGAGGCGATATTCTCGACATTTACAACGTAAAACATAATTAGCCAATTCAAATCGTCATCATATCAGCTATACTTTTTTGTCGTATTACATAGTTTATACATGCCTTAAAAATGTTGTAGGTACACTGAAAAAATGCCATGCAACATAAGCACGAAAACGCTCGTGCATATTACGAAATATTTCGTAATTTCAAACCACAAAGTTCTGTCGTAAAATATACAAAATGTACGAAAATAACCAAAAAATAAAAGTAAAAAAGGTATGGTTCAACCGGGGCACGAGCTCGCAATCTTCATATTTCAAGTCATGTACTCTACCCACTGAGCCACTTTCTACTTATTTTATAAAAGCTAAAAATTTGTTTTATTTACTTACATATGAAAAATACGTCAATTCATAAAATATTATTTTAATTATTTTTTTTATTTGAAATATATTTTTTTACAAGGAAAAATGTTTACGAAAGGTATTCTTTACTTTCGTAAATTCAAAAAAATTTTGTCTAAATGTTTTTTCGTTATATATACGAAAGTTTCGTATACTCTAAGAAAAAAGTCATTACAAAAGTTTTTTTTTGTAAAATGTTGCATGGATTATTTTCAGTGTAGTTTAAAAAAAATTTGACATTTGTATCCCCGATGGCGTGAATTTTGAAGTTAACATTAAAAAAAAAATCAAAACGTATAAAAACATATTATGATTTCATTTTGAACAACTCAACCAGCCATAGTACAATATGCAAACTTGCATTGAATTGGCTAAATATTTACTATTGAATCTTACATACATATGTAAATACATGCTACACTCATAGAAAAATACATCTTGACTTGATGACAACTTGTCGTCAGAATTGTGAAAGTAATCTGATGACAAATACTATCACAGAATTTTGTCATATTTTAAGTGTCATTTATTGTATGACTGCAATTGAATTTGGTGCCATTTTGTAAATTAGACTGGTCTGGAAAAATAACTCTTTCGGTCGGTTACAAGATAACCAACTGAGGTAAAGATTGACATTGCAATGATGACAAATGTCATGGGGTAAAAAGAAGAAGCCACTTGTCATAATATTGATGTCATATTATATCAGTGTTATGACGGTTTTTCTATCAGTGTAGTATGCAGTAGATAACTAAAATATGAAAATATCAATCCATTAGCTATTACAATAATATTTTTTTTAAATTAATAATATTTTTTAAATTCTCATTTGTCATGAATGTACAAAAAAAAAAACACCGTATATTGTTAGTTTCGTTAGACAATGTACAAAAATGCACTTGTATTCGTTTTGAAATAAATATTTAACACAAATATATATGTAAATATAATTTATATATACATATGTATATGTTTTGAGGATACACGTCGAAAGTATAAGATTAGCTTTTTATTAAAAAAAACACTATAACGTACATATAGCTATTTATTTCTATTCAATACATGCGGCTTGCTTGCTATTTTTTTTGGCGCCCATTCATAGGATCAGTCGTTAGGACCATGTTTTTTGCATGTTGTGTAGTATAATTGGTTTGCATGAGAGGTACCCTTCCTTCTCTGCTATACATTCACTATTCCGTTTGATTGCGGAAACACTGGGATATGTTGTAATAAAAATCAGATAAACATCAATTAGCAGGGATTTAATTTTCGTATTGAAATTTCGCAAAAAGAGTGTAGTTTGTATCTATGTATTTATAAGAATTGCGACCACATTCAACAGAGCCGGCTACACTGAAAATATTATTTTGCATAGTTTCAATGAATCTAATTTATTGACCTGAATTCATTAATTTGTTTGCAAAAATACGTCCATTCAATGTATGAATACGTTGTTTTAATAATAATATTTTTTGAAATTCAATGTATAACCATTTCATTGATTTAACGTACTAGTAAATTAGGTCAAAATTAATGAATAATTCTTTGAATTAATGTACTTTTTTCTTAAATTTTTGTTTCAGTGTAACAGTTACTGATAAGCAAGATACGCATGAGCACAGACCATGGAAGCATGGTGGCTTCCGAAAATAGCGTAGTTCTCCTCTGCTGTGTAAGTTTTTTTTTTTTTTTTTTTTGAAGAGAAGTAACACAATCAGGCAATTAATGCCTACCAGCTAATAAATTAATGTGTTACCATCTTTGGGAAAGGGATAGAGTAGAGGAAACAAGTGGTGAAGTGGGAGAGAGATAGAAAGCTTAATTCATTTACAACTCTGCTATTGCGCGTTTTTTGCCTCTATGGTGTGAAGTAGAGGTATCCTGTTGTTTTTAAGCTGTGAAGCCATTTTCTGCTACAATACCGACGACGAAGGAGGGTTCTGTGAAGTGCATTAGGATATGTTAGTATTAATCGCTACCGGTACTGCCAAAGTGATCAGTGCTATGCCTTCATCACTGTAACAGTCCAACAGCACCCAACACAATAACACACCAATGCACATGAGAAAAATGCATGATGTTGTTGGCTTGCCTGAAAGTAGTCTTGAACTCAAGAGCTCAGGGTTTGGAGTCAAACGCGCTAGCTACTCAGCCAACAGCACCCTTGAAGTTGAAATTAAATTGGTGCTGATTTTTTTGCTCTTTCTGAGCCTAACTTTATGAACTAGAGGGCTGCAAAGAGTACTCAAATGTATTCGTAGAATTTATTCGTATGAACTTCGTGTGCGTGTATATGTATGTATGTTCTTATGTATATATGCATGTACATGTGTGTACTATATAGCCACGACCAAATATACATATATACATGCATATACATACACACATACACAAACATACATACGACTACTTTCGAGTGTATTCGTGCAGCTCTCTATCACGAACCTTAGCCTATATAATCACTTTGGATTAAAAAAGCAAATTACTTCGAAATAATCACATTAAGGCTTAAATTCACAGTCTTTAGCTAACTAATGATCACGGTTTAATCAATAATGAAGAAATCGAATTTAGCCCTAAAAAAAATAATTTTTGTATAAGTAACAACGTTAGAGCAGCCAGTATTTTTGCATCAATTAAAATCAAACTGAAATGGCTACCTTATTATTTCGACGTGCATCCTATAAAATGAGCAAAAGTGAAAAAAGTTTGAAATTGTTTCAACTTAAAATACGATGAAATAAAAGTTAAACTTACCGCATCCTGGAATAAAAAAAAAATAAAATTAAAATATCAAAAAAATTATACAGATAATAAAAAAGGACATTAAATTTTTTGTAGAGGACAAAAAAAACGAAATTTGAATTAAGAAAATTGAAAATAATGTGAAGTCATCAAAAGTGAAATTCATAAGCAAAATTAAGCGTGATATTTAGAATTAAATTTTTTTAATTAAATCAAAAACCCAGCCAATTTATTTGAAAAGAAAAATGGAAAAAATTTAACAAAAGCAAAAAATTAATTTGGCGGTTTTTATAATTTTAGTTTTTTGTTGTATTGTTCTTATTGTTTGTATTTTTATTTTTTATCTAATATTTATTTATTATTTTTTTATAATACATGCAAATCTAATAAAGTTTTCGTCTTTAAGCAAACTACTTTTTGTTTTTCTTTAAAAATAATTATATATTTTAAAAGCAACAAAATTTATATTTTGCTTCTAAACTACTGGCAAAATATTTTAATAATTTTTCGTTTGTTATAGATATTAAGTAATACAAAGAATTCTCTTTAACCTTACCTTTCTAGTACTTTTTTCAAGCTGATTTTCTCCGCCGGCAGTACTACCCCGGCCGCCGCCACTGCCCGCAGAGGAAGGAAAAGAACCAGTGGCTATATTGGAGAATGGCACTGGTTCAGAGAATTTGATGGTATGCAACAGTTGCATGACTACATTTGAGACATTACGGAATGATAGCTTACGTCGAGATCCAATAGCTGAACGAACCCCTAAAGTATTTAACATTAAAGGCTAAAAGAATAACAAGATAAGAAAATCAATATTAGACATACATTTAAATGCTACAAACTCTTACCTTACGCCTGTGTGGCGGTGGTACTATAAAATATGTATCAACACCATGATCTCTTAAATATGATGATCTTTGATCACCATGACCAGCCTCTACCTCATATTCGCCGGACAATGCATCTAAGGTGGAACGTGTTACATGAACCCTACCCGGTTCACCACCCGATTCCATATGGTTGGCCAATGTAACATCATTAGACCAGACATCAAATTGCCATTTACGCAAACCTAAAACGCCACATAAAACACGGCCCGTATGAATGCCGACGCGCATGTTTAACATCACATCGGTAGCTTCAACTACCGAACTAAAGAAAATGGGAAAAATTTTGCAAAAACTTTTAGCGGAAATCTTAAAATTAAGCTAAATAAATTGACCCCTTTGCGCGAAATGATCGTAAGCGACATTTTGTAAATAATATTTTTTTTTATTGAAATAAAATTTTTTTATTAAAAATAACAAAATGTAAAACTTTTTGGTAGCTTTTGAAATAAAGGCTATAAAGCCTGCTTAAATACAATAAAAAACCCTTCTCCTGAAAAATTTAATTTTGTCGCTTACGATAATTTCGCGAAAAGGGGTCAAAATTGTTGTTTTACTTACGCTATTGCATCAATCATATCAAGCCCCATTTCTACTGTACATTTGGCATGATCTTTACGTGCTTCGGGTAAGCCCGACACACAGTAATAACAATCCCCTAAGATTTTAATGCGTAAACAATGGTTGTCCTAAAAATACGAGTATAACAAAAATAAATTTTATGTGTTGAAATCTCTTAGAAGACACTCACATGAGCTAATTGATCAAATCTACCAAACAATTCATTCAACAGTCTTACTAGTTCCTGGGCACTACACTGAGAGGACAATACAGTGAAGCCAACTATATCCGCAAATAGAATGCTGAAATGAAAATTAACAAAAAAAATATTAGATTTGCAAATTTAATTAAATTTACATTAATTAGGACAATTAAGACACCAGTTAACAAATTTTCAACTGTTTAACATAACCTCAATAAAGGGATGTTTTCAAATATAGTTTGGGCTCGCTCAGCACGAACAGGACATTATTTTATTTGTTTAAAGAATTGTGTTGCTATATTTATTATATGCTACATTTATTATATTTAGGATTTCTTTAATGCTAAATTTCTTATGTATGTATATTTATCATACACGTAAAGAAAAAACATGATTGAGGAAACCATAATCGAAGAGCAACATACTATGACTAAATATATGGTTGAAAATAAATCAGTTCTGAATATATGTACATTAAATTGTACTATCAGGAGAGCTGAATGTGTGTGCAAACTTTCGTAGGAGTTGGTTTAGAAAGTATTTAAAAATAATATTTACTTAAGATGGGCGTGGCACTGCCCACTTTCGTAATCATAAAATTTTAATGTAATGAGAACCTATTGTGTGTGCAAAAACTCAAGCTGATCGGACGTCTTGAAAATTGTAAAAAACGGGGAACACCGAAAATAATGATTATTGCACAAATTTTTTAACAAAAAAAATCATAATGATCCCAGAATGTTAGTAGCATGTTGTTGAACAAAAAAATTACTATTTTTTGAAATGTTTCTTTCCATTTATGCAATAAACTTTTATTTTGAATTTGTACTAAACAAAATCATTTAATAAGAATTACAATTGAGTTTTATTTTTTGATCGTAAAATAATTCTTATTTTTGATTTTGATTTTTTAGCTCAAAAATAAGGACTATTTAAAATTTTTTTTTTGCTTGAAAGTAACGATTATTTCTAGATTTTTTTTTTTGCTTAAAAAATATTTTATATTCGATATGAATCTATTTTATTTTTCTACACCTGTATACAATTAGAAATCCATTGGATAACAATAAAAGTATTATTAGGCAAAATGAAAAATAAAAACCAAATTAAACCTTTAAGAAATTTATTATTTGACATATTGTCATAATTATATTTTAAATGAAATTTATTTGTTGATGGTTATTAAGCAATTGTCTCTATGCATTTCATTGGCGCTTTTATTAAATCGTCAGTAGAATTCGACCACAACTTTGAACAGTTACAAACCTCTTATTTTATGCACAGACAGACAAAAACCATTTGAACCATCAACAAATAAATTTCATTTAAAATATAATTATGAAAATATGTCAAAAAATAAATTTCTTAAAGGTTTAATTTGGTTTTTATTTTTCATTTTGCTTTATAATACTTTTATTGTTATCCAATGGATTTCTAATTGTATACAGGTGTAGAAAAATAAAATAGGTTTCAGAACCAAACTGACGGCACTTGTCCTATGGTGGCTTCTATAATACTACATAAATTATTGTACTTTAAACAAATATTTTTGATTTGAAGAAAATCCGCTGTACAGTGAGGGTATTTTGCTAAGATTTTTGTTCTAGATTTGTGATATGTTCTCTTTTCACCGGTCACGACTCAGAAACATCTTGTACCATTCCCATTTTCACCAGTCATAAGACAATTGGTACAATTTCTTATAACTATCCCTTTTAATCGTAGCTATTGCTAATTTATGTATAGAAAAGCCAAAAAACATTTTAGAATTGGTGCTACTATTAGACAACAAAGAACTTCCTGAGCTTAAAAAACATATATATCGATTTGGTTTTACTTTTAAGAAATTTATTATTCGACATATTGTCATTTATTTATTTTAAATGAAATTTATTTGCTGGTGTTTAAGCATTGTCTATATGCAACATTTCATTGGTGCTTTACCAAATCGTCAGTAGACTTCAAACACAATTTTGAACAGTTATTTCAATAGAAAGAAAATATGTAATATTAAATTAATTTGTAATTATACCGCGCGTTCGCTCAAGCTAGCGCCAAGCAGACATAGATAAAATTAATGTCAAGCATTTCGATCTTGTATACTCCACGTTAAGCTATTAAAATAAAGTTGTAAAAATTTAAGTTCTAAAATCGTCAAATTTAGGGCAGAAATCGTCAAATCGCCAAAGTGCTAGTTTTATGGCTCAAAATCGTCAAAATAAATCGTGCAGCTGTGGTTTTAATTGTTCGTTTGTTGATGTATTTATTAGTCATATGCAACAGGCGATTTGAATTTCAATTCACAGTAATTCATAACTACTTTTTTAAATATTTCCTGGAAGATACTTAGGTGATACTTCTCAAGAATTTAGCCGAGACACCTAGTGTTGAGCCGAGACACCTTCACTAAACAAGAACACTACCCTTAGACACAAAACAGGTCTAAAAATTCCTCCAAATTGAAACAGAAGTCTTCCCAAAATCGCAAAAGTTCCCCGAACTCCAAAAAACTTTTACAAGAATCCCAGAAGTTCCCCGGATTCCAAAAAACTTTTACAAAAATCTTCCCAAAACCCCAGAAGTTATCCGGATTCCAAAAAACAAATTTACTAAAATCTCTTTTAAATCCCAGAAATTCCCGGATTTCTAAAAGTTTTTATAAATCTCCCCAAAATCCCAGAAGTTCCCCGGAAAACATCAGCAACACTGAACACCGCAAAAATACTAAAATGGCAACACTCAGTAAAGGTGTCTAGTGAGAGTTAAAAACCTGCAGTAATCCTAATTTGTAAGCAAAAAATAAAAATCAAGAAATAATCGTTACTTTCGAGCAAAAATTAAAAATTGAAAATAGTCGTTATTTTTGAGCTAAAAAATAAAACTCAAAAATATGAATTATTTTACGATCAAAAAATAAAATTCAATTATAATTCTTATTAAGGGCCTAATTTTCTAAAACACGTCACGAAACTGAAATTTAATGGGATACAAAAACAAAATTACTCAAATTTTATATATTTGTTTTTGTTTCTTATAGAAATTTTAAAAATTAGGCAAAAAGGCAAAGCAAAGCCTGAATTTTTTATGAGTTTATTCGATGAAGAATTTTTATGAAAAAAACAAATTTATAGCGTTTGAGTAATTTTGTTCTGTTTAGTATATAAAATTTCACTTTCGTGATATGTTTTAGGAAATTAGGTCTTAATTGATTTTTTTTTTGTAAAAATTGAAAATAACCATTGAATCGTAAATTTTATGATATTACTCATAATCGTTACGGTCTCTGGTAAAAACTACGTTGACAGATTTGATTACATTATTAATTTGTTACGAGTGAAGCTAATAAAAGTGTAAAAAATAGAAAGATTGCACTTTTTAGCAACCAATTTTTTTCTTATTTTCAAATTAGCGGCGGTATGACAATTGAACTCGGTGAAACAATTTAGTTCTACTCCATTAAAAACTGTATATAAATTTGTTCCTTCCTTCCTTTTAGTGGATCTTTACTTCAACAAACTTTTGGCTAAATTATGTATTATATTGCTCTGAAACCAATCATTACTATTTAAAATGAGCCCCATTTTAAGAAAAAATAATAATATGAATAATAGGCTGACTTCCAAAACGTCAGCTATTTTGTATTCGAACAATGTATAGTGTTTCATATCGTCGCAGTACAAAACATTGACAATGCATACCTTTTCAAAACGTCGTCGACAAGTATCAGAAACGCCGCAAAAGAGTAATCAGGGTATCGGTTTCAAAGTTGATGTAATGTTTAGCAACTTTGCATACATACACGATCTAAATACCTCAACATAACTGTATACAAACTTTGTATTGATATGATTTGGAAGTCAGCCATAGTAACTATGCATACAAAAACTTTTACAACAATAATAAAATCACTAAAATTGCAAATTTAAAAAGCTTGATTTTTAACTTCTCTTGATACTGAATACTTGATAACCGTTATATTCATTACCATTCCTTTTTTTTCCTTTTATCAGCATATTTTTGTATCACCTGTACTCCTGTATATAACATATCAAAATATCAACAAGATCAGCGAACTTATTTTTTGTTTGTTTTAATTTTGACCACCTAAAAGTACAAAAAGTCACAGTGTGCAAGGGTGAGAACAAAACCTTTTTTGGAAACAGACACCCATGTCTGTTTTATAGCCATAGCTTCATTAAAAATAAACTGCTTTAAAATAGAATGATACTTCTTCTATTTAATTGTTTTAGAATCATACTTTATTTAAATTTTTAAATATATTATAGTTGTAGTCAGAATTATTTTAACAATAAGTATTCTTAAATACAACCGTGTTTCAATTTTCATGAATGCTAATAATATCACGATTAAATGTAAACATGAGTTTATTTGATCACAATCACTTACAACAATAATAACTTATTTGCCACAACCATAAACTACATATATCGGGAAGCATAACATTTTTGATGCAACCATGCCACAACCACATCTTTTCTTTGATTGCAGTGTGGTGGCCTGGCACTAAGTTTCCATTACTCTACTGTTTTCAAATTTGATTATACTATTTAATTTTAAACTTACCTAACGTTCTCGTGCTTTTGTATGTAAATTCGATGAAATTGTCCAGCTACCGGTGAGAGTATATCATTTTTCATTTGCATTGCTACATGCTGAGGTAGAACCGACAGTAATAATCTTTCAAGTTTTTCATTTTCATCTTGTATTTCGAGACGCGCCGCTATACAATTGCGTGTGTCTAGGAAAGCACGACGCTGGGCACGTTCCATCATTATGTTAACAACAAGGCCCGCAACATTAACACCAATAAACATAACAATGTTGGCGATAAGCTAAAAAAGTATAATAATAATTAGTTTATGCTTAATAACGAAATTCAAATTTTGAAAGAATTATGAAATTAAGTATTAAGAAATATGTATCAATTTTTTTGTAAATTTTTTAAAAGAAGAAATAACATTTATAATTAAGTATAAAATCAAACCAAACAATTTGACTTAAGTAGAACAAAAAATCAGAAAATTGGGATTGAAGAAAGGTTAAACAACAGCAACACTGGGAACATGCAGTTTAATATCAACTTGAGTGATTTAATTTTCGTACATATTAAATTTTCACGAAAAAGTTGCATATATAAGAATTGAAATCACATTCAACAGAGCCACCTTGACAAGTGGTGATAAGCAATATATATGTGAGTACGGACGATGCAAGTATAGCGACTTCAGAAAGTGGCGCTAGTCTGTTCTGCAGCGTACGTTGAAAAATTAAGTTAATGTTAATTTTTCCCTTAATTCTTGGAATATTAATCATGCCCAATTCTTTCTGAATATAACGTTACGAACCTTAGCCTAATAGTCAATTTGGATATGTTCTGTTCAGTAATTTCGTCTTAAACAAGGTTTGACACTAACTCAATAAAAAATTATGTTCACACACCACATGTATGCGTATGACTTATGTAATTTTGTGTATTATATATTGCTAATACCTAACGTGACCGGAAGGTTTCTGTCAAAATCGGGACAAGAACGGTTGAAAAGCGGGATTCGGAAGAAAATATGAGCAAAAAGCGCGATTTTATAATATATTTTGTTGAAAGCGGGATGTTGTAAATATACTTAATTTCTATGATAATCAGCAGGGGTAGGACTTTCGTGCAACTAAAAATTGATTTTAAGTGCTTAACAAATGTACCTAAAAATTAAAAATACGCACAAAATATGCATTTACCTACGAACAAAGTACCAAAACTAAAATAATATCAAAATATTTTTTTTTGTTTTAGTTTTTATTATTGGTAGAGAAAAAAACATAAAACAAACACAATTTGGTATATTATTTAATGCAACCGAACTTTAGTTGCATTGCCAGTCAGCAACTGAAAATTAATGGTTGCCAGAACGGCACTAAATAACAACTGAAATTGTCAGCTCTCAGTTGCCAGTTGCCATCAGTAGTAGCATTTTCAGCAACTGGCAACCCAACTGAGGCTCAGTTGCCATCCAGAATCGGCCTATTATTTTTTTACAAAAACTGAGAATAATGCATTAACAAAATTTTTATTACTCAAATAATATGCATTTATTGCCAAAATATGCAAAAATATGCACTTACCACCAAAATATGCAACTACAAATCGTAGCCAAACTACTTAAAATTTGATTATTCGCATAGATATTTAGTCAATACCTTTTCATCTATGACCACAAAAAACATGTAATTACATGAAAATCCGAGCCCTGTTAATTACCAACAATTACTAAATTTATATTTAAAATCCTTTAATCAGCAGAACTAAAATTTTAAATATGGCGTGCTTCTATTCTTTAAACATTTTTCTACTGTTTATTTATACCGATTTGCTTAATATTCAACATTTTAATGTTATGTTAGACATACTTTGTTTAAAAATAAACACTTTTAACAGCACATTTGTTTTTTTTTTGTGAAAAATTAGTCATATTAAGTTTTTTTGCTACAAATACATACAAAATCGATGAAATCTTAGGTTAGGTTAGGTTAGGTTGTGCAGGTTGCAAGTTTTAAAGATAAAAAAACCAGCCCATTTGGGTTCCTATAGGTCCCGTTGTGTTACCTGAAGCGGGAACGTGAAAAATAATTAGAAACCCCCTTACTACGTTTCCCTATTCGGATCAGTGTTGAACCAACCCGACGATCGAATGAAAGAGTTTATCCGTCTGATGTCGCAGTTTGATAAGGCTGCTAGATCCTGAAGCAGCGGGCTGCCCAGTGAAGCCACCCTTTGATCGGAAAGGGCGTGGCATAGACAGAGGAGGTGCTCTACATTTTCTTCCTCCTCCTCATTATGACAACTTCTACAGAAATCATTATACGGTAGATTCAATCTCCTAGCGTGCGCACCAATAAAACAGTGTCCCGTAATTACCGCCACAAGTGTGCGTATTTGCCCCCGAGGGATTCCCTCCAGGATTGCAGATCTACTACAATCATATTGGGGCCATATTAACCTCGAAATCGAGCAGGTGACCTGGTTTGACCATCTGGTCTGCGCGATCCCAAAAAGTTCCTGCTGAATATGGGATTTGCAGCAGTTTAGCGGTACGCCTACCATTTGGTCCGTGTCTCGAGTGTTCGTTCGAGACCCGGATTTGGCTAAATCGTCCGCAGCATTGTTTCCGGGCACATTGCTATGCCCTGGGACCCAGAGTATCTCTAGGTTTGAATGTCTCGCTATCTCATTCAGAGATATCCGGCATTCATACACCAAAGTGGATGTCGTGTAAACACCCGATAGAGACTTGATCGCGGCTTTGATGTCCGTATAAATTTGGATATCCTCGTCGTATATCCTATAGTACCTCATCCATTTAGCTGCTCTTTTTATGGCTGATCTTTCGGCCTGTAGCACGCTACATTTATCCTGTAGCTTAAACTTAATTCTCTGTTGATAACGGGGAATAAAGACGCCGCCACCCACTTCCACGTCCGATTTAGATCCGTCCGTGTAAATCTCCAGCACGTCCCCCTGACGAGGGGAGGACGTGCCCGAGAGCACCACGGTAAATCTTTTATCAGGCAGAGGAATAGGTGAGCAGTAATCAATGTTTTCCGGCAGACCGTTTAGGAGTTCCAAAATGTTGGGGTGTCCCTTAGGTGCCTTTTTCCATGCACCTGCTGCCTCGAGCCTGATCGCAGAGTTTATGGCCAGTTGTCTGACCATGACATCAGCTGGCAGCCAATGCAACATTGTGAAGAGAGCTTTTGATGGGGTGGTGCGTGAAGCGCCTGTCCACCATACTAGCGCGCCATGTGAGTATGGGCTTTATGACCATGCTGAAGATCCATTTTGAGTTCTTAGGATTTATTCCCCAGTTTCTCCCAATGGCCCTGCTACATGTATATATGGCCACCGCAGCCTTATTTGCCCTTGACTGGACATTACGGTGCCATGACATTTTCGAGTCCAGATATATTCCCAGGTACTTCGCACTGTTAGACAGCCTAAGTTCAATTCCGTTTAGAATCGGAAGTGGAAAGGATGGTATCTTGTATCTTTTTGTGAAGAGTACGAGATCCGTTTTCTGAGGGTTAACACTGAGACCACTTTCGGTAGTTCACCTGCTGATAGTTCTCAGTGAATCCTGCAGTCGCTGTGAGAGGGTATCCGGGTATTTTCCAGTAACTGCCACAGCTATATCGTCGGCATACACCACGGTTTTAAACAGCTTGGAATCAAGTTCCATAAGCAGCGAGTTTAAAGCGAGATTCCAGAGAAGAGGGGACAGAACCCCTACCTGCGGAGTACCTCGGGTTGCTACCTTTCAGATTTTAGCCCGCCCCAGAGTGGATACAATAACCCTATAGGTTAGTAGATTCCAGACTAGGCTTATTATCGACTGATGAATATTCAGTCTGCGTAGAGCCATTGTAATGGTCTCTGGTTTCACATTGTTGAAAGCACCTTCAATGTCTAGGAAGGCCACCAATGCATATTCCTTCTGCTCCATTGATTTCTCGACTAAGCCAACGACCGAGTGGAGCGCCGTCTCAACCGATTTACCTTTGGTGTAGGCGTGCTGAGAGGCTAATAGCACGCCTACACTAAAGGCAAATGAAATCTTAGACAATGAGAAATTTTCAACACAAATTTAGACAATATATCATCATAAATTTTAAGTAATGTTTTAGAGTGTACACTCTAAAACACTTTTGTTGAAAATTAGGTCGATAATAGTCGGCAGCACTTTACAGATAATTATCGACCTAAAACTATACGCGCATTATTTTTGAACAAAATGTTTTTACTAAAAAAAAGCGATTGGCTGCGTACAGGTTTGAACCGCAACTTCCTGACTGGCAGTATGACGTATCTACCATTCAGCCATAGCCGTATTATAACTTTATGTTACATTTTTTCCACTTGGACTAAATATGTTTAATTTGAAATGTTTTTTCTTTAAATAAAATAACTACAAAATCGATGTAGTTTTAGACAAGGAGAAATTTTCAACATAAATTTAGACAATATATGATCGTAAATTTGAAGTAATGTTTTAGAGTGTATGTGTGTAACTTTTAAATTGTTATTTTTTATGTGAGAAAATATAAAAATGTTTACTTAATGCATTTTATTTGCTTTATTTTTAATACTTTTATGTTGAGGTTTTTTCATAATTCCATTTACCTGATTGTATTCCAAATAACGAAAGGAATCTGTAAATATTTTATATACAGTTAAGCTAATATGCACCAATGGTAGGATTATGCCAAAACAAACTGCCTCCCAGATTTGTAATGGCATCATGGCATAAGCCAGAAAGACCACAAATACAATTTGCCAAACACCTTCGGCCATGACCTGTAATTAAAAATAAAATAAATTCTTATTTACAAAGTAAAAAATATGCAAAGTAAAAGTATTATAAATTACACTGGTCGACAAAAAAATATTATTTTTTTTGTTGTCAATAAAAATAAATTTTTGTCAACGACATACCGCCACTTAACACAGCGTCTATACGAGACATTAACTTTGAGATAACATGAGAAAAAACGTCGGCCGAATACTAAAAACAAAATGTCGAATTTTCTCTTAATCTCATACTAGGGGAAGACATAATTTTACTTTTCCGATAATATTTCATTTTATGAAAATGCTCATCGAGTTAACATGTACTACTTTTGCATAATTAGTTACTTTATTTTTAATTTTTCACACAATTTTAAATTTATAAATCAATTAAACACATTTATTCATTTATTTAACACAGACATTTTATCAAAAACATTGCTTTTCACTTATTTTAATAAACACTCACACATGCACACTATTTTATTTTCATGTACATGTGTTTTTTGACAGTTCATCTCATAAGATTGTTGTTATAAGAATTCTTGTAACAACGCTCTCATAAAATAACATTGAGATAACACTAATTTGAAGTCTACACGCACGGTAGAATAATATAACAGGTAGCCGCATAACTGATACAAATGTACATTTGGGGTACGAATTGTCAAACATTAATAGAGAGGGTATGTGTGTGTTTGTAGAACATAAAGCGTAGTATGCAGTTCTCACTGAAATTCAGGTTTGGAGTTTTGCATTTATTTCTACACGGAAAAATAATCGTGTAGAATTTTATACACAATTTTGTTTGCATACACACAAATTTATATATTTTTTAATTTACGACACACAAAAACACTAAAAATTAATTACAATGTACGAAAAACTAGAAATGTCAAAAATTCCGTGACCAAACAATTGTCTGAACATTAATTTTTGTTTCAGTTGACAGAAAAAATTCTCCACTTATTGTTATAACATGCCTGTAATAGACAATAAATGCCAAAATTCCGTGTAGTTTTCTTTTGGAACTGCGTACTAGTAAACGGAAATTTCTTTAAGAAATTTACCAACCTGAATTTCAGTTTGTTTATTTTACACATACTTCTTATGGCAGCCTGAATTTCATTTAGAGCTGCATACTACGCTTAAGCAGCAAACATACGTGTGGTATTGTGTGTGCAACGTAGTTATTTCACATTAACACAAGATTTGACAGTTCGTACCATGAAAAAAGCAAATAAAAAACTAATCAGCTGGCGTTCCAGGGCTACCTTGTATATTATTCTACCATGTCTACACGTAACATAATTCTCTCTGCGATTGAATTTGACAATCTCATCTTACATATTAGCTTTGTTCATTTACTTTCCTATCACTTTCCATCAACGAGAGAGTAAAAAGGAATTTTGTAAAAATACTCTCAAAAATAATAAAAAGTAAATGAACACTTTACCATCCAAAATTTTCAAGCTAAAATAGTGTTATAATATATAGGTATATATGAGTACTTAATAACTACTCCTATATGTGGAAAAATGTAATATATGTACCTATTACTATAAAAATAATGTGATTTCGGCATTTATTATTATTTCTTTTCAACAAAATTGAATAAGAAATTGAAAAAAGGGTACATATCTGAAATTTTAAACTTTTGAGGTAATGAAAACAAAAACAAATTATTTTGTAATGAAGTACAATATTTAAAAAATTTATATATGGATTACATTTTGGGACCAATTATCAATCGAAAGTTGCAGAAATATTTTTATGTTAACGTCATTTTGGCATGTTCTGTGTTTCACAAAAAAATAAAATTATGTGTATTTCTCATAGCATTGTTGTTATAAATAATTTTTTATAACAACAATGCCAAGAAAATTCACATTATTTTATTTTTTGTGAAACACAGAATATGCCAGAATAACGTATGTTTATTTGTGTATTTTCGTTAGTTTTGGCAATATTTTTGTTTTAGCGTTTTTTTTTGTTTTAACGTTTTTTTTTACTTTTTGACGATTTTTTAGAGATTTATTTTAGTTTTGGCGCTTTTTTGGGTTTTGGGAATTTTTTCGGTGTTTGCTGATTTTTTTAGTTTTAGCGATTTTTTGGGTTTGACACTTTCGTTTTAGCAAATTTTCGGTGTTTGGCGATTTTTTAGCTTTGACGCTTTTTTCGCTTTGGTGATTTTTTCCATTTTTGGCGAATTTTCGTTTTTGACGATATTTTTAGTTTTAGTGTTTTTTTCGTTTTGGCGACTTTTTTCGGTTTTTGGGTTTTTTTTTTAAGTTTTTTTGGCGATCTTTTTAGTTTTGGTGATTTTTTGCGTTTTAGTAATTTTTTTGCAATTTTGGTGTTTTTTCCGTTAAACGCTTTTTCATTTTGGCGATTTTTCGTTTTGACATTTTTTTAATTTTGAAATATTTAGTACATATTAGCTTTTTTTTAATTTCAAGAAATTCCCTCTTATGGTTTCCAAGATACTGCTAATTGTCTAAATTACATAGTCAAATTTACATTAACATTAAATATATTTATGTATGAACTAATTGGATTATCTACCGCCATAGTGTAAAGTACCGAGTATCTAGATACTCATAATATTTGCAATACTAAAATTTGCTGCAACATCCTCTGGCCCTGATGTACTAGATCCTGTGTTGCTAAATTCCATTGCTTTAGACATCTTATTTTTGTGCGGTTGGTCCTAAATTAAACAAAAATTGGTTTTCTATCGTATTAATATATTTCATCGCTTTAAAAATTAACATTCACTTAGAATTTCTTAAATTTTGCAAAAATATTTTTATTTCCCAACTTCTTTTAGCAAACTTGATTTGTAAATACAAACACAAAACAGCTGTTTGAACAATTATTGAAAATAAAAATTTTACTATCAAGAATTTTCAACAATTTTTTTGTGTCTCAATTTGTTGCTCTCTTTTGACGCTCTCTCGTTGAAAATTTTTGGAGTTAATGAACACTTTCTATCAAAAATTGTTAACAATTGTTAACAATTTTCAGTAAATGAACACAGCTATTATGTTACATGCATACCTCAAGTAAGCTAAGCAAAAAATCTTTACACATTGAAGTCGCTACTCTAAATACCCAAACAACAAAAAAACCAAGATAAATGAAACAATCTCTTAAAATGTTTGTTGTAATTTGTTCATTATTGATGAAATATTTAATGAACATTTTCTCATGCAACTTTTTTTATTTGCAAGCGTGGAGATGAAATTGGGATAAAGAAACTTGACAAGAACCATATGAAGATTCATGTCATACCACGTTTTCCATCCAACTTGCTTTCCTGGCCTTTGCTGCAATACAGTCATAACTCAAAAAATCTTGTTTTACAGAAAAATATGTAGTTTAAAGCTTTAAATTCACTAACAATTTAATGGTAAGAGAAAATGTTATTCTGCTCTCAAGAGTTGAGTTTACAAGATATTTGTATGATTATGAACAATGATATGACGTTTAATTCTGCATTATTAAATAAAAAATCAAGTTTTTCTTTGAGTTATGATTTTATTGCAGTAAAGCATGGACAGGCGATGTATAAACGTGAGCCACGACGTTTGCCGACTTCTTTTCGGCTATTACCGGTTGGCCAACTCGTCGTAGAGGACATTTTCATCAACGAAATCATCATCAAAGGAAATTTCGAAATTTGTCATGCACGATATTTGTCGATTACAGTTTCTTTAAGGACAATCT
The DNA here is from genome assembly GCA_956483635.1 of Panzeria rudis. Taxonomy (NCBI): domain Eukaryota; kingdom Metazoa; phylum Arthropoda; class Insecta; order Diptera; family Tachinidae; genus Panzeria; species Panzeria rudis. The sequence goes on along the minus strand of OY101448.1, from coordinate 45,882,147 downwards.
AACAGAAACCGTACTCAAAGAAAGGGTAAAAGAAAAACTACTCAACTGGCCATGGTTAATCTTTTAAAATTTTTAATCAAATGAACTTTTCGTAAAATTGAAATGATCGGCCTCTTAAAAGCGGGATAATCTCGCCTAAAGCGGGATGTCTGATCAGGTTACCCATAACTATTAAAATTAAAATAAAAAAACGTAAAGTTAAAAATTTCGGTAAACTTTTTTGTTCCCTAGAGCTTGAAGTTGTTTGTTTAGTTATTTGGGCCGCTGAACGCGAGATACATATAACGTTATTTAAAAAATGGAAGCACTTATTATAACTTGAGAAGGGTTTGCCCTATTCAGTAAAAAAGAGAAGCCAAATGTGTCCATTAGTTTCAGAGATTTCATAAAAATTAAAAATTTCCTAAAAAAAATTCAAAGCTATCTCACCAATTTCATCATTCCATGAAAATGCTGCGAAGGTCAATAATTACGATCTTCATTGAAAAATTCAACAACTTTGTCAAGAAACTAAAGTTTGGCAATTTCATGTAGTGTGTTTGTTTTAAGTCCATATTAAAGACATTTTATATTTATTTTATTTATTTTTTTGTTACGAATAACCTCAAATTCCTTTCCAATATTTATATAAAAAACACTTGTTTTTATAAAAATTTCAATGAAGGAATTAAGAATGTAAACAAATTATATGGTATAAAAGTCGAAGCTGTTCCCTTCGTCATTAGGTTTTGAGTTATATAATCGGCGTATATGTATACATACATACAATACGACAACTTAACAAGTTTGAGAAAATGAAAAACTATTTAATAATTTTGTGTGTTTTGGCCTTAATTTTCGTAGTATTGGCCACCGATTACTGTGGCATAAATTGCACATTTAACATGGGAAAGAACGGAAAGTGTAGGGGTGTAAGTACGCAGAAAAAAATTTCGATTTCATAAATTATTTTTAATTTTTTTTAAATTTATTAATTAAAAAAACATAAATTACACTGGTCTGCAACAAAAATCGCCTTGAAATAAAACTATCTGGAGTATAAAGAGTTTAATGCTCTAAATTCTTAAATTTTTTTCTATTGCCAATATGACTCCCGAAATAAGGAAGTCATGATAATATATTTCGATATAACTCGAGAACGGTTTGAATAAATAAGAGACCAGAATATGCGGAAATTATCGAAAACTGTGTTTTATTCAAAACGATTGAGTGCTGCGCTAAAAACAAGGGTGTGTGTCTTCACTTACATCTCAGTAAAAAAATTGCTTCAAATAAAGCAGGTTTTTACTATGAGAGAATAAAAGTAGTGCTTACAAACCTGCTGATATCACTGCTGATTTTTGTATGGCGATTTCCCGGTTTGAAGTACTACATTTTTGATACAAAAAGTGCTTTTTGAAGCGCTGAAAATCAGCACCATTTTCAGCACTAAAATTGTTTAAGAACCTGCATTGTATCAGCAGCAAAAAATCAGCTTTATTTATAGTTTCTTTCACTGCAATAAGATCTTCTTTCAATGCGCTTTATTGCCTTAGTGCTTAAAACACTTGAAAATTTTTTACTGGGATAATTCTGAATAATATTAACATTTGTCCTTCCACTTTCCTGATTCCTGCCGCTGTATTCCGTAACTCGCTAACGCTAAAGCTATATCTCGATCGCTAAAATGCTGAATAAATACAAAATGAAACATTTTTGGCGATGACATAAAACACAAAATTTAAGCTATACACGTTGCAAAATTGTATTCGTAGCCAAAAATTGATAAACCGACTTTATAGATTTTTAGCGATAGAGATTTAGCTTTAGCGAGTTCCAGAATAAGAGGGCTGGCTTCTTTTATTCTTAGTACACCTCGCTCTTAGATCAAGGACAAAAATTTTAAATTTTTTACGTTTTATATTTTTATGAGTTTTTGAAAACAGAAAAAAATTTCATTTTGGATGAAAAAAAATTTTTAATTTCTCAATAGCTCCGAAACAGTTCAATATATGTATATAAAATATTTCATAAAATAAACCCGTAAATTTTAGAAGAAAAACTGTTTTAGCATGAGTTAATAGATTGTAAATGTAAAATAAATGTACATGAGTACTTTTTTTGTGTAAGACTGTTAATTATGTGATAAAAATGAAGAACGAACATATTGTTTATACTCCCTTCATACAAAATGGTGTGTCCGTAATGCATGCTGTTGATTTTGCCCCATTAAAAAATCTTGACTTTTTCCACAAACGAGATTAAATTTATAACGGTCTTAGAATTTTGCATTTGTTTCTCTTATTTTACCCATAAAATTTTTGAAAAATATTAGAAATTATTATTTAAAAAACATGATGTTGTCTTGTGTATTGAGTGTTACGCTTTTTTAGTACGCTTCATTAGCCAGTTTAATTATTAAAATTGCATCAACAACGTACACTAAAATAACAGCGTAGGTTTGTATTTCTAAATATTTAAAAGTTTTATCAAGTTCATAACATGAACTTTAATAATTTGTATTATATTGCAAAACCTTTCATCAAGCAATCATGGATTTTATCTAAAAAAAAAATGTTTAGAGTGCTATCCATATTTTTTTAAATTTAATTGACTTTTAGTGCACAAATAAGTAGTTTTAAATTAAAAATATAGTGAGTGTTCTGAAAAATATTGAATTCGTAAGAAAATGTATTGAGCGTTACGTTAGCAATCTGTACTCTTAAATAGAATTTATCTACACAGAAAAAACTAAACTTCATTTTCTGTAAAGGAATTCAATGAAATAGTAAATATTTTGTTTAGGAACGGACCTACAAACAAATTTGTAAATATAGACAAATTATCTCAAAAATTTAAAAAAATACGTGTTTTTTGTCAATGAACAAATTGTTTAAATTTATAAAACAATTTGTCTAAAAATATTTACAAATTGTAAGCAAAACAATTTACTAAATCAAAGAAAAACATTTACTGGATTTTCTGAAAAATATCAAACAATATTTTTGTAAGAATTTATAAAAAAATGATTCTAAAAATATTAACAAATACTAAACAAAATAGTTTACTTAATCAAACAAAAATATTTAGTGCATTTTTAAAATATATCAATCAAAATTTTTGTCTGGGTCGTCATCATCATGATGCATTAAGCATTTATGAAATTTCACTTTGTTAAATGTGTTCTAGTCTCAATGTTTGTGTAAAGACTCTAAAAGAATGAATGAGAATTAACACAAGGAATTAACGAATTGATTCAAACTTGGTACAATCGCACTCCTTTTGGTATTATTGTTGTTATTTGTGTGTGTGTCGTCATCGGGGTTGTTTTTTTACAGCACAGTTTTTCTTGTTGGTTTTTGGTTTTTGCGTTCTAAATAAAAGTCAAACAAACAATTCATAGATTATGGACAGAACATTTACTGAAAATAAAATTTATTTTTAGACAAACTTTTGTTTGAAAATTTTTTATGATAATTTTTTCTGTGTACAAATTTTAAGACGGCAAAAAAAAATTAACAGCAGCGGAAGTGTAGAAACGATATGGAGAACATTATCCGTTTGGAAATTTCTGATTTGCTTTGAAAAAAATTTGCTTCTGCCGCACTATTTGTTGTTATATTTTCGAAGAATGTGTTACGTAGATCGTATTTTGATACGAATAATTATTTGAAATTGAAATAACTTTGAACATTGTTGGCCGATTATATTAAATTTTATCTAATTTGAAAGAAGAGTTGGGCCAATTTTTGCTCATATATAAATGTTTGTTAATAATTATTTTAAAATACAAAATTTTTATTTTTGCCTGTGATCACAAGTTAAAATTGAAAAAGTGGTCATAACTTTTAATTTTGTCCTGCGATTATTATAATGATTAGTTTTTAGAGAGTAGAAGTATAGTGCTTTCAAACCATATAGTAATTTTTTGTGGAGCATTTTTTTCGCTAAAATCATTCCAGAATAAACGCGAAAGCAAATGTAACGCTGAATACACAAAAATATTGAAAAATCGAAAAATATACATGATTTTATTTCAGGATCTTTTGAATGAGGCGAAAAGTAGAATATGAATCTTACCTTATAATATTTCTATTAGTTACATTGGTAAACAAAAAAAAAACGCAAAATGTTACTTTAGAATGAGAGTCACTCATGTAAAATAGACTTAAAGGCAATGTAGACTTAAAGGTAATTTTATTTCGAATCTTTTATTTCAGACGAACCGTTTTCGAGTTATGATGGAATATGTATATAAGCATGACCGTACTATTTCGGAAGTCATAGTAGCCAAACCCATTAAAAAAAATTATAAGTTATAGAAAAAAAAACTGATTAGTTATTAGCTGTTTTCGATATTGCTGTTTATTTAGTTAAATATGCGATTTAGATAAAAGTCCGTAATTAGTACTTTTTTGAAGAAACAAATTTTTTTTTGTAAATACTATATTTATTAAGTCATAGACATAAAACACAGAAAAGAAGCATTTGCTCAAAATTCGGTGGGCGTGCGGACACGCCTCTTAGTCTTAACTAATTGACCTGAAACAATTTTTATAATAGTTTTTTATAAATATCCATCGATTTGGGCCAGGAGGGTTGAAGAAATACAAATTTTATTTTTTTTAAGACCACTCTAATGTAACAGTGGGCCTTAACAGTGGGCTAAAGAAATTGCCAATTTTACAATGAATATTTTGAAAATCGGTGATGGTGCTCTTTCAAATTTGCTAAATTATATTTATATTGTTTTCTTTTGCAAAAATTAGCCTTTTGCATTCGTGTGGGAAAATTTTTCAAAAAATTTTTTATTTTTAAATATGTATTTCAATGTTATTATTCTTGAAAATTTTGGAAAATATTTGACAAAAAATTTGCAGAAAAATTTGCTTTGGCTCTAAAATGACTCAATCAAAATAATTACAGTTTTACATTTTGCAAAAAGTTTTTGATTGCGGTAGATTTTAACTTTGACCACACAGTGGCACGGCTGGGCTTTCTTTTATGGAAATCCAAAGTTGAAAATTTCAAAACGCCACTCTAATGTACATAATAATTATTCATTTTTAAATGAAATTCCCATTAATAATATTCTGTTTTTGTAGCATATTGTTGGTCAAGGAAAATGTGAAGTTAATCATATTGGCTGTAAAAATACAGAAGTAAGTTTCTTTATTAATTGACAAATAAAAATTGCGATAAAGCAACAATATACTTTTCTTGCAGTTCCAGAAAACATGTAAAGACCCTGAAAGGTTGGATCTCGACAGCTCTATGAAACAACTTTTTGTTGATAAGCACAATGAGAAACGTAACATTATTGCAGGCGGTGGTGTTGCTAAATTTGGTCGCGCATGTCGTATGGGCACAATGCAATGGGATGATAATTTGGCAGAACTTGCAGCTAAATGGAATCATTTCTGTGAACCCGGTCATGATCGTTGTCACAACACTGATGTCTATCAAGCCTCTGGCCAGAATAGTTTTCACAATTTCTCAATAAATAACTTTGTTCCATTGCATCTAAACGAACAAATAGGTTATGCCGTTGACGGTTGGTACAGTGAAGTACGCGATACCGAACCATCCCATATTAATGCCTATCCTACGTTTACACCACGGTAAGTTTGAAATATGTACATTTCGATCAAAGATATATGTATTTATAAGCTTATCCTCGGAATTTAAATAATAAAACTGTTAAAGCGGCATGTCTGTACATGAAATATTTTTTGAAAATTTTTATGCTGGCTTAAACAGTAATCGATGTAGAGCACAATCAGCTTTTTGGAATTTTTTTCTGTCTGTCTGTCCGTCTGTCTGTCCGAAAACGCATCACGCAAGAACCACAGAAATTTTATACGGACGTACTTTAGAGTCCTGGTTCAAGCTTAGAGTACTTTTTACCGCAGTAAAATATCTCATCTCAATGTTAAATTAAAAAAAAAACAAAAATACGCAATTTTGCTAACATACATATTCGAGGGCGGATTAATAAGTCCGTGACTTTTTGAATGAAACACAGTTTTTTTTTGCAAAACAAAAAATTTTTTCAACATAATCTCCTTTTAACTCAATACACTTAGTCCAACGTTTCTCCAGTTTTTCTATCCCTTCCAAAAAATTGGATTTTTCGAGGTCCTTAAAATAGGCATTCACGAGGTTGTATGTTTTGAACAGCTGTTAAACGCAAAGCGTATGACGACACTTGCTCAATATTTGACAGTAGTCTATTAACAGGTGGTACTTGATGGGAACAGTGTTGCATTTCATATAACTACAAGGGAAATTCGAAAAGTCACGGACTTATTGATCCGCTCTCGTACTACTAAATATATTATTTCAACCAAATCTAAAGAACTTTATATTATATTCTATTGAAAAAAAATGGAAAAAAAATCACCAAAATGAAAAAAAAAACCAAAACAAACAAGAAAAAAGAACGCCAAAGCTAAAAAAAACGTCAAAAATCGAAAAAATACTCAGAACGAAAAAAAGTGCTACGAAAAAACAAAAAATCGCGTAAACTGAACAAGACACAAAAGATAGAAAAAAGTCACCAAACCAAAAAAAGCGCCAAAACTGAAAAAAGCGCCAAAACTGAAAAAAGCGCCGAAACTTAAATATAGCGTTAAAACTGAAAATATCGTAAAAAAATCTAAAAAAAACGTTAAAACAAAAAAAAAAAACGCTAAAACCAAGAAATCGTTAAAACTAAAAAATATTGGTAAAAAGCAAAAAAAAAAAAGAAAAATCGTTAAAAAAAACTAAAAAAAACCGAAATGAAAAAATCGCCAAAACAAAGAAAAATCACCAAAGCAACGAAAAAAAAACTTAAAAAATAAAAAAGACTAAAATTAAACGAAAAACGATACATGTGTATTCATACGGAACCTTTATTTTTTCTTTTTTAGCTCGGAAATGACATATTTTATTGCGGTAAAAACTATTCCATGTTTGAAACAGGACTCCAAAGCACTACTCCCAGAAATTCAGATTTCTTACGATATGACAAAAAACTATATGACATACTGTGTTGTCATATCGTAAGTTTTTTACAATATACACCGTGTATGGCTATCTCAGTATTGTCATATCGTAAAAAACTTACGATATGACTACACAATATGTCATATCGTAAAAAAATCTGAATTTCTGGCATCAGTGCTCCAAAGTACTCCATACAAATTATAAAAAAATCTGTTCAGACAGACAGGCAAAATTCGAAAAGTTGGTTGTGTTCTACATCGTTTATTGTGTACGCTGGCATAATTTTTTTTTTAAATATTTCATCTACAGACACGCCCCTTTTACGGTTTTATTATTATTATATATATAGTAATACGAATAACAAGTGAAATTTATATTCCCATGAAATTTGCATTTCCCTTCGCGGGAAAATTGCTATCGTAAAGATGCCGTGAACATCTTTTCCCGCTATCAGTTCTTAGTGAATGTAAATAAGGAAGAAGCTTAATTAAATAAATTAAAAATCAAATAAACTCTTGTTAACAAGTAACAAAATGCAGTGCTAAGAATTGAATTGTATTTTTATTCCATGCGGAATCTAAACAAAATCGAATTGTTCGTCCAGGATTGCTAGATGCATCCAATGCCTTGGAGTACCCGAGCCATTGCAGGCAGTCTAATTCAATCAAATAGTCTTTTGATGTTAAATTAAATTTTCTCAAGAGTAAGTAAAACTAGGTTTTTATATATTTTGGACGCGATGAAATCATTTGCTATTCCATCATCCCGAAACTTAGTTCATGTGTGCCGGGAAGGTGTTGCATGGAGGCAGTGTTAAGATAAATGTGTTACTATTAAGATAAATGAACACTATTTACTGAATTTGGCATGAAAGTAAATATTTATAAACTTTAATAATTAATTGGAAGGATAAAGTAGCAATTACATGATGTGATCCATTTCGCCTGCTAAAATAAAGTGAACAAAAACAGAGGAAAAGGGAAAAAGTCCACGTGAAAAAAAGTCATTCATGGTCGAAAAATTTCCCTTTTTCGATTTTCTATTCACGATCGCAAAAGAAGGGAAAGGGAAAACATTTCGAACGAAAAAATATTCACGATAGGGGTGATAGATTTAATTTTAAGTCGCGGTAGGCTGTTCTCTAAAAAAAATGCCCAAGTACACTTTATTTATTTGTGAAATTTTTTTCAATTTATAGCCCTGTTGGACATTTCACTGTAATGTTAGGTGAAAGCAACATACGCGTAGGTTGTGGCGTAGCTACTTTCTATAATGACATACCCTTCATGGGCAAAATGGTTCGGTCCAAGTATATATTGGTTACGTGCAACTACGCTAGGACAAATGTATTTGATGTTCCCGTCTTTACGAATTGCACCGAAGCTGCTTCAAAATGCACCGACAAAAATCGTCAATTCCCTAACTTGTGTTCAATAAGCGAAAAATATGATGTCAACGAATACATTCCTGTTAAGAAGTAGAGCAAATTGAATTGGCTAAACTAAACCTATATTAAGTTGTAAATGTATACAATGATGTTGTAAAATGTACTCGTATATTGTTAATTATGAAATAAAATTTATGTAACTGCTTCATCAGCAAATATGGATGAGATTACATAAATTTAAGCAGTTTTATATCTCTGGTGGATTTTTAATATTATTTCATTCGCACTATTTCAGTATTATTCTTTAATAATGATTGTTATATTTGATTGATTCTTGTACCGATTTCATCAATATTTTTTTTCTTGCATAACTTTTCTTTTATACACTGAAAATAATCCATGCAACATTTCACGAAAAAAAACTTTCGTAGCTACTTTTTTCGTAGAATATATAAAACTTTCGTACATATTACGAAAAAATTCTTGGCAATATTTTTTTGAGTTTACGAAAGTAACGAAAACCTTGTTAAAAAATATATTTGAAATAAAAAAACAAATTAAAACTATTTTTTATAAATTGACATATTTTTCAGATGTAAGTAAATAAAATAAATTTTTAGCTGTTATAAAATAAGTAAAAAGTGGCTCAGTGGGTAGAGTACTTGCTTTGAAATATGAAGATTGTGAGTTCGTGCCCCGGTTGAGCCAAACTTTTTTTTAAGTTTTATTTTCTTAATTGTTTTCGTACTTTTCGTATATCTTACGAAAGACTTTCGTAGTGCGAAATTACGAAATATTTCCTAATATGTACGACCGTTTTCGTGCATATGTCCCATAAGTTTACAAATTTCGATAAACTTTTATGTTCTCTAGAAATTGAAGATGTTTCTTTGGTTATTTGGACTGCTGAACGCGAATCAGCACACCAATTTCTTTTATCAGCTCTAGTTTTCGAGATATATCATTATGTCAAACACGACATATATTAGCACAAGTGGAGAAGGGTTTGTCGTATTCAGTAAAAGAGAAAAACCTAAATTTAACAACAAAATTATCTTTAAGCCGAGCGAACATTGTTTCTAGATCTATCCATTATTTTAAGAGATATCGTAACAGGTTTAGCCAAAAAATTAGAAATTATACAAAAAATTAAAAAAATGTTTGTTTTTAAAAATTCATAAAAAAATACAGGAACGATTCCATTTTTTTGTCCAGTATAATGTAGCTTTATATATTCCAAAGGAAATGAGGATTTTTTTGTTGATTTTTTTCACAATTTTGATTTTTTTTGCATTTTGTTCACAATTAAGTGCGAGAACTTTCAAAATTTATTATGAAATTCTCAATTTTTAGGCTCAAACTTTTACGATATCTCCGAAACTAATTGGCAAACTTAGAAACAAGGTTTGATCGGCTTAAAGATAAGTTTGTTGTCGAATTTTGTGTTTTTTTTTACTCTTCACAATAATGCTAATATATGTCGTGCAAGTGCTAGAGCTGATAAAAAAATTGGAGTGCAGATTCGCGTTCAGCCGACTTGGTATTAAAAAAAATTTATTTTCTTGTACAGTGACTTTACTTTATTATGAAGAAATTCAACTTTTATCCAACGATTTTCGTAAAATAAAGCTAATTTTATTTTTAGTATATGTAGCTTTATTGTCAGTTAATGAAAATGGTTAGTTTTTTGCGATTTTTGGTTTTTAAACAATTTTTCAATTTTGTATAAAAAAAGTATATTTTCCATCATTGCGGTCTGAATAATTCCGAAACCATTGAGTACATAAAAAAATAATGTTAGAACTGCTTAAAGGTAATTTTATTTCAAGTCTTTTTAGTAATAAAATATAACAATAAAATTGGACAACCCTTTTCCAAGCTATGATAAAATCAGTGGAGCAGAGCAGCCTCTTCAAAAATCTCAAATTTTAGAAAAAAAAGAAGAAAATTTAATAAAAAACGAACACTGAAACAATTTTGTTTTATAAAATTAATGAAACAATTTTATTAGCTTTTTTTTAATTAATCTAATGACAATGTCACAAATCCAATGAAAGTTTCATTAATATTGTGAAAGAATTTCATTGGTTTAATGACAATTTCATAAATCCAATGAAAAGTTTCATTGAAATTCAATCGATGAAAATTTCATTAAAATTCAATTAACGAAATTCTTTCACAATATTAGTGAAGCTTTACATGGGATTTATGAAATTCGTTCACAATATTAATGAAATTTCTTTGAATTTGTGAAATTGTCATTGGATTAAAGAAAATTTTCTAATGAAACTGTTTCATTGGTTTAATGGAAAACATTCTTTTAGTGTATTCATAGATTTTAAAATTTCGACATACAAGGATGAAAACTTTTTAAGCATAATGGTTGAAATCTAATGTTGAGTTGGTACAAGCCGGTCTTACTGATTTCACCTTGTACTAAATAAATATTTTTCCACCACAAAACTCTCTATTATTTAAAAACTTGTCCTTAATTAAAAAAAGTAAAGAATAAAAATAAAAAAATTCAACATAAACTTACCTCTTTGGTATCCACCGGAAATACAGAACCTAAAGTTGGCATCGATACAATACAAATGGCAGCAGTAAACAGTAAAATGCCATAACACAGACAGGGTAAATGATGATCTTTGATCACGCGACATTGTAACAATATTAAAATTATGGCAAACAACAAACATACAAATGAATTGAAGACATTCTAGAAGGAATGAAAAAAGAAATTAATGAAAAATATAAATAAATAAATAAGTGAAAGTACTCACGTGAAAAGTAGGAGCATTATTATAAACTAATGATAAACCGGCCATGACACCACAAAGCACCACAACTAAGGCCACTACACCCAACACAGAGAAACGTTGCAATTTTAACGTATAACGTTGATACAGACACTCTAGCTCGTCATTTTCAAAACGCAGTGTATTCCATGGACGACCGCGTGTAGCTTTAACCGCATGATCCATGATAAACTCAATTTTGTCTTGATTTGTAAAACAAAATCAAAAGGAAGTAAAAAATGTAATTGTTGTACGTGCGTACGTACGAACATACAATATATTTTCGTATGAAATTGTAAAATGCCCAACCAACCACCACCGCCTAGAAGAGGCGGTCTTTTAAAATGACAAAGCCAAAATGTATATGATTTTTATTGGGATATAGATATTGCAGAAGATGACATTTGAAGCTGAAAGAAAAAGAAAAAAAAAAACACATTGAATTATTCAAATATTACAACTTAAAAAAAAAATGGTTGCATTAAAAAAGTAAATGTATTTTTTTAATTGGACCAGCCAGCCAGCACTTAGGAATGTCCCCTATTCATACAATTACAATTCGCAATAGCGGCAGTTAAAAGGTGTAAAGTGTGAGAAAATGACTTTGTAGCCACATGAATGTGTTTGTGTGTACATATGTATATATCATGGTGTAGAATCTACACCATAGATGAAAATAGATGAAAATAGAAAAGTAAAATAAACTAAACACGAATGATTTTATGCTTCGTTAACTGTAAAAGTTCTAAAATTATTTAAAGCAACATCAAAAGCATTTTCATCATCTAACAAATACGCCAGGAAGGTATTACAAACATATGTATATACTAGGGCTGTTCAAAAAAATTTTTTTTTGAATTTGATTATGCATAGTAGCTTATTTTGTTCCTTTTTTATAAACATTGCTTTGTGCAAAAACTCAAACAAATCGAAAAATATTTAGGGGTTGCTCAAAGGACTTCTTTTTATTGAACTTTAATACATATAATCTAAGCAAAATGTGCTAATCAGCATTACATAAAAACCACTTAACACAATCTAAAATGCATTATGATCTTGTTATCGCGGATTATACGCTTTAAGTGTAACTTTTCGAGCATCGGGAACTCTCTTTCTGTGATCCTCTACCACCTGAATTAATTTCTGCATTTCTGTCTCATTCTTCGTAATAGATTCGTTGAAGGCAGACATTAGAGCAACAGAGCGTTCTGCTGCATCGTTAACCACTCTCAAAGAATCAACAAATATTACAATCATGATCAATTTCCAATTCACAAATCGACACCGGTACAAAATAGTAAATTTTCTAAAGAAATAGGTATACAAAAGCTATTCTATAGCAAATCTTTGGGAGCGTTGAGCAACCTCTAAACGTTGTTCGATTGAATATATTTTTTGCAGGTCTTATTTGCACTCCAAGTGGCACAAAATAAGCTACTATGCGTTTAGATCCGATAAAAAAATTTTTTTCCCACTATGTCGTGAACAGCCTTAGTATATACATATGTACATATGTATAGGTTTGTACATCATTTACTCAAACAATATCATAACTCCAAAAATGAAATAATTTTCCGCATATATTCTATGAATTTCGACATTAGTCCAACGAAAAACTTCATTAAAATTCAACCAACGCCACGCTTCGTTAGAATAATGAAACAAGTTTCTTTAATAGTATTTGAATAAAAATTTCACCAAATATATGAAATTATTTCATTAATCCAATCCAATAATTTCGCTAGACTATTGAAAATATTTCATTATATTCATAATTTTAGTGAAATTATTTCATAACTTTAATGAAATGATTTCATTATTTTAATGAAATATTTCATTATTTCAATGAAATACATATTTCATTATTTCAATGAAATACATATTTTATTATTTTAATGAAATATTTCATTATTTAAATGAAATTGTGTCAGTATTTTCATGAAATCGTGACATTGTTTTAATGAAATTGTTCATTATTTTATCCAAAGAAATTTTTATTCGTTTAATTTAATTTTGCAATTAAATAATTTTTATTGAGAAAGTATTTTTCAAACCATGTAGTAATAATTGAAAAAGAACAAAGTTTGAGAGACATAGCTTTTTCAAGTTTTAGCGTTTACATGTGCTTGTTTTTATCCTTATTACACCTTTAAGGTGGAGGTACATACCACGCGTTACGCAGCAACGCTTTTCTTGCTTTTTGAACTTTTAACGCTTTAAAAATGGCATGTTACATACCACTCTTTTGATGCTTTTTTGCTTATCATATTTCAAGCCTTTGCCGGCTATTTTTGTCTTGTCTTTACGTTTTATTTTTCTTTATATGTTTAATGCATTTTTCATTCATTGTTTAATAAAAACTGAATTTTCAATAATATATTTCCATTGAACAAACATTTTATCATATGAATCTGGCAACACTACCAGTCATTTTGTATACAACGCGTGAAAGTTGAAGAATGTTCAACTTTTTGCGAGGTACGCGCGTCGCAAACTTCTCTTTGTAACTTGCCTTATGGAAACACATTATTTCAACTTTTTTGACAGATGTCTGTAACGCATTAGCGCATTGAAAGCATGCTATGTACCTTCACCTTAAGACTTGGAGAAGCAATGTTTGTCAAACTTAGGTGAGAAATAAAAGCACAAGTAATGGTTATTTAAGACAAGAATCAATAATGGTAAATTTCTAAGCCCCCAAAAAGCTTAATTAGGAAAAAAGAGCTTAATGCAAATTTGTTTAACATTGAATATTAACTGCTTTATTGGCGGGCTGTAGGTTAGTCTAGAGTATAAGGAGCTCTGACGATGGGATCGTGGTTGATACCGAAAACATCGATGTTTCAGTTCAACCCTTACAAAAGTCAAGTAATTGGTCTGTGTTTTTTTTTTCAATTATTAAAATACTTTCTCAATGAAAATGAATTAATTATAAAATTAAATTGATGGAAATTAAGGCTGCCCAAGAAAAATTTTGATGGCAAAGTAATGAGTTAAAATGCTAAAAAACGTAACCTTCACTACTTCTACTTTGGCATTTTAACCGATTAGTTTAACATGGCGATGTGATTGGAGGCAAGTACTACCACAACTGATTACAAATAACAAGTTATAAATTTCAATATTTAGAAGGCGTTGAATACACAAAACACAATAAAAATTAAATGCCTCTGCTAAGCATTGAACTCATGCCGTTTTCAATTATTCTGTTATTTTATGCCAAGTGGTTTACTCACTAGGCTACTGCACAACTATTTAATTAGGGGCTTAAAACTTGTTTTCACAAACATGAACACAATTACCAAAAAAAAACTATTATTCTTCCCCAGGGGTTGAACTCTTTATCGTCTGTATGGTAAGCAGATACACTAGTATGCTGCCAATAAGAGAATAGATTGCCTGTTTAATTACTAGTAAATAATTGTTCAACTACTGTAAAGTAATTCAGACGGTATGTAGTTTGTGGTTGAAAAGTATGTTGTTCCGTAATGACAACTCATTACCAAGTTTTTGCTGGGTGAATATAGAATATATAGTTGGACTAAAAACACGTAATAATTTTTCATTATTTTAATAAAATTTTGTCATTGTTTTCATGAAATTGTATCATTGTTTTAATGAATTCGTTACATTATTAAATAGGCACACTAACTTACACTTAGGGTTTTCTTATTGCCGGAATTTTTGTTTCCCGGTAGAGTGGGAAATAAAAAAGAAATTCCCGGAATTTCTCGGTAATGACACAAATTTCATGAAATATTTCATCATGTAAATTTTAGCCTTTGTGGTATTTTTCATCGATCTTTTATATATGCAATGAAATTTGTCACCAAAGCTGTGAAACTATTCTATTGAAATTATTTATGACATTCAAAAACTTAATTTTTTTTTAGCTTTTAAGAGTATATTTCAAGCTTTTTGAGTATTCATTAAAACATTTTGTCAAAACTTAAAATGGTTTCCATAAAATGACAAATTGTTGTTGTTATATGTATATACAACGAAACTTTCTAACGAAACTATGAAGGCAAATTAAGCAATTCCAATAAAATTCTTTTACAATAATTGTGAAAAAAAAATTGAACGAAATCATTTCGTTATTGCCTTATATTACATAGCTCTTTATATTAAGTAAAAATTTCGTCGAAATATCTTGTATACTCACTCACCTCTTGAAAGAAGAGTGTAATTTTATATTTTCATTCACTTGTAAGTAAATTGAAAACTTTAAAAAAGTCATTTTCTGAGTTATGACGTTAGTTGAGTAAACGACCAATATATACTCGAGTAAAACTGTAAAAGAATTTGAATGTATTCGTATGTAATGAAATTGATTGACATAATAATTGATTTATAGATTTAATAAAATTTCATAAATTGATTAAAGGATACAGTTAACTGTATATTAAAATATTAAAGGTCATCTGCGTATATTATGTTATAAAAGAAATATATTAAGATATTTTTATTAAAAATATATTTACAACACAATTTGGGGGTGTGGGGGATATTTCACAAGGCTTCGCGCGCTTAAACTTCCACAGAATATAATATAAAGTTATTTAGATATGGTTTAAATTTCCCGTAATACATAATAAACAGTGCTACCGATGTTTAAAAAAATCTTTCCAGCTTCCAGCAACATTTAAATTACTAAAATTGGGTATTTTCTAGGGTATTCACTCGAATAATGTTTGTATAAAAGCCTTAAGGTACGGTCACATTTGACAAATATTTGCCGAAAAAAAACGTAACCTACAGAGAAGTTAAAATTGTATTTCTTTTAATTACAATATTTTTTTAGATATGCGTTCGCATTTATTAAAAATAATATAAAAATAGCTTTTTGCAGCATAATTAACCTTATTTTGTGATATAAAAAACAAGTTAAATCAAACTATCTTTGAGTGGTTACGTTTTTTTAGGCAAATATTTCCCAAGTGTTACAAGTTAATTTTTATAACAACAAAAGTACTATGCCAATGCGGACTATTTTTATTCTGCATTGAATACAGGACAGGTCGGAATGTTATTAAATATTTCCTGGCGCAAGATTTTCTCAAAGCGCAACATTTGAATAGTGAAAAAAAACTATTTTAAGAATTTCTTTTGTGTTCATTATTAAAATATATAAAAACGCGAAAAAACTTGTTTTGTTTTATTTTTGTCCACAAAAATGTACAAAAAACCGATTAAATTCAAACTTTTCCGATTAACTCGAATAATTTTTAGCAGTAAAGCTTACTCGAATAACTCGAACGAAATAAAAGTTTTACTCGATTGCTCGAGTAATATAAAAACCTCAATTTCGATTAATTGATTAATCGAACAATTGAAAAGTCGATTAAAATGAATACTCTAGTATTTTCGCTTTTTTTCTAATTTAACTTTGAAATGTTCGGGCAGACAGACAGAAGACAAAAATTCCAAAAGTTGATGTTTTGTGCTCTACATCGATTACTGTGTACAGCAATATAAAGATTTTCAAAATGTATTTCATGTGCAGACACGTTTTATTATATCCCAGCAAAAGCTTTTCTTACTGGTAGGCAAAAAAAATATATATGAGGATTTAAGTCGTAACTATTTACAATTTGACTCGATAACTACTTATTTTTTTTTTTGTTTAAGAAGTCCAAAAAAGGTCCAAAGGGGTAACCCTTACAAATGTATTTACATTGTCATAGCAATTAAGTAGTTACTATTTGGCTTACTTGAAGCTAAAAAATAATTAGTCAAATAAACAAATTAAGATTAAAACAAAATTTATACACATTATAATTTATTTATATTTTTTAATTTTTTAAAAACGAGCCTGTGCTCGTTCAGATTTGAAGACAAGTACTTTACCCACTCAGCTGTTGTTGAGTTATAAGTTTAAGCGACAAAAATTTGTTTTCATATACAAACACATGACTATAAACGGTAGTGACTATAAACGAAAAATACTGTATAGATAAGCCATTACGGATATGTATGTGTTTTTGCCATTTTATACTATTTTGATTTAAAATCTGTTGATAAAAAATTTATGTTGTTATACAGTGTAATCTTACTATTAATATAAATGAGAAAGTTTTTATCAAAGTTCGGATTTCTTAACCGCGTATTAAAAATACGCACAAGCGTAAGGAGCGGAGCGGAGCGGAAATAAAATAGCAATTGGTATGCGCAGCGCAAGCGCTTTCATTTTATTAGCGCCGCTCTTTGCGCAATGCGCATTTTATTTTCTTGTCTAGCTCTTTGCTCTTTTTTATACAGTGCTTAGTTTGAGTTTATTCCATGCTGCTAAATACCTCTTTCGTACTGACATATTTTTAAGATATTTCGATTTGTAACATTATATTGTTCTTCTTTACTATTTTATTCTTGATCCCATACGTACTCGTATATGGTGGTTTAATGAAAATTTCAAATTGGATCCTGCAGCGCCTATAATGCCCCTAGGGGGGTCAAACTGTCGGTGCAGATAGGAAGTGGAAGTATGAACCGCACTGCCGACCAAACTTCCGGTCCAGACCGGAACCGAAAATATGAACACACTGTCGATCCAACTTCCTGCTCAGACCGAAACCGGATATATGAACCGCAATGCCGACGTAACTTCCGGTCTGGACCGGAACCCGAAATATGAACCATACTAACGACCCAACCTCCGCTGCAGCCCCTGAACCGGAAGGGCGAACTGCACTACAGACCCAACTTCCGTTACAATCCCTAATCCAGAAGTGCGAACTGTACACCGACCCCAGCCATACAGTGTCCTTGGAAACTGTTTACAAAAAATTACGGTAGCGTGCAATAACATCCATGGAAATAATGTCCATTACCTTTTCAAAAATTTTTATTACTGTAAATGCGCATTTCAAGGGCTTGTGGCTGGCTCTTTTTGCGCATTGCGCAAAAGAAAATGCTCCTTTTTGCGCTTGCTTCTTTTATGTGCAGCGCAATAATATTTGCGCGGAACAAGCGCAATACTAAATTGGTTCCGCTCTTTGCGTAAAGCACAAAAAAGAGCAAAAAGAGTGGCGCTGCGCTGCGTTTTTCGTACTCTGGTTTGTATGTTCGGATGTGTCATCCACTATCACGCGAAAGCCGCTTAATGGATTTGGATGAAATTCGGTAGACGGATAGATTTGACTCTAAAATGACATATAGGCTATATTTATTGAAAAATAGGACCACGAGAGGGGGGGGGGCTTAGAGACAGTTTCTGCCTATCTGAAACTATCTAAACAATTTTAATGAATCTTTAAACATAGTCTAGAGAGATACATTGGTTCTATGTTTTTTAAAAACTGGGCTCACTAGGTGGGGTAGAAGGCAATTTCTAATAACTATTTAACTAATTTTAAATTAAATTTAAAATATAGATAGGTCTGAGTCTAGAAAGACACATAGTGTATATATGTATACATTTTTATATAAAAATAGGACCACGAGGGGGTAAGGGGCGATTTCTGCCTCTCTGGAATTATCTAATCAATTTTAACGAAATTTAAAACACAGATAGATTGCTATTTAGATAGACACAGAAGCTATGTACGAGGGGTGGGTAGGTGGTCAATCTCTGCCTCTCCGAAACTATTAGCCCAATTTTAACTTCTTGCAAATATATTAACGCGAGCGGAGCTCCGTGTAAAATCTAGTTAAATATATAAACAAATTGTTTTATTTATTTTGGCTTGAGTTCGGTTTCAATTTAATTTTTTAATTAAATTATATTTTTATATAGAGATAAATATGAAGCATGTAGACAAAGAAAATTTTGACTGCGCGGAGGATTGAACTGACGTTTCGATAGCTCCCGCTAATCTCATTAGAGTTCTTTACCGCTCAGACCACTCGGGTGATTGCAGTCAAGACGCGACTCGCCGCAAGGTGGCGACAGTCTGTTAATTGAGTTTACTAAAATTAGTAGGATTTTCGCTACGGCGTTGTTGCTGCCATCGCTGGTAGTGTCGAAACAGCTGTCAGTTCAATCTTCCGTACATCCAAATTTTTCTTTGAATGGTCAATATTTACATGCTTAGAATTTCTTTCTCAAATAAAAAATAATTCGACCGAGAGATTAATTTTAATGTTGTAACGCGCTTTCCCCAAATTAATATTTTAGTTGTTAAGTAAAATATTATTAAAGTTTTATTAAAATACATTGGATTTGATTATGGAGGGGTATGAATGAATTTGGAACGATTTTCCGTCATCCCACGTCAAATTTGGTTTGTAAACCGACCGGTTTCGGCTATGTGCCATATTCAGTGTTCTATTGAATACGAATGAATATGAATCAGCTAGTTCCTATGCGCATTTTTATTTATATATTTCTTGCAATAAATTTTGTTGGGACTTATTTTATTTGTTTAGGTTTTATTCCATTGGAAGTTATATCATGGGGAGTTATTTCATTAGTTGTTATCTGATACAGCCATTACCAAACTACAATATTAATTGAAACACTAGAAATCGCGCATGATAACGATGTTGTTCACCCTTGTTTTCTGATTTTTTTTAATTTTCTTCCTAAAAATCAATTTTGAATTTAAAATGATTATGAAACTCGCCAAGCAAATTTTATTAGATTTCTTAAATAAAACTTAATTTTGTCTTCTGTTTTTTGTGTTTAATATTCAAATATTTTATTATACAACATCATAAATTATTAAGTGGCAGGAAATGAAATAAATTTGATAAGAATTTTATAAATTTGTATATTTCTTATGCGTCTATGAATAATTTTCAAACATTCACTTGCCACCACAGAACTTTTTCTTACTTTTGTGTGTGAAATTTATACACCCACTAGTGGGATTTATATAACTTGTATAAGAGAAAGTGTTGCTTAACGCTTGTGAAAGTTTGAAAGGAGTCTTGTTTTCCGAAAACTTTTCAGAACAACCAACAATTTGCTTCTTTTTGCAAGCTTAATGTTATGCTTTTATGATAAATGTTGCTTATTTTGTTGTGGTTTTGTGTGTTTGAATATAATTGTATGTTTGTACGCAGTGTGTTGCTGCCATGCAGCCAGCCACCAGACAATAAAGACATAAATTTAAGTTACAGCAAAAAATAACTGCAACAATATCAACTTAAGTACTGACACAATAAACACAAGCATCACTTTAGAATATTACTCAAAACACTTTCGTATACATGCTTAACTTCCGTTTCCGTGTTAAGTTTTATATTTATTATACAGAGGACTTTGGTTATAACGAACTCCGAGGTACCGGCCAATTTTGTTCATTATGGTAAACGTTGGCTATAACAGCAGTGAATGTTTTTTATTTTCAGAAATAAAAAAGCAATTTTATCTCATATTCAAATACACAATGCGCAATACAACAATTTGAAAGCTTGCTTTAGATAAGACAATTGTATTTGTTAAACAAAAACATTATTGTGTGTTCAAGTGTATTGATGAAATTCGTTAAACAAATATTTTTCAACTTTTTCACTGTCGAAGTAATCAAATTAAAGATATTTTTTTGGGTAATGAATAGAAATAAAAAAGAAAAATTAAATAAAAAGAGTTCATATCAACAAAATATTAACACAAATTGTATGTTATTTGGCTTTAACTGAAGTTTGAAGTGTTTGTTGAAAATAGCTCAGCATAAATAAAATAAAAAGAGCTCCTTGGGGTCCACTAAGAATAGTTCACTGCAGGAAAAGTGCGAATATGCGCGGAAAAGATTTCAATAAAAACGGGTTATCAAAAACTAAAATTGCTTTCAATTAATTTCGTGATTGAATCAATGCATCATGTCATTTAAAAAAATTAAAAATTAAAAATTTTTAGTAATTGAAAATTATAATTTTAATAAAATTTTCGTCGAAGGTTAACCTTTAACAATAAAATTAAATGATCTGTACAGCTTTCGCAATTAATATCGTATTTTAATTTTTTCCTCAAAAAGTCTCAATAAAAAACTTTATCAAAAACTTAAACTTCATTCAATTAATTTCGTAACTGAATCAATTACTCATGTGATCAAAAACTAAATGTTCTAAGAATTCTTACATAGAAAAAATTATGACCAACAATTTTTTAATTAATAATTTTAATCAAAAATTAAAACTATTTTCAATTAATTTCGCAATTGAATAAATTACTCATGTGAACAAAAACAAGTTAATTTAAACAAATTTTAGGAATTTTGACCAATTGAAATTACACTGGTATGCAAAAAAAAATTAAACTTTTCGGTCCTTTAAATAAAAATATGTGGAACATAAAAAGTTTAATGCGCTAAATTCAAATCCGTTTTCAGTTTTTTTCTATGGGGATCAGTTTTTTTTTGTGGGCATGACTAATATTTTCAATAGGTATATCAGTATAACTCGAGAACGGTTTGGCCGATTGGAATAATTAAACCACTAAAATATGCGAAAGAAAATTAACTTTTTACAGTTTTGTTATGGCCCCTATTATGATTCACAACTCAACTGGGTTGAGTTGTTAATGTTACAACCCAACTCAACCATTGTTAGGGTTCCGTTGCACCAAAAGTGTAAAGGAGCCCTACTGTTTTCGCTACGCTGTCCGTCTGTCTGTCACAGGCTGTTTTCTCGGGAACCGTAAGAGCTACGGACCTAAAATTTTCACAGAATATGTAAATCATTGACCGCTACAACAGCAAATATGTGACAGCTAAAATTAAAGGGTGTTCTAAAGCGAGCAACGAAAAATGCAGAAATACTAATGTAATATGCAAACACTTATATATAGAAACTTTAAATTTGTAAAGTTAGTGCTAGTTGGTGAAGTCTGTAGAATAGATTTCACCAATTAACACCGATATATAAAACAATAAAAATTATAGGGTATTCTATTAGTTAATGTAATTTTGACTATGTAATTTAGATAATTTGCTGTATTTTGGCAACCGTAAGTGGTAAAATCTTAAAAATTTTAAAAACGCTAAAACTAAAACAATCCAAAATTAAAAAAATTTCAAAAGAAAAAAAAACACCAAAATTAAAAAAAATCGCCAAAACACAAAATATCACCAAAACTAAAAATATCGTCATAAAAGCAAAAAAAAAACCCAAAAACCGAAAAAGTCGTCAAAACGAAAAAAAGCACTACAACATAAAAATATCGCTAAAACTAAATATATCATCAAAAAACGAAAAAATCGCCAAAAATGAAAAAAAATCACCAAAACGAAAAAAAATCGCCAAAACCAAAATAATAAAACGCCAAAACTAAAATAATCGACAAAGCCCAAAAAATCGCCAAAACGAAAAAAAAGTGTCAAAACAAAAAATACGTCGCTAAAACTAAGAAAATGACAAAAAAAAACCGGAAAAATCCCCAAAACCGAAAAAGGCCAAACTGAAAAAAGCGCCAGAACTAAAAACATCGCTAAAACTAAAAATATCGTCAAGAAGTGAAAGCACAAAAAAACGCCAAGACTAAAAAAATCGGCAAAAAACAAACATAAATTAAAAAAAACCAAAAAACCAAAAAACGAAAGAATTGCCAGAACGAAAAAAGTGTCATAACCAACCAAAAAATCGCTAAAACTAAAAAATCACCAAAAACCGAAAAAATCTCCAAAATCGAAAAAAGCGCCAAAACTGAAAAAAATCGCCACAAGTAAAAATATCGTAAAAAAATTTAAAAAAACGCCAAAACCAAAAAATTACCAAAACTAAAATATATCGGAAAAAAACAAAAAATATTTCAAAAAAACCAAAAATAGCCAGAAAAAATCACGAAAATTAAAAAAGCTCCAAAACCGAAAAAATTGCCAAAAACAACGAAAAATACTTACAAAATAAAAAAATATTAAATAAAAAAGCACAACGAAAAAACGGCCAAAATGAAAAAAGGGGCAAAAACGAAAAGGGATATACGTGTGTGTATTCGTACGGAACCCTTCATGTGCGAGCCAAAATCGCACTTTACTTAATTTATTATTTTGTATTATGATTCACAACTAATTTTAGTTGTCTTTTTGACTACTGTCATCTCTTTTTGACTACTGTCATCTCTTTATTGACACTCTTGGGACTAAGACGAATTGATTGACGTAACAATAATCAAAATTGGTCTACGCGTTTGGTTTATATATTGCCGCACACACACATACATACATACATAGGCTGATAAACACAATACCCTTCTTTGCGTCGCGCAGCCGGGTTAAAACAGTTGACCCACTTTGATGAAAGTTGTAATCCATAATATGAATTTGACAACTACGACTCAACTATCAATTTAGTTGTGAATTATAATATGGGCCTATATTTCCAACTGTTTCGGAGTTATTCAGAAACTATCAGCGTAAAGTGAGTTAATTTTTGTGCGAAATTAAAATATTTTTTTCGTTTTCGAAATCCCATAAAAAAGGAAGAGTATAACAATTTTATATTTTAGTCTTTTATCAAAAAACTAAATACATTATGAACAAAATGAGCCATAAATCATTAAAATCGATGGATAAATATAGATTTTATTCGTAACTAAGGGAGGAAACTTAATTGACAAAAATTGAAATTTTCATATTTTTCTGTTTTTCATATTTAAAAATTTTTTCTGTTGTATGGAAATTGTGATTTTTTATCAATTGAGTTTCTTCACTTAATTATAAATAAAATCGATATTTGTCCAGCGATTTTAATGATCTGTGGCTTATTTTATTCATAATACACCTCGTTTCACCCTTTTAATTTTTTTTCGAGTCTTTGAAAACAAACAAAAAATTTAATTTTGCATGATAATACCATTTTTTCGCCGTTAATTTTCGCATATGTAACTCCGAAGCAGTTGAGAATATAATAAAGTGATGTATGGATAAATTAAAGTTAATTTTATTCCGCATCATGCCCATAAAAAAGATCTGCGCAAAATAGGAAGAAAAAACTGAAAACGGATTTGAATTTAGCGCATTGAAATCTTTATATTCCATATATTTTTATTTAAGGGATTATTTTTCCTGCAGACCAGTGTTATTGATTGAATGTACAATTTTCATCGTAGCTTGAACTTTAACAACAACACAATTAATTGAATCTGTTATTTAAGTAATTGAAATCGTATTTGAGTTTTCTCTATGTGCTTTATAAAATTGATAGTAGAATATTTTGAAATTACAAAATGCCTACAGTGCTCAACTTGTTGCTTTTACGCTTTATTGCAATAATTATTAAATTGTCGACGTCAGTCAGAACAACAAGAACAAGTAGTGCCTACTTTACTCACGTGCCCAACATATGTTTCTTTCCAACTAATCCAACTAATCAATAACAACAAAATTTGAAGGTAAATGAAGATGGGCGGCGATGCCACAAAAAGAGATCAAATAAATAATAAATGAATGAATATTTATTCAATTGATGTAAACAGACATTATTATTTGTATTATTTTTTAATATTTTAGCCTGAAGCAAATCCAATACGAGTATAAGGAAGGGCACGGCACGCGTTTACTTAAATCTCATTTTGGCACTCTACATCACTACGTTCGTTATTCATTGGTTGTCAGTCAGTCACTCTGTATTGTTGCTTTTGCTCTTCATTTAATTAAAATATTTTTATTGTACTCATTCGGTGTGGCTTCTGACTTGGGTGTCAAATGATGTCAAATAGTTTAAGTGGCGGCAAGTATTGTAAGAATTTTACAAAATAAATCTATCACAGTCAGCCACTAGTAGAGCTAGTGCCTTTTCTGGTATGTGTGTGTGTGCAAACGTTTTAAGTGCCAATTTTCTCTAGCATGAATGAAATTCTTCTCCGTAAACATCATTTTGAAAATAGATAATGAACAAAAAATTTCTGAATTTATACGTATTAAGATTTTAAAAGGGTCATAAAATAAATTATATATTATTTCAGTTTTAAATATTTCTAATTTATTGCAAATGCATTATTAAGAAAAATAAATGTTTGTGTACTTTTTATATACATAGAACCAAAAAATTATTATATCCATTGATTTTTTTTTTATAAATAGTATAAATCGAATATTTTTCATTTATATGATTTGAACATAAATTCGGTTTTTAAAAAGTATATATATTTAAAAATTGTGTCTTGAGCTCGTCATAAACAGTATGTTAGTTACAACTCTACCAGACAGACAGTAACACATAAAGAAAAAAATGTCCAATACTGCAAACTACCGACTTGGTCGAATGGTCTAAGCGGTAAATAAATCTGACGAGTATACCGGGAGGTCTCGAAACAGGTAAGCTCAACCCTCCTCGCAGTAAAATTTTGCATGCTTCACATTTTTCTCTAAATAAAAATATAATATTTATTTGAAAAATTATATTAAAACTGAACTCAAGCCAAAATAATAAAAATTTTCCTTGGATTTAGCCGACAGAGTTCGACTAAAATTCATAACTTAATTATAATAAATTAATTTTTAGTTCCAAAGTAATTTTTATTATTCAGGATTTTTAATGAAATTTTTTATTACATTATTGTATTTAGAAATGAATATTCAAAGTATGTAATAATTGAAATTGTTGACGGAACAGGAGTCGAACTTATCACCGTGATGATGAGATCATAGTTGATCTCAAAAACATCATTGCGTTAAGTTCGACCGACCGTTGTTTCGTGAAAAATTATTTTCTACTTTGAAATTATTACGTGCCTTAAATAATTTAATAAATAATTAAATTAACGAACTAAAAGGCAGGAATAAAAAATTGGTTTGGAAAGGTTATAAGCTTGTCATCTATTTTTTTTATGTATGTTCCCTCAAAACTCCGTCATTTATAAGCCGATTTTGAATTTTTACTTTATGCATAGAGATGTACGCTAACCTCTAACACAACGAGACCAATAAGCACCCAAGTGGGATGGTTTTAACATTCTAAGCTGGCAAACTTGTGCAACCTGGGGATGTACTTCCAAGCTGCACAGAAAAAAATAAGTTTCGTTTTTGATAACAAAAATCCCGGTATTCAATAATATTTTTTTCAAATTTCCTGTGATAAAGAATTCCCCTATATTGATAATAAAATTATTTCAAAATAAAAATATATATAAATTTAAAAAATGTTGACATGGCTGGAATACGAACCCGGGCTTTCCGGACGTAAAGCATACTCTCTATAGCTGAGCCATATCCCATTTATTTTTTTATGGGATACAACTTGTTTTAAGTACTTATGTATAAAAAAAGAAATAACCGGCATGGAAAAGAAATACTTACAACGAAATATTTTATTATGTTAAAGATAAATGTTATTGAAATTCATATTTTTTTTAATAACATGGTTTTATTGAATATAATTCTTGTCTATTTTTTTCTGTGTGGTGCCGTTGAAAAGTTGGCAGGATCATCCCCATACAAAGTAAATACAAACTCTTTTTCAACTACTTCAATTCAACCGACTCTTACTGAGGGTCTACAATAGCCATGAACTTGGTATGAACATCATGTCGGACATCGCATATGTAGACCGCTCATGTCCATGTTTCGTCCATGCTCTGACATCGATGCCCGAACATATGGCTGAGCATCAATGTTCGCCATGAGATTCGCCGTCAACAACCATTTTTAATAGAAAGAAAAGAGACAGAAAGAAATTGTTAAATATTCCATTTCTTTTGCACTACCACCAAATACATTGATAAGGCAGAACATGGACAGAAGAAGTTGATGAATTTTTTTGCAGTTGCTCTGCCGGCGTCATGTTCATGGCATGTTCAAGTCGATGGCTCGTGAAGACGTAGGGTTATGATACTTTGCACACGCATTAAGTTTCTGTTTGAATACTACACGTTGATTAACAAAGTGGGCAGTGGCATGCCCATGCAAAATATATATTATTTTTCAAAAAGCTCTACTAAACCGATTCTTATGAAACTTTACATACACGTTTAGTTATCGTTACAATACAACATTATGGTTACGGAAGTGGGCAGTGGCACTCCCATTAATTGTAAATATTCATTTAACTACTTAAACTTAACCGGTTCTTATGAAACTTCCCACATGCAATAATTTCTCGGGAGAGAACATGATGATAAAAAATGTGCGCAGTGCTACGCCGATTTTGTAGTTGGTTTTTTTTTGGGAGAATTACACCATACAACAATTTCGAACTTCTTACAAAACTACAGGGTTCTGATAATGGATTCTGGTAGACGATACCAGAAAAAGATTTACGTGTGTCGGCGTTTTGAAGGATCACATCTGAATTTTTTTTGTGAGTTAAAGTTTCCCCCTTTGGTCTGTTTGATAAAATGTGTTACAAAAATGTTCGCCATAAAGTTTTACTAGAGGTCTGCAAAGACAAGCAACCACCAGACTCAACTTGTATGTCAGAAATCATTGAAAACTTTTAAGGGTTAATTTCATACTAACTCCCTTACTCTAAGCTCTGTGACAAAATAAAAATAACAAAACATTAAAATTTTTACATTGCCTAAAATTGTTATTTGTTATAGTTTTGTCAATTGTCACAAAGTTCAGAATAAGGGGGTTAATTACAATTAGTACTCGGCATAGGAAGTTTTGAAAGTCTTACGTGTAAAGTATAAGATCTGTTCAGCAGTTTCATGTAAAACACCACGAAAATATTTTTCTGCGACATTTTAACCCTCCAACTCTTCGTCGTATGGGTCTTTTTTAGAGTTTTTCTTTTTCCGGACTTTTTCATTTACCGGGAATGCGGGATTGATTTTTCAATTTCCCGGGAATTCCCGGGAATTGCCGCCCAATAGAAAACGATACAAAATAGCATTTAACTTAATTTATTTGAACAAAAACAATTACCAATTCACGAGATCTATTAAATAAAATTATGAATTCATTAAACGTTAGTAAAAAAAATTATAAAATTTTAGGTCTTTAGCCGTGCCACATGCTTTTTAGTTTAAATTAAAAAATTTTATTTTTTATTGTATAACTTCTGATTAGTCTGATTAATGTCCGACTGTTCGGGTTCGGTGTCGGAGTTTGGCAAAAAGGTATGTTCGGTTGATGTTCGGCGTTCGGTAAAATTTTCACCAAACACCGAACTTTGTAAAATTTTTTATATATCTATATGTATATCATCAAAGATACAATAATCTTTGATACAAATCTTAAGTCCATGTTCATACGATTCAACTTTAGCTTCTGCGACTTTCTTAAATTTTCTTTTGAAATTGCATTCGTGCCCATATAATGAAATTCTTGCTGCGGAGCTTTTGTTTTTTTTTTTCATAGAATTTGTTGTTGCTTAATATTACGAAGAAGAAAACAAAAGAGAGTTGCATGTACGTGAAGCAGTGTACCACTTCCCTACCTTCTCACCTCTCTCCCATAAACTCAAAAGGTGCGCAGCAAAAGTTGACTCGTATGGGCATAGACTAACTGATAAGTCGTCTAACGTATAAACTAAATTTGAATTAAACAAATTCTTGTAAAAAAAACAAAGATACACAAAATTATAAAATATCGAAAAGTGCAACGTATTATGAATTTGTTCATTTTGTGTTTATTAAATAAATAAGTCATAGTAAAAAAACTTGAGTAACATTTTTCTTTTCAATAAAAAGGTTCGGTTTCGCGTTCTCTTCGGGCTCGGCTTCGGTTCTAAAAATTTTACCGAAGTTCGGGTTCGGACTCGGTTTGAAAAAACTGCGTTCGGTCGGACACTAATCAATTTCATACTTTTATATAATTTCTCTAGCTTCTTAAGTACAAAAGATATTGCAATGATTTATGATTTATTTCATAAGATACTAAAGAGCATTTCATACTGCTCAAACTGAATTGAAATAATTAAGTGGCGGAAAAGTGACCACCTGAAAATTAAATTTTTTTATTTGTATCGATTTTTAATTGAACCCTGTGTGAACATATTGTACATAAAGCTTTAATTTTTTTTTCTTGCAAAAATTTATAATTTTTGAAAAATTCAAAATTTTGAGCTTCAAAAAACTCATGTCTAGCTTAAAATAACAATCTGATATTTTCAGAAAATATAGACCAGTACTTCTTTATTATGCCCACTTTCGCTACGTCCACTTAGTGACAATCTGTTGTTTTCATTACTTCACGAAATATGATTTTGTGAGTGCTGCTCTTAGAAAAATATGAAAATAAAAATTGATACAAATAATATGTGCTCAAAAATACATATTTTTTTCTTTTATTTATATAGTTTTCTAAATAAAAGCAGCACTAAAAACGTGTGCTTACAACGAAAAGTTACCATAATAATATTGTTACGTTTTTATTCCTTTACATAAAAACGGTTTTATTATTTTCACAGGATTCGTTGAATTGCAATAAAATAAAACACGGATATTTATTTTACAAATAAATTCTCAATAACACTTTATTTATTACTTTAAAAACACGTACAACTAAACGCAATGTACAC
Organism: Panzeria rudis; assembly: GCA_956483635.1. Lineage (NCBI taxonomy): Eukaryota > Metazoa > Arthropoda > Insecta > Diptera > Tachinidae > Panzeria > Panzeria rudis. The sequence goes on along the minus strand of OY101448.1, from coordinate 45,852,648 downwards.
ACTAACTATTCTTGGCGATGTTTACTCGTCTAAGTTTAAAAACACACTTCTTTATGTCGTCTGGCAGCCTCCTCTTATATAGTCAATTATAAAACCTTCTGGTAGCTTCGCTAACTTTCTGGAATGTATTTGTCTCTTTTTATCTTTAAGTATACGTCATGATCATTTGGTCTTGCTATGGTGTAGTGTATGTGCGTGTGGAGATGCATGAGATTTTTCTTCTGCTTGTTTATCTTCGCACACACACATATACTATATTTACACTATGCAACTTTGTTGCATGCAATTTTCATTTTAAGTGAGAGTGTTGAAATAGAAATGTACACATTTTGTATATCTTCTCTGTCTTTCTCACTGAAAAAAGAGAGTTGCATGCAACAAAGTTGCATAGTGTAAATATGGTATTACTCTAATGTTTGCAACTTAAACAAATTACGCTGTTATCAAGTTTACATCTTTTGCAGCTGAGGCTGTTTAAGTTTTTTAATGTCACTGTTCGTAATTGCAATTAAGCAGTCTCGAATAATCTTGTAAGTCCTAGCTACCGTTTCCTGAAGATTCCGGAAACTTCCATTTTCCGTTATTTTAAATTCTATTGACAGTTGTCGAGTGATGCCAAGTTTAATTGTGGTACTTGGTTGCCAGGTTTTGATTTTATTGACAGTGATTTAGGGGTATAAAGCAGATAATAATCGGGTTGTCAGTTTGTGCCGTTACATTTCAATCTGCATTTTCATTTCGTAACAATATAATCAAAAAATCCCGGGAATTCCCGCACAATTTTCCCGGGATTTGTCTCCCGAAAAATGTGCGGGATCCCGGGAATTTTTTTCCGGGAAATCCCGAATGAAAAACACTAGTCTTTTTGTACATTTGTTAAAAAAGGAAAAAACTCCCCTTCAGTCTTGTACGTAATCGTGCTGAACACTTCTTATACCTGAATGGTAAGGCTTACATTACAAGCTTTCCTATACCGAGTACGAATTGTTAATAAGTACCAAACTAACCCTTAAACATTATTTAAGATTTGCATGATTTATATTCTCCCAGTGAAGTCTGCAACTTGGGTGTCTTTACAAGCTTATAGTAAAATTTTATTGCAAATAATTTTGTAATACACTTCAGCCTGGTATATTCCCACAATGAATGACAGGTGTAAACTTTCAAAATGCCGATAAACGGGAAATACTGTTTAGTGCCCTCTGCCAGAATCAGTTGTTACATCCATGTTATTTTTGTGTGTTGAATTAATTTTATAAAGTGAACACGAATATATACATACATACATTAATAAAATGCAGAAACAAAATAAAGGAGAAGCAAGTCAATGTATAAATATAATTATCGACCCATACTCCCGTTGAAATAAATATTAATTAAAATGTAATTTTATTAATAGAATCATATTTAATAGGCTTGTTTTATATAATTAAGCTTGGGTCATGATGTTTTTTCTTTAATAAAACGTTACACAAATAATTTTTTTATTTTTTCATTAACATTGTACAACAAAAAAAACTGATTCTGGTAGTTTTGGCGTTTTGCAAACATACACCTGGGATTCAATTTAAGGGGAGGTAAAGTGCCACCTTTTACACATTGTTATAGTTTAAAGTAGGGATGTAACGAATACCGATACCGATACCGATACCGATATATCGGCCATATTTCAGATTTTCCGATACATCGGTATCGGCGATATTTTACTGTCGATACGACGATACTCTTAAACATTTTTTCAGAGTTTTTTTCTGACAAATTATTTATTTTTTGTTAATTTTACCATGAACTAAACTCATTTCATTATTTTTTAAATCTTATTAATATCAATTTTAAAAATTAATAATATTTTATACTATTATTTTGTAAAAAAATTATTTATTTTTTGTTAATTTTACCATGAACTCAAATTCAATTCGTTGTTTTTTAAATCTTATTCCAGCAAAAAAGACACTCCAAAGAAGTCATGAAAATGTAGAATTCGCGATCCGGAAGTATTGCAAATTTGGATCATTTCTAATTAGTTTTACATATCCTTGCCATTGCAAGAAGTTCTGTTTTTCGATTACCAATCACCGAATTGGAAGCGATGCTCGGACAAATTTTTTTTTTCGGTGTTCTATAATGATTTTTTCCTCAAGAAAAAAGGATAAAAAATTACCCATTTTCACAATTTTTTTAATGCGAGTATGGCGAGAATTTTTTAAAATTATAAAGGAATTAAAATTTTTTTCTTGCTTTTCTACTAATTACACTATGCGATAAATAAAGTCTTTTGGAAAAACATAAGAACTGGACAGTACAGGTTCGATTGTCCTACAACGGGGTAGTAAAACACTTTACTCAGTTTAGCGAATTTGGTGACCAATTTTTTTTATGGACCTCCAAATTTTCTAAAAATCGGTGGGGCCTCAAAAAACGGTGTCATCAGTATTTGGCCAACAGCTAATTCAAACTTTATAATACCGCTTAACTGTATATGGCAATAATGTAGCTAAGAGTCTGTTTAACTGTTTTTTTTTTAACATTTCATGCCAAAAAATTTTTTTCGTTAACTTTTTGTTGACAAAATTAAGGAAAAAAAATGTTTTTTCACTTTTTTCAGAATAACTTACAGCGACTTGTAATTTTTAACTAAAAATATTTGGCAAACTTATAGTTACGGTAGAGCTGAACAACTTTTGTGGACATATCAATACAATTTGCACGTATCTAGGCACTCTAATAGCTCACACAGACCACTTTTTACCTTAAAAATTTTAGTTTTTCACTATTTTTTATGCTAAAAAATTTTTTTTTAAATAGTATATTCAAGTGCATACTTCTTTGTTGTGTTTCACTAAAATTTTGTGCCCAGAAAAATAATATGTTCCTGTACTTTTTTTGAAAAAAAAATTTTTTAATTATTTTATTCACTTTTTTCAGTATAACTTGTAGGAACTCCAAATTTTTCATTACCATTATTTGGCAAAACAACAACAAACAATAAAAAATAGTAAATACTAAAATCAGCAACATAAGAAGTGGAACAATAACAAAGAAAGCAAAAAAATGCAATAAAACTACATATAGCCTAACTCGTAAAAAACGAAAACTTTTAAGGTAGAAATTAGTTTTTCTGGGCTGTTTAGGGTGCCGAGATACATTCAGATTGTATTGACATGTTCACAAAAGTTGTTCAGCTTTATCGTAGCTACAACTTTGCCAAATATTGTTAATAAAAAATTACGAGTCCCTGTAAGTTATTCTGGAAAAAGCGAAAAAAAATTTTTCCTTAATTTTTCAAAAAAAGGTACACGAAAAAATTATTTTTTGGCATAAAATGGTAATATAATCTGTTTAGCGAACTCTTAGCTACATTATTGCCATATATAATTAAGCGGTATCACCGAGTTTGAATTTTGTGTTGGCCAAAAGTTGATGACACCTTTTTTTTGGGGGCCCGCTGATTTTCCAAAACTTTGGAGGTCCATAAAACGAAATTGGTCACCAAATTCGCCAAGCTAAGTATAGGGTTTTACTACCCCGTGGTAGTACAATCGAATCTATACTGTCAAGTCCGTGTGTTTTTTGGACTGTTGCACTGTGTTATCTGCATATTTTTAATAAAGATTTTTTGGAAGCAAAGAAAATGTAGCTCTTAAAAAATACTCGCAATTTTTTATACTGGGTTAATATCAATTTTAAATATTAATAATCTCTTACGTAATTTTGTATAATAAAAAAATTGCACTTGAGTTTTGTTAATCTAAACTTTAACTCAATTTCAATATTCGTATCGGTATCGAAATCGGTATCGGCGATATTTATTTTTAAGTATCGGTATCGGTATCGGATCGGCAAAACGGCGTATACATCCCTAGTTTAAAGGCATAGGATATCTTGTAATCCTTACATTTTAGGTATAAATTTTGCCAAGCACTTTCATGTAAAACACTACAAAGAACATTCTTGCGGCATGGATCTTTTTATATTTTTCTTGAAAAAGAGACAAAAAGCTCTCCTCAAACAGCGATATGACGGATTGAAATTTTGTACAAAAATGTTAACATTAAGACTCTATTGTAAGTCTTCAAGGACAATAAGAAGCAAAATTTAACTGGAAGGGCAGAAATAAGTCAAAACTTTAAATATTTTTAAGCGTTGCTTACGTACTTATTCACAACTAGATGTGCGTACACGCTTCGCTTTATGCCTATAAGGTGTGTGTAATATATAATCATATAAAGCTCTTTACATATTGTTTATAGTTCCCGTTATACAAAATAAACAATGCTACCAACAAAAACAAAAACCTCTTTGTAATTTCCAGTAACGTTTATATTAGTAAAACTTAGTATTTTTGCTTTTTTCTATTTTAACTTGGAGGACTCTAAAGTACCTCCATACCAAATTTCATGAAAATCCGTCCAGTGGTTTTTTTGTGAGGCATGTTCGGACAGACAGTCAGACAGACAGACAGACAGACAGACAGGCAAAAATTCCAAAAGTGGTGGTACACACACGCCCGTTTTACAGTTTTATTATATGTACATATAGATTAATGATAAAGTATCCCACATAAGCGTATGCTTAATATCAACTGTCATTATTAATTCAATACTCATACGTCAAAGCAACTGAATTATGTTAAAGATAACATTAAAATCTTTTTAATTGGCCATACAATTAAATAATTCTTCTTTAAATAAATATCTTAAGGCGACATTTAATGTTGGGCAAATTTATTTCAAATAAAGAGAAATATTTTATTTTACAAATAATTGAATAATAAAATATTGATATACTTGTATAAGTAAACAATTTATATATTCTATATATAAAAATAACAAGCATTAACAATTAACACAACTGTTTAAATAATTAAATTAAAATAAAATAAAATCTATTTAATGATAAACAATGCTTATAAATGTTAATGTGTTAAATATATTTTCTTGAATTTGCTCAATTGTGATTATATTTATTTTTATACCTTAGAGATGAAACATATATATAAGAGTCTCTAAATTTATTATATCACCTACAGACAGAATAGGTACCATGCAGGACATTTTGTGCTAATTGTATTCAACGTATTGTCCTATGACTGGAGAAAATGGGATTACTGTAATATGTTTCCGAGTCTTGAGCGGTAAAAAGGGAATACATCCCAACACAAAAAGCCACCATAGGACAAGTACCTTAAGTTTGGATTTCGCTACGCTGTCCGTCTGTCCATCTATCTGTCTGTCACAGGCTGTTTTTTCGGGAACCGTAAGAGCTACGGGCCTGAAATTTTTACAGAATATGTAAAACTTTGGACGCTACAACAGCAAATATATGACAGCTAAAACTTAAAGGGTGTTCTAAAGCGAGCAACGAAATATGCTGAAATCGTAATGTTATATACAGACACTTATATATAGACGCTTGAGTAACACTGAAATTTATAAAAAATAAAAACTAAAGGACGTTCTATCAGTTAATGTAATTTTGACTATGTAATTTTAGCTGTATCTTGGAAACCGTAAGACTCAAACTCTTGAGTGCAGCATTTTAAAAGTAACAGTAGCGAATGCTAAAACAACAATATAAAAATTAAAGGATATTCTATCTAGTTATGTAAATTTAAAATTTAGCTATATCTTCTGAGCCATAATGTAATATCAGATACTTATATATAGTCATTTGAAATCTTCAAAGTCAGTGTATTATTATACAGACTACACCAGTAAATACTGAAATCTAAACAAAATAAAAATTAGAGGGTATTCTATCAGATAATGTAGTTTTCATAATTAGCTATATCTTGGAGAGCATAAGAGGCAAACTTTTGAAGTTTTTACAGCTAGCGCAGTATTTTAATGGCAACAGTAGCGAATGCAAAAATAACAAACTAATTAAAAATTAAAGGGTATATTATCAGGTTGTGTAAATTTGAAATTTTGCTGTATCTTCTCAAACAAAACTAAAGATATCTACAAAAAACTAAAAAAATCGCCAAGTTAAAAAAATCTGCTAAATTAAAAAAATCGCCAAAAATAAAAAATGCAAAAAAAACAGAAAAAATCGCCAAAAAATATAACAATCGCCAAAACAAACAAAACATCGCCAAAAACCAATAAAAAATAAAAAAAGAAATCGTTGGAAACGAAAAAAATCGCCGAACGAAAAAAAAACGCCAAAACTAAAAACATCACCAAAACGGTGAAAAGAGCCAAAATTGAAAAATTGTAATATCTAGAAATGTCTTCAAAAATCAAAAAAGTCGCAAAAAAAACAATCGCCAAAACTAAAAAATCGCCAAAAACCAAAAAAAAAGGAAAGTCGCCGAACGCAAAAAAACGCCAAAAACTGAAAAAAGCGCCGAAACGAAAAATTTTAATATTTAGATATGTCGTAAAATACCAAAAAAATCGCCAAAATGGAAAAAAATCGCCCAAACTTACGAAAATCACCAAAATTAAAAAAAAATCACCAAGAAAACCAAAAACAAAACGTAAAAAAAAGAAAAAATCGCCAAAACTAAAAAATGACAAAAACCAAAAAATCGGCAAAAGTAAAAAATCGCTAAAATACAAAAAACGTCAAAAAACGAAAAAAGCGCCAAAAACAACAAAAAAAAAACGCATAAAACCGAAAAAATCACCTAAAAGAAAAAACGCCAAATCTTAAAAAATCACATAAAATGAAAAAAAAAATCGTTAAAATGGAAAAATCGAGCCTAAAAATTAAAAATTTCATTAAAAAATTAAAAAATTTTCTGTTTAAAAATTCATAAAAAATAAATAAATAAAAACGTTCTCATTTTTATGCCAAGGAAATGAGAGCTTTTTAGTTAAAATTGGGGCACAGCTTCACAATTTAGTGAGACAACTTTTACAGTTTTTTATGAAATTTTTAATTTTTATTCTCAAACTTTTACGATATCTCTAAAACGAATGGCCGAATTTCGAAACAATGTTTGCTAGCGCCATTGTTTTTAGAAAAATTTAAACTATTCTTGACTTTAACTTGATGTCGCTTTTGGGAGCTTCATTAATAATACTTTCTATATCATATAAAATCTCCCAATATATTTGTCTTGTAAATTAGCAATATTTAAAGTTTTCAGTTGAGTCTAATGTATCCATTTTATTATCAAAAGGGGTTTATAAAACTGTTTTGCATACAAAGCTATAGAAATTGTTGAAGCATTTGGAAATAAACTCTAGATTTTATTAAAAATTTTTGTGGTATTGAGGTGTTTTATCATTCAATATATTAAGAAAAAAGTTTCCCGGGAATTCCCGCACTAATTTCCCGGGAAATCGGGATTGAAAATTTACCGGAATTTCAGTTAAAAACTCTAATTGTCACCCAAAGAGTGACTAATTGTATAAAGGTGTAGAAAAATAAAATATGTTCATATCAAATATAAAATGGTTGTTGGGTTTTGTATAAGTTTCTAAGCCTACTACGCATATTTTATTATTTTGAGATTTAAACCTTTTCAAAATCATGCCTGAAGTCTACTGATGATTTGGTAAGGCACCAATGAAATGCATATAGACATTGCTTAACCCTCAACAAGTACATATTGATTTAAAATAAAATTGGGAGAATATCTCAAATAATAAATTTAATAAATTTAAAATAAATAAAAATTTTTAAATTTTGCAAAAAATATATATTTTTTTTCATCATTACGGTCTGAACAATTCCTAAACCATTGACTAATAAAAAAAATAGTACTAAAATAACGTAAAGGTAATTTTGTTTAAAATTTTTTTGTGCTTCTTATAATCAAATTGGACAGCCCCTTCCTAAGTTATGATGAAATCGGTGGAGCAGAATCATCAAAAATCAAAATTTCTGGAAAAAAATTTTGTTCATAGAATTTCAAAATTTGACTGTTTTTGTAGTTAGCGGACTATAACACATCTGAAATAAATATTGGTGCTTCTTGACATTTTTCTTGTGTTATCTTAATTATTTTAATTGACCTCCGCCATTGAAGTGATTGTAAAAGTGACCGATTTCCTCTCATATAAAGTTCCAGAACTCGACCTGGTTGCTAAGTTTTTGGGAATCAGCTACACCACTTGCCATCCCTCTAGGGAGAAGAACCCGTCACAAGACATTAATTTGTTGTAAGATTTTACAAATAGAGCATAGAAATTTCGTTATCACCCAGAAAATTAAAATTAATTTCTTTTAAATGAAAACAAGATTTTTTTTTCTTTCATATGCCAACCTCGCAAAAAACTTTTTATTTTATTTAAATAAGATTCATAATTTAATTCCACTTTCAAGTGTTTACGAGTATATAAAATAATGATGATGCAAATGGTTTATATCAAAGAAACAAGAATGATGTATGCCTGTCCATCTTCAGAGACATTAGAATAAAATAGACATTAACACATCTCAAGAATTCGGAGGAGAATGCAAAAAAATATGTGTATAAATATATTAATATAAAGTAAAAAGAAACGTTTTTGCAAACAAGATTCATGATTTACGTCGACAATTAAACAATTACATGGGCGAGGTGCGACAACTTGTCACATTTTTAATTTTAATATTTTCACCATTTAAATGGGAGACAATTTGTTTCAAGAAAACAATAATTTTTTTTATAAAAGTTAAACCGTTTAAAAATAAACTGTATTTAAATATTTGTGGGAGTAAAATTTTGAAATACTTTTTATTTACTGGTCATTTCTTTATGCAGCTCTTCTCTTGCACTAGGAAATTGCTGACTAGGGTTTGGGAATCAGGAATTCCCGGGCGGGAATTCCCGGCAAAAAACTGGCTAATAATCCCGGCAAATTTTTGGGATTTTCCCGGGATGACGGGAAATTAAAAGCACACATTATTTCATAAATATATGAACTTTATTTGACATATTTATAAAATGTGGTAAGTGACAGCGAAATTTATTTTAATTCATATAAGAAATTTTTTATTATAATCCGGTTTTTTCCTTAATACCAATAAAATTTTCCATGTTTATTTAAAATATTACAAAAGTTCTTTTAACTGATTATTCGATTAACTTTACACTATGAAATAGTTTATGTTCTATTTTAAGCTTGCTATATATTTCATCGTCTGTTTAAACAATAAAATTTCCATAAAATATTTTTCAATTTGTACGAAATAAAAATGTAAACGGTTCAAAAACTTATACGGAAATTTCATAAAAATTCCATGAAATTGAAATCATAAACTGTATACAAGAAATATTATTGCTTGATTCGAAAACTGCATGCAAGATGAATTTAGTATCACTATATCAGAACAAGGTACACAGAAAAAACTAAATCTCATTTTCTGTAAAAAAAATTCAATGAAATAGTAAATATTTTGTCTAGGAACGGACCTACAAACAAATTTGGAAATATAGACAAACATATTTCAACAATTTCATTAAAAAGAAATGTTTTTGTTTCAGTGAAAAAATTTTTTAAATTTTATAGATTTAATTTGTTTCAATTTGTCTAAAAATATTGACAAATTGTAGACAAAAAAATTTACTAAATCAAACAAAAAGATTTACTGGACTTTCTGAAAAAAATCAAACAATACTTTTGTCTGAATTTATAAAACAATTTGACTAAAAATGCTAACAAATATTAAACAAAATAGTTTACTTAATCAAACAAAAGTATTTACGGGATTTTTTGTAATATATCAAACAAAATTGTGTCTGTATCATCATCATCCATTAAGCATTTATGAAATTTTACTTTGTTAAATGTGTTCAAGTCTGAATGTTTATCTAAAGACTCTAAAAAAATGGATGAGAATTAATGGAACGACATTAACGAATTGATTCACTCAAAAATCTTCTGTAAACAAACTTGGTACAATTCCATTCCTCTTGCTATGATTGTTGTTGTTGTTGTTGTTGTTGTTGTTATTTGTGTGTATGTCGTCATCGGTGTTGTTTTTTTTACGACACAGTCTTTTTGCGTTCTAAATAAAACTTAGTACTCTGTTCAAATTTGCGAAAAATGTTGATCAACGTTGGCTTTTTCATACGAAAAATATGACAAATAACCAATAATACCCAGCGCTTGAAAGTATGCTGCAATTGTGTACGTTTTTAAAACAACACAATGTGTTTGTTGTAAATTCCGCACGAAAAAAATTGTGGTGCTCATATTATTTCGCATGAATACTCAAAATGTTGTAGATACATTTCATATGTTTTTCACAAAATAAACAGAGTACTACTTCTGCAACAATTTTTCGTGAGCAGTTCGTGTAAATTTTTTTTTATATGAACTTTTGACAGCAGTTCGCACAAAATGATGAACACAGTACTATGCTTAAGAGTCAAACAAACAATTCATTGATTATTTAAAGAACTTTTGCTGAAAATGAAATTTATTTTGGACAAACTTTTGTTAGAAAATTTGTTGGTGATAATTTTTTCTGTGATAGAATAATTTGTATGAATAAGTATCAATGCTTGCAGTGCTGTAATATTTTTCTAAAGTAAATAGTTCCATCTTAAACGAACTTTGAGAGATTTTCCGGCAGAATTAATTTAAAAAAACACAGCACTTAAAAACACTTTGAGTTGTCACGACTTAAATGTATTATAAGTCGACGTTATTATTGAAATGCTGAATTAGGTGTTTTAAGAGAAATAAAATAAAAAATCAAATACATTTACAGCCCTTTTCACAATGTACGATTAAGAGTTAACAAGGACTTTAACGGGAAGTTCGGCATACAAAAATTGCCGTTGAAGTCGACATTAGCTTTTAATCGTGCATTGTGAAAATGGCCGTTAGACAGATTTTGCCTCTTGGCATGTAAAATTTGACGCAGCTGAACTTATTTGTACTTAACGATAAGAATCTTCCCGGAAATTTGGCAAGGAAAATAAGGAATATTACGGCAAGTTATTTATAAAAAATGATTTGGAGGCCCAAAAATGAAATTTTCAACCAATTATTCACGGAAATAGTTCTCAAATACTGCCTGTTCGCCGACGTCGAAGGAATTCTTTGTTTCGCACATATTACATTTAAAGCAAAAACAAATTCAAAAATTTTATTATTTCTTTAAATGTAATTGTGCGAAAGAAAGAACTCCTTCGACATCGGGGAACAGGCAGTTAGTCTTTATACGATCTCTAAATGTGTAATAACTATAAATTCTATTTGCAGAATTCACTTAAAAATTCTTAAAAATTCGTTTTAAAATTGTTATTATATTAATTTTTATTTTAAAAGAATGTTTGCATTAATAAAACGATGAAAATTTCGCAAATTTTCATTTAATAAATCTACTTAATTTCAGAAATCAACTTTCTCCGGGATTCCCGGGAACGCGATTTTTCTGTTCCCGTTTCCCGGGAAGAGCAAAAGTCCGGGAGACCCCAAACCCTATTGCTGACGTAAAAATGTGTATAAAGAATGCACAATTTGTAAATTTACGTCAATTTGCTTTGAAAATGAAAAAGTTTTCATATTTGAGAAAGTTTAATAGAACGTAAAATCATCTTCAAATTTATGTATAGTTTTTTTTAGAGGTGAAATTAAGCACAAAAAGACATTAAAAAAATTATTATGGAAAAAATATAATTTAAAGATTAAATAATAAAATAAATTCAGCAATTAAATAATTCAGCCAAAATGTGAGAGATACTGTTGACCTTGACGTACTACAAGGTGCGCCAAAAGAAGTCATCCGATGTTGTTTGGCTCTCATTTTTTTCTAAATGAAAAACTTCGATAGACACAATTATTCCACGTTCTTGGGGAGTGTATTGCTCCATGGCTTGTTCACTTGTATTCTACATCTGTCTAGTTCACAAATATTAAAACAGATTTCACATTGGCCGCCATTTGCAAAAATGAGCATCTTCCAATAGGGTGCCTTCTTTTGGCCCAGCTTGTACAACTAGCAATATGTCAAAACCGTGTTTTTTCAACTTCAAAATATACACACACAAGTAGTTTTTTTGTTTCGGGGACATGTTGGGTTACACCAATATAGTGGCCCTGATTTTCCCCGCAAGCGAGCGAAAGACAGGGTGTTTTTTCATCATACTATTTTCATCCGAATACGAATTCTGCGCTGTAGTTTTTTTTAATAGTTAATAATATACACTCAAAATAAAATGTTAGGTAAATCTAACCAATTTAAATAGGTAACCTACTGTTAATGTAAATTGTTATTGCAATTTCTCTGAAATAACAATTTTCATTGGTTAAAATAACTTTTTTGCAAGTTGTAAGCCATTTCATGTCTATGATTGCTTTGTGCAATCGTTATTTAACAAGATGTCTTAGCTGAGATGGTAAAGGCGTCCGTTTCGTTAACATGAGAACCTAAGTTCAAGACCGAAATATTACATTTTACTGAATTGTGAAATATAAATTTTGAAAAAACGACGTTGGAAAATTAAAATTATATTTGATGCTTAGTTACTACATAATTAATTTTTTTTAAATTTTTGTGGTTAAAATTACCAATTTTTATGGTTAAAATTACCAATTTTTATGGTTAAAATTACCAATTTGAATGGTTAAAATTACCAATTTTTATGGTTAAAATTACCAATTTAAAATAATAACAACCAAAATAGTTACTTTGCAAAAATTACTGTAGTTAAGTCAATAAAGTTACCACATGTCTATGTATGCTTTGTGCTATCGTTATTTAAACAAGATGACTTAGTTGAGATGGTAAATGCGTCCGGTTTATAAACATCAGTAAACTTGTGGGAACCTAAGTTCAAGACCAAAAAAAAAAAATACATATAAAAAAATGATTTTTTTAACAAACCTACTTACTGCTTAAGGCTTGGCAGGCATCGAACCTGCGCACAGTGCTTTGTTCCCATATAACGAAAATCTGGTTTGCTGATTACGTTCACCATACTGCATTCGCTTCCTGCCGACCTCATGATCAAACAATTGGCCATGAACTCGGCGGTTAGACTAAATGGAAGCGAGGTAACGTAGACCATGCGACGATATTAGGGCAAATCTTAGATCTTCTCGACCACACTGACTATTGCTCACCTGCTCTTCTGCCCGACAAGAGTTTCATGGTGGACTTCTCGGGCACATCCTCTGAGACAGAATACATACACCAATATGAGGATGTGCTCGAGATCTATACCGACGGGTCAAAGTCGGGCATTGGAGTAGGCGGGGGCATCTACATCCCACACAAGCAACGTAGGATAAATTCCAGGCTACCAAATCAATGTAGCATCACTCAGGCTGAAATATCGGCAATCAAAAGGGCACCCAACTGGTTAAGGTACTACAGGGTATTCGATCAGGACATCCGAATTTGTACCGACAGTAAGGCTGCACTACATGCTCTATCTGGTGTTTACACAACATCGGAATTGGTTAAAGAATTCCGGGCATCTCTGAATGAGATGGCGAGACATGAGAACCTAGGGCTCTTCTGGGTACCGGGCTACGCTGGTGTGCCCGGTAACACTATCGCGGACGATCTAGCCAAGGCTGGCGCCCGCCTACATGAAAATGACATCGACTGGTTAGTAGGTGTCTCACTAAAAAGCTGCAAAATACAAATTCAGCACCAACTATTTAGAAAAGCGCAAACCAGATGGACAAATGAAATCACTTGTGAGGTTTCTAGATCTATCTGGCCCCAGTATAACTTCGCAAGATCTGCAACCATACTGGGGCTTCCTCGCCAACAGCTGCGTATACTCGTAGCGGTTATAACGGGGCACTCTCTCATTAGTGCCCATGCCAGAAGATTAAATCTTCCTTTCAACGATTTCTGTAGAAGTTGTCAAAACGAGGAGGAGGAAGAGACTGTCAAGCACCTCCTCTGTCGATGTCCAGCACTATTTAGAAATAGGGCGTCATATTTGCGAAATCCGTCACTACCCGGACTAGCAGACCCAGGGGAATGCGACATTAGGGGAATAAATTCATTCATACGGTACTCGGGTTGGTTTAACACCGATGCAACCTCTGGGATAGGCAGGGCACCTTCTTAAATTTCCTACTATCCATCCCAGGCATCACAAAGGGACCAAAGGACCCAAGTGGGCCGGTTTTTACAAACCGGCAGCCTGTTCAACCTAACCTAGCCTAATGAAAGGCCAAAAATAGAAGGAGTTAACGCAGACTTCTGAAATTTAGTACATTACTTAAATTTAAGTCTTTTGTTATACTATGGAGATTAAAAGTATAACAAACCTATTTACACTTTATATGTATGTGTTTCCTTATCAATAGCTTATTACAATTGTAACAATTTGTTTCTTAAATGTCAATAACAATAAATTTATCTACATATGGGCGTATATAAGTAAATTGTCAATGCAATTTCCTTAAAAATTAAATTTTTTTTTATTCATTTCAGCAAATGCCGGGTATCTGTTTGCATACAAATTTTGCGTACCTCTTTCACGTACATCCATACATACCTCACATATTCATGTGATTTCTATTTGTTTTGCAAATGTGTATTTTGTAATGTTCCCTGTTAGATAAGAATATTAAATAAATTCCAAGTACTCGTACTATAATGAAAGCAAATACTCGTATGTATAAAATAAATATTATTCAATTTCAATTAAATTAAAGATGACAAATAATAAATAGCAAACAGTCCAGCCCCACTCACATTTATACTCACTCTTGTAAAAGGGACAAACACATATTCATTATACACTCACTTAAATAGTCAGTAGTCGTATAACATATAACAAAAACATAAAAAGTGACAGTAACAGTAAAGTGAAAATAAAATATATATATATTATATTTGAAACGATTTATTATAAATAAAATACTTGCTACTAGTTCAAAATTTTGAGCGCCTGTCACAAGTTGTGATATGAAAAATGAGAGGAATTGTTTTTAATAAACAAACAAACGAACAACGGCTCAAACGAGCAGCAAGCAAATCACATCAATCAATTATGAATGAAAATGAAGAAGAAGAATCTTTTCCCACAAGCGAAAGTAATCCAGTCAGTAGCAGAAAGAGAAGGTGGGGTGAAATGAAATTTAGATTTTTATCAATGATGCTGTTTTATCATCACAAGAGAATGAATGTCTGTCTAGTTATCATCATCATTTTTCTTGATTTCTTTCCAGTGATATGCATAACAAACAAACAAATAAAATTAATTCATTTATACTTTTTTCTATAATAACAAATTGTATGTGATGATGATATAAGTTGTCACAAATATGTTTATGATAATTCATGCTAAATACCAGGCGTTCAGAGTCCCGTTACAAGTGTTCTTTATTTCCACATACAAATGCAAATACTGCAGAGATACTGCGCTACAACAAGTGTAACTACACCGGGAGTCAAAAAAAGTTAACAAATAAAAAATAACAGTAACAGCGAGTAATGTTTTCCACAAAAAACGTCAAAAATTTAAAAAATAAAGACTGCATGAGAAAAAACATTTACGTGTGAAAGAACACGAATTGAGAATGGTTTGCTATACCGCCAGCGATGCCAACTTAACGCTTTTCGCTCTAGATTTAGTGCTTTTAGGGTCATCAAAAAGCACTAAATCTAGCGCGAAAAGCGTATTTTTATTTTTTAGTGCCTTTTAAAAAAGCGCTAAATTGGCGCTAAAGGGGTACAAAAAAGAGATTTCTAAGAAAAATAAATGAAAACTTTAACGTTTCCTAAACACTTGATGCATAACAAATTTTGTTTAAAAACAGCCCCTTATTTGGTTCATCAGAAAATATGTTTCTTAACCAGAATTGTTAGTTTTATATACATTTTTGACCTTTCTAAGCAGTTAATACTTAATCTAAAGCTGAAATAGTCAAAATTAAATGTCCTGCTGAAAAAAATAATGAAACTCGAAATTGTGGCTAAATGAAACTAACTATGGAAAGAACATGAAAGAAAACACTTGTAGATCCACTCAAGGTCGATATATAAGGTCTGTGCATCAGTCCATATGTTCGGTAATTGTGCTGTCAAATTGTAGTACATTTTACCAATACACTCACATTTTTATATTCGCCTTGAGTTTTTCTCATACATTTTTGACACCACAATTACCAAAAAAAAAGTTGCTTTGTTGTATCAATTCGCCGATAAGTATACCTTATAGATCTACCGTGGATCCACTTCAGCAGTTGAAAGACAATCAATCGTTAAATATGCTTGCAGTTCGAAGGACTGAGCAGGGAAAATAAAGGACCAAGTTGGTACTAAAGCTTGTTTGGCGACTGTAAAAGGCGTAATACATAATTCAAAGCATTTAAAAGATTGATTTTGCAACAAAAAAAAACACCACTTTGTTCACTGGGTGAGGAAAATCGTCTCAAGTTTGCTGAGAGTTACATGACCTGGAAGGAAGAATATAAATACGTGGTCCTGAAGGCTATAACTATTATTTCCACGATCTCTGCAAGGAATAACCTCATTTAAATCGACATCAATGCTGTGCAGATGTTGTAATGATGTGGGGCGCTATATCGTATTGCGGTACAGTTGAACCAAAAAAGCTTTTCCTTTCGTCAACACTTTCTTTAGACCAATTACTTGGAGTTTCCAGCGTAAAAATGCGCCAATTCATACTGCAAGGCTAGTGAAACAAAGAAAATAAACGTTATCTCATCATAATATTTTCAGAGATAATTGGCTTTGAATTTTAGAATTTTGGTTCTTGGCCTCGACTTTGTTCCCGATTTCGTAAGTATCTCCGGTAATAGCAAAGCCAAGATTAAAAAAAAAATATTTTATGAATTTTAACGAAATCCTTGATAATATGCAAAAGAAATTTTTACGGTATGCCAATCCTTTTAGCCGTGAAAAAAAATCAAAGTCAAGACATTGAAATCAGGGTGAAAATGGCTAAATTTTGACAAAACGTTTTTATCGAAAATTTTTCAAAACTAAAAATTTTCTTTTTCTATATTAAAAAAAAATAGACATAAAAAATTACTGCAGTTGAAATTTTAGATTGATTAAAGCATGCACGCTACATCCAGCAATGGACGAATATAGTGAATTTTTCTTCGAAATTCTAAATTAATCGCTTACGAAAAAAAACGCCTATCGAGTTTTTCAAATTTCCTTACAAATTATATTAGATACATTTAAATATAATTAATCTGGCCGATTTTCTAAAAATAGCATTTCATTTATTTGTATGAAAATAGTACTAAACTTCTACTATTTATTGAAAATTATAGTGATCCTCTTACGTTTAAAAAAATGTAACGGTATTTTTTATAAATTTTTAATTAAAAAACCAATATGTGAAAAAATGCGAATTGGCAATTTTTTGGGCAAAATTGTATACGTATGAGTATTATGATAATACATACTATCATATTACTCATACAGATTTTTAATCGTATTTATTGCTTATTTTCGATGTATGTTATTGTTGTTTACTTTTATCCCTAGGACAGTCTTAGCATATTTTAATTTATCGGTTGCCAAATATCGGTTCCCAAATATGTTTTTGGGTTATATCCCAATTGGGAACCCAGTTGGATCCCAAATGGGTTCGCATGAAAATTTCTAGTTGGGTAAAGCCCAAATCATTAAGTGTTAAAACTTCTTTCAGTCCAGTCTTTCGACCGATAGCTTGTTAGAAGGAAAAAAAGGCAGTAACCATATATAAAAGTGTGTATATAAAACACATGTACTAAAAAACGCGAAAATATGTTTGTAGCTGCTATGCACCTTCGTACCTTCCTCTCTGCTTTGCCAGGCATCATGTTATGGATCATCAAACTAAAAAAAATTATATTTAATATTTTTATATGTACGGAGATTACAGTAACAAATAAACGTCCAACTAACCAAAAACCCAGTCTACACTGTAGACTCTACACTCATGTATGTATGTATGTATATGCTACCATCTATTTCTGGGTAGTGGGGTGTTGCCCCTTCAATAAAAAAAATATAATACAATTTTGTATGATGACAGAGAAATAAAATACACTTGCTGCTGCCTGGTCGCAATTTTTGGTCGATGTTTTTGTAGTTGGTGATTTTCTTTTTATGAAAAATAACAGCAACTATAATAATCAGAAGCAACAGAAACAGACAAGCTGACAGACGGACAGAGAATAACTTATATAGCATATAGCATATAACATATAACAATTTATGAGGAGGCGCCATCAGCGGTTTATTCCACACTGATAGTCGTATTTGCATACACACACATTCACATATAAGTACATACAGAGGCAAACACACAATTAGAACTCAGATGAAAGTAAAAAAAATTCATTTACATGACAGGAATGAAATTGACAAAACAAGCTTCACAACTTTTCTACAATAAATGAAAGTTTATACAAAAAATATTTCGTATAGTGAAATGAAAAGAAATTATTGTTTTGGTCAAACCACTCACTCGCCTTCTGGAGAAATCAATTCTTTATATGAAAGGGACTGGTAACTTTTACAAGACATTATTACTGGAGCGGGTCAATTTACATAATTAAGATACTCAGTGATATGTTCTAGATCCAAACTCAAGCTAGTTGTCCTGCCTTGGTTTCTTTAATACTACTCGTAGTTAAATGACTGTACTTTAAACAAAAAAGAAACCACGATGTCATGGGTCACCGTGCTGAAACGAAGTTCCTGTCGCCTTCGGCCTATCCCCTATCGGCGTAGCTCATCATGTTATTCATACGTAATAGACTTTGGATATCCGCATTTTCTTTACAAATTTTTTTGGAGTTGAAAATTCATAAAAAATTCCCCTTTTAATATATCGTAAAAAAAACTTTTACATAAGAGGATTGCTATGTTTTTTTAGCAAAAAAGTCAAGAAATAAAATAAATTAAGTAAAGTGCGACTTTGGCTCGCACACGATGGGCTCCGCACGAACACACATATGTATATCCCTTTTCGTTTTTGCCCCTTTTATCATTTTGGCAGTTTTTTCATTGTTTTAACAGCCTGTTCCACTAAATGCGTACGACATTTTTGTTCTCATATATACATTGAAAACAAAAACAAATTTGAATTTTTTTGTTTTTGTTTTCAATATATTTATAAGAAAGGCATTAGTACGCATTTAGTGGAACAGGCAGTAAGTATTTCTCGTTCTCTTTGGCTTTTTTTTTGTTTTTTTGGTTTGGCGCTTTTTTAATTTTCGTGATTTTTTCGTTTTTTCTTGTGATTTTTCGTTTTATGCAATTTTTTTTTGTTTTTGCCGATTTTTTTAGTTTTGGCGATTTTTTTGTTTTGGCGTTTTTTTTAATTTTTTTTGCACTTTTTAACGATATTTTTAGTTTTAGCGATTTATTTTAGTTGTGCCCATTTTTTTTAGTTTTGGCAATTTTTCGGTTTTGAGGATTTGTTTTCTGTTTTTGGTAATTTTTTTAGTTTTAGCGATTTTTTTGTTTTTGTTATGGCATTTTTTCGTTGTGGCCATTTTTTCGTTTTTTTTTTACGATTTCTGTGTTTTTGCAATTTTTTTTTTTTTGTTTTTTGCCGATTTTTTTAGCTTTGGCGTTTTTGTTTTTGTTTTTGGCATTTTTTTTAACGTTTGTTTCGCTTTTTGACGATATTTTTAGTTTTATCGATTTATTTTAGTTTTGGATTTTTTTCAGTTTTGGCGCTTTTTTTCGGCTTTGGGGACTATTTCGGTTTTTATGTGAATTATTTGTTTTAGCGATTTTTTGAATTTTTTTTCGTTTTGGCGATTTTTTGGTTTTTAGCGATTTTTTTAGTTTTGTTTTTTTTTGGTTTTGCCGCTTTTTTCGTTTTGTTGATTGTTTTTTTTTCATTTTTGTCGATTTTTTCGTTTTTAGATTATATTTTTAGTTTTAGCGATTTTTTATGTTGTATTCCTTTTTTCGATTTTGACGACTTTTTTCGGTTTTTGTAGTTTTTTTTTTAGTTTTTTGGCGATTTGTTTATTGATATTTTGCGATTTAGCGTTTTTTTTTTTTAATTTTGGTGCTTTTTTGCTCTAAGCACGTTTTTCATTTTGGCGATTTTTTGTTTTGACATTTTTTAGTTTTGGTACTTTTTAGGTCAGCGTTTTTGAAAATTTTAAGAGTTGACCTCTGCCGGTTTCCAACATACAGCAGATTGTCTAAATTACATAGTAAAATTACATTAACTGATAGAACACCCTTTAATTTTTTATTGTTTTAAACATCAGTGTGAATTGGTGTAGTCTATTCTACAGACTACACCAATTAACATTAACTTTGAAAATTGAAAGTGTCTGTATATTGCATTTGTATTTCAACATGTTGCGTTGCTCGCTTTAGAACACCCTGTAATTTTTACCTGTCATATATTTGTTGTTGCAGCGGCAAAAAGTTTTACATATTCTGTGAAAATTTCGGGTCCGTAGCTCTTATATGGTTCTCGAGAAAACAGCCTGTGACAGACAGATAGACAGCCATACACACAGAAGAAAAGGAATGCAAAATCAACATGACCCAATTTTTGTTACAAGAAATAATTTGTCGTTTAAGTGCTTTGGTGTTTATTTGCTTTGCGCATTGCTACAATTCACTGTTGTGCTCAGTTGTGTGACTTGTTGTTGTTTTCTTGTTGTTTATTCTTATATAGCCGACAAAAATTTAATTACCAGTGAAAATTTAAAGCTGCTGGCTTAAAATTACCATTGTTTTATATTAATTTTAAACGAAAAATTATTAATCTAACATTAAATCTCTTTGGTTTAAAATTTTACACTGTTAAAGCAACTTTGTTACAAACGTTACATTTCATTTTAAATCAACATGACAGTAACTTTATTTTCAAATAAGTTTTATGTTAAATAATCATCTAAATCGTGTTGAATTAAATGAAATTAATTTTACATACGATGATAGCTCTTTAGTGTATATCTAAAGTAAAGTTTGAAGCTGTTGTGTCTGCAGTGGTTAGCGCGTGGAATAGCACGAGTTCAAATCTTGACTGGGACAGCCAACTACAACACAAATTTTTCTGATGCCAATATGCTAATACATTGTACGTAACTAAAATAATTAATAAAATAGCTACATTAAAGTCCTGTTGTTTCAACTTGATGTAACTTTAGTTCAACATGATTCTTCGTGTTGTTTCAATATCAAATTAAAGTTGCTTCAACTTTAAATAATTTTGATTCAACATGATTCTTCGTGTTGTTACAATATCAAGTTAACGTTGTTTCAACTCGAAATAACATTGATTCAACATGATTCTTCGCATTATTTCACACTGAAAGTAAAATCTTCATATATATAATGATTATTTACGTTACAGCAATGATTTTGTCATTGTTTTTCAACCAGCGGAACGTTTCATTCCTGGTATGAAAATTGCTTCATTAATTATAAAAATTTCATTAGCAAAATTAAACTTTTCGTTCACATATGTTAATACATAACCAAGCGCCACCAGGCGGCTTTTTATATTTATTTAATCCTGTCAGAGACTTAATTTAATATTTTTAACATTTGAAAATTAATTACTTTAAATTTACTTCTTATAAATTAATTTGTAAATGTTAGTCTTGAACCCTTGATCTCATGTTTGTAAGACAACACTTTTACTGCTTCAGCTACGTCACCATTGAAAATCAATAGCACAAAATCAATATAAAAGAAAAGAAAATTATACGATAAAAAAAATTTTATTTCCAATAACTTTATTTGAACTTGGGTCATAGTTTTGCTTTTTACTTTACAAATTGTAGAAATAGTAATTTTTCATTGCTGATATGCAATGTTTCATGCCATTAATTACATTTTTCGTTGTATTAATGCAAGGGGTTAACGCAATGGTTTCATTTCCATTACGAACCGTTTTCCTTTCACTGCAGTATCAACTTAAATTTGATTTAACTGTACTGGAATATTAAGTCAAAATTAAATATAGTTATTTCAAAAGGAAAAATTTTCTTTCAAGATTATTGTAAATCATGTTGAATTAACATGAAACACCTATGAAGCAAGATCACTACCGACAAAAGTGTTAAATTAACATGGTTTTCGACGATTTTACATTGAAATGTTTCTGTGTGTAGAACAAGTGCGTTGTAAACAATTGGTAAAAAAAATTTTCGTAGGGATATTTTGGGACATCCTTAAATTGTTAATTGTATTATGTCTATATAGGTCCAGTGAGAAACGGTTGGGCGGACAAAGTAGCAAAAGTATTTGGATAACTTTGTTATCATATGGCTACAGAACGTATTAAATTATTAATTTCCTTAAATTTAATAAAAGTTTAAGAAATTATTTAGCTGAATTCCCATTCTCATTTTCAAATTTCATAATTTCTTTTAAAGCTATCATACAAAAAATTGCAATAATTTTAAATGTCCATTTAAGATTTCAGTCACGCAATAAGCTGCAAGCAGCAGCGGAAAAAAAATCAAAAGCAGCAACAAAATTGAATTTTACGCATCCAAGAAAAATTTATTTTTTTTTTCACCCAGCTGTTTGTTACTTACTGTTGCCGCTTCTGCTTCTTTCTGTTGGAGTTTTCTTGTATTGCAAAGAATGTTGTTTGTGGCATTTCTTGCTGCTATTTGCTGCAGATTTCAGCAACATGCAGCAACAAAACTTTGACCAGCAGAACTTTTCTTTCTTGATTGTCGTAACTCGTATTTAAACAGTGTCAGAAAAAAATATATTAAATTAATGTTGTTTCTTTCTTTCTGTTCAATAAATTCTGTTATAAAAATAAAAAATCTTCTTCATTTTTATTATTTTTATTGTAGTTGTGGTTAGTTTCTCTTACCAGGCGCTCAGAATTTAAAGCTTCATTTTTGGTTTTTTTTTAATACATATTGCTGTTGCCGTATCGCTATTGCTTCTGTTTCTGTTGTTGCTGTTGGTGTGTTTCAGTTTTCACATTTTAATTTTTCTGAATACAAAACTTGATAGCAGCAGGAAAAATATAAGTTTGTATATTTATTTAAACAATATACAGATACTTATGTATATACTACATACTTATTAATGTAAAAATATACATATTTACACCGTTCCCTTGACTTACACGATAGATTAAACTACATTCGTTAAAAAATATGTTTTAGCATCAATTTTGTTACATATTTGACTGTTCGGCAGACAATTTGATAGTGTGTTATGCTACGTACACACTTTGCCATTTTATGACATCTCGAGCAAACATGATGGTGTGTACTAGGGTATTCATTCGGTTAACCATTAATCGGTTAACCGGTTAATTACTACCCGATTAACTGACCGGTAAATTTAAAATTGGCTTTTTTCTATTAACGGTTAAACCGGTTAATTTCAGTCGATTAACCGAGTAACCAATTTTTTCGTATTTTGTAGTATTATAACGTATTTTTTGTGTGTTTAATTATTTGTTTCGTCTCATATACAAAATGTATGTGTTTAGAAATTACTTTTCATACAAACAAATAAGTGTGTTCAGTGATTTTAACTTAAGTAAAACATTAAAATCTTTGGACGTGGCTATAAAATAATATAGTAACGACTCTGCTACTCTAATTGAACTTGAGGGAATCATGTATTAAGTTTTTGTTTAAGAGTTTTATAAACTCTAATAATACTGTTGCCAACGATTTAATTAAAAATCTAAGGATTAGATTTAATGAGAGACGAATTCAATTATTTTATACCTCCACTCAGGAATATTTCCTTCTAGCAACAGTGTTTTAAAATACAGTACAAAAAAACGGAAACTAAGAATTCGGAAATAAACTTTTTTTCGCTGAGCTCTGCCAGCATGAATTAGATGATGACCTTACAACGGAAGAAACTATCGATAGTAATACAAGAAATGTTTTAACAGAATTAACCGAAACAAATAAAAGTGTTAAGAGTTTGAAAAAAATAAAATAAAATAAAACAGGACTCTATTGGCATAATGGAAAATTTTATAAGTATAGAGAAATCCAGGAAAAGGACTGAGAAACTAGATGTTTTGTATTATGGATTGCTTTCGATTTCTTCAACATCTACGATAAATGAAAGGATTTTTTTAAGTCAAGTTTTATCAAAACTAAAGAAATTATTTTTCTAAAAGATTGTTTTAGAAGATATCCTTAAACTATTGAAATAACTGATATAATGATCTCTCAATGAATACATATTTATGATTTTTTTTTTGCTTGATTAAGTTCAAGAATTGTTGTTTCTTATGTTATTGTTTTTTTACTAATAAATTCAAAATAAAAGATAATTTATGCAATCTTATTTGCTAAAATTACTTGATTTATGAAAAAACTTCATTAATCGGTTAACCGGTTAATAACGCAATTAACCGATTATTAACCGATAAAGCCAAAACCTCGACTAATTAATCGAGCGATTAACAGATTAAAGCAGAAACCCGATTAAATGTATATCCTAGTGTGTACTAACGGCAACGCGTGCCACTTTCGTTGATTTTCGGTGTGCGGCAAACTGTAAGCGCGTCTAATGTGTACGGTTGTCACAATAATGCGACAATATTGCAGCCACAGAAACAAAATGACCGCATGTTGTCATTTTGTCGCATTGAATTGTTAATTTGAAATATGACGCAACAAAATGACAACAAAAGAAATGTCCAATGTGTACGAAGCATTAGCCTATCAGACTTTGCCATTAAAGTTCGATTAAGACCAAAGGCTTTTCCCTATAAGATCAAGCTGCTTTCGCTCATTTCGCTGAATTATTACATGTTTCTTTCTCCATAAAGTAATAACACTGTACAACACAAAAAAAGTATATTACATTAAATATATACTTATACCCAGCAAAAATTATTGCTTGCTGGAAGCATTTTTGTAAGAGAGACAACAAAACGGAATCACTTGCAATTGTGCATTTGTAATGCATGATTTTTGTTGGCGATGACCCGCTTAGAAGCAATAGTTTCTGTATCCACAAAATGCTTATATTACTGCTGAAAATCATCAAAATTTTCAGCACTAAAACTGAATATATATATATGGAAAAAATGGTTCGATATAGATTGACGAGGATGATGGATGGACGTGTTCACAAATGGGCTAAAGTCATGTTGAAGGCTTAATATTTCTTATCTTTAACTATTAATTTTGTATTTTTACTCACTGTTTGTTATTTTAATTTCAATTTGTATCGAACTAAACACCTTCTGATTTGAAATCCAACACACCAACCACTCAACCAAAGACACTGCTGCAAACCGGCAGCACGAAGTTAAGATAAGCTTACTCTTAGAAATACATTATTTTAAAGCTATTTACTTTACGTTATTTTTAAAATGTACTGTTCGTGCATACTTTGTGTGTGTGTGTGTACTTTAAGGTTCTCGCTTACGTTAGTGCTTCCAAGAAGCACTATCGCCAGTGAGAGAAGTTAAATCTTAAATACATATGTTGCTATGCCTATATTTTTTTGCATTTTAAAATTATCGTCAAAAGCTAAGAAGTGCTCCTGCCTGTTCGCTCGTGCTCTTTTGCAAGCTTTAGTGCTTTTGTAGTAGCATTTTTACAAGCATTTGTTCTTAAATATACAATGCATTGGTTCTAATAGCTTTTAGTGCTTCTAAATGTCGAATGTTTTTTTCTGGGTATCGGCGTTTTGAAAGTTTACATCTGGTATTCATTTTAGGAGGACTTCAAGTTCCCCCTTTTGCATATATTGCAAATATTGTCAGCCTTGCATTTAACGTGTATCACGCAGCTTACACCGTGATTTTTAAGACATGTCTTTTTTTAATTCTCATTTTTTGTGGTGTATTTTGGTGTATTAATTCCCAGAAAAATTGTGAAAGCAAATGTAACGCTCAATACACAAAGATGTAAAAAAATCCAATAATATAATTTTATTACAGGATCCATTAAATGAGGTGAAAGCTATAATATGAATCTTACCTTTTCTTATTCTTATCAGTTAAATTGGTAAAATTAAAAAAAAGCCGAGAATATGCACACTCAAAATGATAATGACCCATGTATAAATAATTTTGTAAAGTTGATTTACTACTTTTTGGTGAATTTTTTAACAATTTCAAGTCACTATAGCTCGCAAGCCAAAAAAAAGAAACTTGCTAAGATTTTGCATTCAAGATTTGGAAATAACTATATGGACGAAAAACAGTTTTAAAAATGTTTGTGCAAGTCGAGGGATTGCTGTATTTTTATACTCATACACACAACAAAATGATAAACATTTACTTAGTGTAAAATTACAATGTTTAAGTGAAAACTTTTCTGTTTAATATTCATAAAAACCTTTTATGAATCTTTATTTAAAGGCATTAAAATATCTAGCTACGCAGCAAAAAAATTATTTAAAAAAAATAAACAGTAGAAGCTGGCGGCAGCTGCATTCGGCTTCCACAACTACAAATGCTTTAAATATAAAACAAAGTTATTCAAAACTGATGTAACATGGAATTACTAAAAAAGAAGAAAAACTTCTTAAAATTATTATTTAGTTCTCGTACTAAAATTTCACGAAAAGTTTATACACACAGAGAAAAAATGCCAATGTAAAATCAACATGTGGCAATGTTGGTTGGAAATCATAATAAATTTCTGTAAAAGTACAGACTATCTAAGATTACCATTGTTTCATATTCATTTCAAACGAAAAACTATTAATCTAAACTTAAATCTCGTTAATTTAACATTTATCATTGTTAAAACAAAATTGTTCAATATTGAATCCATAAAATCCTGTTTTATCGTAAAATCAATTTTTATCATGGAAATTTTCATGATAAAAATTGATATTGGCATTGATATTGATTGATATTGATATTGGTATTGATATATTGGTATTGATATAGGTATCAATTAATTGATACTTGAATAGAGACATAACCAGAAGCTAAACACTAGACATAAAAGAAAGAAGTGAATATCAATGACTATCAAATGAAATACAGCTCTAAGAATGACAGTATGAATTGATTAAAGGTAAATGATATTCAACTATTGACTGCAAACCACCGATAAAGAACTCTGACGAGAAGAGCGGGAGCTCTCGAGACATGTCAGTTCAACCCTCCGCGCAGGCAAATTTTTTTTTGTCTACATGCTTCACATTTATCTCATTTCTAAATAAAAAATATAGTTTAATTGAAAAATTAAAACCGAACTCAAGGCAAAATAATTAAATTTCTTTGGATATGAAATATAGTTGCTACAAAAGGAAAAATGTTTTTTGAAGGTTATTGTAAAACCATATTGCATTAACAAAAACACTTGGCGATAACAAAGATACACTTGAGCACTATTGATGGAAGTGTGACGGCTTCCTAAAACAGTGTTGTTATATTCTTCTGTGGACGTTCAAAATTATATTGATGTTGATTATTCTCTGGTTCCTTGGAATATTAACCATGCCTAACTCTTTCTGAAAGTAACGTTAAAAACTTTAGGCTATATAACCATTAATAACTTTGGTATACAAAAAAATGTATAATTAGTTTTTAACAAATGGATTCTTTCTTACTTCCCTTGTATATTTAAAGCATATTTATGACTTCCCCAGAAGCCATATTAACAACATCTAGAATAAATAATGAATAATTATTGTCAATTTACTGACTTTTTGTAAGAAATTGAAGTTGGCATCACAGTTTGCCACACGTAAAATCTGGGTATCCCACGATATTATACGGTATAATCTCAAAGATTAAATGGCATTAAATAAATGTTATATTTTTTAAGTAAACTGTTGTAATCGTATTAAATATTTATATTAAATTAAAACAATAAATCATATAAATTCAGCATGATAAGAGCAACCAAAACGTGCTCGCCAGGCAAAAAAAAAACAAAGTTTTATTATACTTTTTAGAAAATGCTAATGGCAAAATTATATACGCATGAATGTATTTTTCTAAGATAAGAACATTTACAAAATTAAAATAGAAACCATCCAAAAGCCATAAAATTTCATTGATGAATAATTTCGCTTTCTTTTGTTTTAATTGGGTCATCAGTAATTTTATAGATTAACTCATTTCAACAATTTCAAAGTTCGGAGACACTCTGTCGTCATCAAAGACTTTTTTTATGTTTGAAAAGCAATTATCATGCAATTATTATTAGACAGTGTGTTTTATTTTTATCGCTAAAGTTCTTTTTTATATTTTGTTATCTTTTTTTCTTTTTTTAGAGATAGAAAACACCCAAGTAGTGTGTTTCAAGCGCTATAAATATACTTGTTTGTATGTATACGAACGTATACATCATAATACGTGTTTATTTGTATTAAAAGTTGTTCAATTTGTTCATTCTTCACATGGCACTAAGCAAATTTTACCCCCTTTTTTGTGGCCATTATTAATTACAGCCAAACGGCAACACCGATTAAAATAATTTTTTTGATTCGACTCTTAGAGACCTCCCTCTATAGGTTCTTTTTTTATCACTCACGCTCACGCGTGACAATTTTGAGGCACGCCTCTTTTTGATCCTTTTAATATGTTTAGCCACGCATAAAAGAAAGTTTTGTTTTAAATACCCAGTAAAAAACTTGCTTCCAATAAAGCAGGTTTCTACTATTATGGAATAAAAATAGCGCTGACAAACCTGCTGATATCGCTGCTGATTTTTGTACGGCGAGTTCCCGGATTCGAGTACTACATTTTTGCTCACAAAAGCGCTTTTGAAGCGCTGAGAATCATCAACATTTTCAGCACTAGAGCTGAAAATATATGAAAAAATTGATTCGATGTGGATTGGCGTCGTTAGCGCCATTTTGAATTTTTATTATTTCTTTACTTTATTTATTTTTATTACTTTCATATTTTTACTCAATGTTTGTTATTTTAACTTCAACTAGTATCGAACTAAGAACTTTCAGGTTTGAAGTCCAACGTACCAATCACTCGACCAAAAATACTGTTGCAAAACGGCACCAAGAAACTCAAATGAACTTACTCTTCATTCTCGCTTAAGAACCTGCTTTGGATCAGCACTATACAATCAGCTTTTTTGTATAGCTCGTGTACGATGCTTTTGTATAAGTAAAAAGCAAATATTTTTCTCGCTTCAAAACCTGCATTATTGTGACGCTATGAAATCAGCTTCTGAACAAGCTCATATTTTAAAGCGAACTATGAAGCGCTTTATTTCTTTAGTGCTTCAAAAAACATGAAAATTTTTTACTGGGCTGTTATTCCGCCTGCAATATAGAGCAAGCATGAATATCAGACCAACTATCACGTAAGTCACGCTTGTATGCTATCCAAGAACTCGGCTGATTGTAGAAGCTGTTGGTATATCTTCTTGTTACCGGTGTATTCAGCCCTTAATTATTCCAACCCCTTTTCAGATCTTCATAAGATCCTCTGCATGAGTGGCTGCTTACAGGATGGGTCTTGGAAACTCCGTTCATTGTGTTGGCAAAAAGCATTCATCCATCCTGAGTACAATATCTTAAAGAGAACTATAAGCTATGCCGAATGACAAGCATAAACCATGAACTCAGGCTTGGAAAAATATTATGTTGCTTTTAGCTTAGCGTGCTTAAGGCTACGTGTGAGTATGTTGGTTCACCTGTGGATTCCAGAAATATACGGTGGTTTGCAGAAAAATCCAAAACCCCGAGCTGCTGCGTGAGTCTTTGAACGCAAAGTTAAAATATATGTTTCCATGTGCAAATGGCCTACGGTATTTCAGGCGAAAATTG
This sequence comes from Panzeria rudis, assembly GCA_956483635.1. Taxonomy (NCBI): domain Eukaryota; kingdom Metazoa; phylum Arthropoda; class Insecta; order Diptera; family Tachinidae; genus Panzeria; species Panzeria rudis. Next base: position 45,823,071 of record OY101448.1, on the reverse strand, counting down.
AGACAATTGTAACATGTGCCGTCATTATTTTAAATAAAAGTCCTAAGGGCTCACATAAAGCTACCGTTTCAGATAGACCAGCAGCTCTGAAATCTCTCCTTTCATGGTAATTATCATCCGAGCTTGTGCTAGAGTGGTTTGACTAACTACAAAAGCTAGAAATGGGTAACAAAATTTTATTTTACTGAATACCTGGTCATAGTGGACTCAGAGCATTTGTGTGCCGTCATTTGGTCAACGAATACCTCAGTAATAGAGGGAAAGGAAATTTCGATCGCTAAAGGAGCAATATGATTAAATATTGTTGTGGCTAATTTATTTTCTAAGATCCTAGTTCAGTGAATTAACTTTCAATTTTGTAACGTCCTCTTTCCCAAATTTATATTTTACTATTCAGCAAAATTTTAAAATTTGTTTTAAAATACATTAAAATTAGCTTTTCATTCTTAATTTTGTATAGTTGTTATTAGGAATACACATAATGAAGATATCCCAGAAAAATCCCGAAATCCCGATAAATCGCGGGATCCCGAAAAATCCCTGTATCCCGGAATATCCCAGAATTTGAAATTCTGAAATCCCGAATCCCAGGATTTACAAAAAACAGTCCCGTTTGGCATCCCTAACCATAACACTTAAAAATATATAGAGGTGACCAAAGTTCATGACAAATGTTTCATTTTGTTGCATAGTGTAATTAGTACTCGGAATAGGAAATATTTTAAGTCTTACGTTTAAAGTATAAGATGTCTTATGTAAAACACCACGAGGAACATTTTTGTAGAAAATGTTAGCCCGCTATATCGTCATTGAAGTGGAGCTCTTTGATCCTTTTTTAAGAAAGGGATAAAAACATCTATACAAGGAAGAGATAGAGGGTATAGCTGTTGCATAAAAATGTTTTTCATAGTGTTATACATAAAAGTGCTAAGCAGACATTATATCTAAATTGTAAGGATTACAACATTTCCTATGCCGAGTCAATTTAACTGTGTGTAATAGCGGGGAAATTTAAATCCCCTTAAATTGAACCCCACATGTAAACTACCAGAATCTGTCGCTTAAACGTTGTTATTTTGAAGAAAAAAAAGTTAATTTGGTAGACAGTGTAATATTTAAAATATTATGTTTCCTCAATTTAGCATTTTTTTATACATATTTACTTTGTAGTCGATACCACTGTGTCTCATGTGCTTAACAAATTGTATTCACTTGTGTTCATTTGATAGAATGCAATTTTGCGGGCAATTTAGTTATAATATAAAAAATGCCATTAACGTCATATTAGAGGAAACAATAAAACGAAACCAAAAACACAACTATCTTTAATTCGTTTCATTAATCTTTATTTTAATGTCGATATAATTACAAGTACAAACACTAATTACAATACGTTTAAGAGGAAACCTAAGTCGCTAAGTCATTTAAATAGACACAAGCCAAAAAAAATATTTTAATATGAAACAGCAATGAAGTACAAATGAACCGTTTATTTTGAAAATAGTATAAGTCACTTCATCAAACATATAAAAAAAAGTGTACATGTATTTAGATATTTTCTTCTAATGTATCAAGGAAAAACGAAAAAAATTTATTTATTAACAAATATTTTTCAAATAAGCAAAACACTGTGCTTAGCATAGACACAGTGTCTCTAAAGTATTTATATACTTTGGTCAAATATAAACTGTTCATGCTCAACATATTTCTGTATTATGGCATATTTTATAATAAAATAAAAATACTTATAAAATTTAAGTACGAGTATGTATAAATATGTACATTAATTTAAGATTATATTTATAGCATTTTACTTTTTCTATTTTAAAAACATTTTACAAGTTATTGCTCACTAAGTCATTTCAGGCTGAAATTACGTTATAGTGTCCCCAACGACAACATGGCCCATTAGCTCAGTTGGTTAGAGCGTCGTGCTAATAACGCGAAGGTCGCGGGTTCGATCCCCTCATGGGCCAATAATTCTTTTTGACTTATTTTTATTATTTTTTATTGGGTTTTTATTTGTTTAATTTTTTAAAATTAAATTTCAGCAAAGTTACAACAAATGAAACATATTTATATTCGTATGTATTAGCCAAAGAGAAATAAAACTAAAAATGGCACGGAAAAGTGACATATGCGGAAGGGAAGTAACAAAATGGATATGAAAACTAAAATTAAATAAACAAACAAAATATGCATAATAAGAAAAAGTCATAAAACCCAATCAATGACATTCATTACGGCATATAATCATGTGCATGTACATTCCCTAATACTTATACTAGTACTTATGCATAACCAGTGAACATTTTTTTGACCAGATGTCTGACATCCGAAAAAAATCTGAGACTTTACCAGACAATCGACCGAATGGTCTAAAATTGTCGGCAGTTTTCTGATACAACGTTTGTGCATATTTTCAATATCAGACTAATCTATAAACCCAGAAAAATAAAATAAATACCATGTATATGAAAGTAGTAAAAAAAAATTCATTCCATCTACATGCGATGTTTTGAAGCCCTTCCGAGGATGCTCAAAAATAGGGCAGATATCTATCACTGCTCATATTGTTTAAATTATGAAGTTAATCGGCTTTTTACATTTATTAAACAAGAACATTTTAAAAAACCCCCGAAGAAAATAGGCGATAATTTCAAAACGGATGGAAAAATTTTCTTCAAACATACGTTAGAAGATTTTGTGGATCAAGTCACCTTTCAAACAATATTTACTAAATTAAAATCTATCTAGCCGCTTGGTAGCAAATTGAGAGGTGAGGGTAAATGAAGTTGAAAAAAATTCGACATATAGCTACACAGTAAGAAAAACATAGTACTAAATTCAAGTATTTTCTATTTACTTTGAGTACGAGTCGTACTCAAAAATTTAAGTACGAATAACACTAAAATGTACTAAGATTTTTTTTGGCTTAAAGCAATCCCGGAGCAGACTTAATAATTGCTAATATTAAGTATTTGCTCTTGAATAACTAATCCGTACTTGAATCAATATTTCTGTACTTGATTTAAGTAAATCCGGGATTGATTTTTTTTCTGTGTAAGGGTGGTTACCCTAATGTATATGCATGTATATATTGAAGTAGAGTGTTTTGTCATGTCCCTACGGTAAATGGAACTGACACAAAACAAGTTACGTGACCGGTCCCCCAGGTGGTAGGAACCACTTCGAGTTCTAACACGGACCAACCACTTTTACATGGGGATGGCCTAGGATGGGGTTAATTGATACTTTATATGCACCTTGTAACTTGTCTCTGAACTATCTTATGGAGTCCTAATCGGTGTAGAATAATATAAATTATATATAAATATAATTCCAAAATTCAGCTGTAATTATCGATTAATTTATTTTTTTATTGCTACAAATCCAACTAGAAATTGTATTTTATTTTTAAGCGGTGTCTTTGATGGGATTCGAACCAACAACCTTTGGCATGACAGGCTAGTACACTACCCACTCGACCACAGGCGAGCTTATATTTCAATGTTATAAATACCATTTAAGCTGGAGTTAATATTTGAATATAGTTACGAAACAGGTTCCTGAGTGGCATGGCAGTCTCATTGATGTGAGATAATTAATATTTTATTTATTTATTTTATGTTATGTGATAAAATGGTTAATATGTGACCATTTACATAATATGTCTTTTTTTCATCATTCACTACTCCTTATTTTTGGTACCAGTCTCATTTTCTCAAGTCATAGGACGAGTACTTTTGGATCGATTGTCACCAAATTTTCCGCAGGGGTATGCCATTGTAAGAGGATGGATTTTGTGGGTATTTTTTAAAACAATTTGTATTGTTATTTGATTGCACTCATTTAAAATGTTTTCAATACAATCAATGCCATTTGAGAAGATTCATTTACATGTTCGATTCGAATTATGTAAATCAGTAGATTTCTGTTTACTTTAAAGAGTTTATTGTGTGTGACTCATGCATCGTGCACTTGAATAAATGGATGACTGCAAAAATTAAATAAAAAGCCCTTCATATACGCTGTTGGTTGAAAAAAAGAAAAACTCTTGCAATCATATCCTTTATGTGATCCTTGAAGAAAGCATGCTGATGTTTAAAATTAATTGGAATTTTTTTTTATATAACTAAAATATTTCATATGTATTAAAAAAAAATTGTGAAAAATAATTTTTCTAATTTTATTACACTGTTTTTATAATTCAAAGCCAAATATCTTTAAAAATATTAAAGATATTTTAATGAAATAAATTGTGGTTTTTATCTATTTATAAACTTTACACTAAGTTTAAAGTTATCAAAATCGAATAATATTTGTAAAAGTTATGAGGCTGACAAAGTTTTTCATTCCCGAGGTAGTCAATTTTGCCACCCTGTAGCTCAACGTGTATTTCAACAGATTGCTCCAAGTTTCAACATTCTTCGGTGAATCGGTGAAAGTTTCAAAATTTTAGAAAAAACATTTTTTAATTTAGCCTGTTTTTGCAGTTTGGGGACCATAACATAACAAACAAAAATTTTTATCGTTGGCATTTTTTAATTTTAATTAACCACATGAAACTTAACTTAATAACTTTCATTTATGTGAAATTTAATATTAATTATATTTAGTGCAAAAATAAATATTTACATAATTAATGCTTTCAAGTTTTCATAAACAAACTGTTTTGTTGAACAACTCCTTCAATCACATTAATTTTATGGATATTTTAGCGAATAAATACATGACTGGTTAACATAAATTTTATTACAAATATATTTACATAAATAAGTTTGTATATATTTGTTTTAAGGACGAAGTCAATGTCAATAAATTTTCAAATAAATATTTATTTCTTGTCTTGTCTTGTCTTGTGTTGTTACTGCCTTCATCATTGTTGTTGTTGGCGTGGCTGATTTTATTTATTTTTATTCATTGCTATTGCTTGCTGTTCAGACAAACAACATTATTTAGTATTTGACATTCGAAATATTAAAACAACTAAAGTTATGGTCAGATTGGACAAATATTTGACCAAATAGTTTAAAGCAGTATTTTTTCAATCTTACAAGACAGACTTAAAAGAACACTCTACAACAGAAAAAATGCATGGTTCTAACGATTGTATCTGGTAGAGGGTACCAAGAAATATATATGTACTTATATCGGCGTTTTGAAACTTTACATCTGGATTCAATCTTTTATATAAAACACCGCGAGGAAGATTTTTGTAGAACATTTTAGTTCTCCAACTCTTCGCTGTATGGGTCTTCTTGTCTCTTTCTTAAAAAAGGAGCAAAAAACTATCCTTCAGCGGCAATTTAGCGGGCTAAAATCTTCCACAAAAATATTTGCAATAAAATTATATTATAAGTCTACAAAGACACCCAAGCTCTAGACTTAACTTCAATGCCACGAATCATTCAGTAGTCAAAAAGTGTATCACGGTTAATTTCGTACTTATTCACAATTAGTCTTGGAACAGAAAATCTTGTAGTCCTTCAGAGTAATGCTGCATAAAACTAATGAAACATTTTCATAAGATTTTTTTCATTTCATTTTCAATGAAATTTTCACAAATCCAATGACAATTTCACAAATCGAATGAAAATATCATTAATATTGTGAAAGAATTTCATTGGTTGAATGAGAATTACATAAATCCAATGAAAAACTTTCAGTAAAATTCAACCAATGAAAATGTCATTAAAATTCAACCAACGAAGTTCTTTCACAATATTAATGCAACTTTTAATTGGATTTATGAAATTGTCATCCAACCAATGAAATTATTTCACAATATTAATGAAATTTTCATTCGATTTGTGAAATTGTCACTGAATTAATGAAAACAAGCTAATGAAATTGTTTCATTGGTTTTATGAAGCAAAATTCTTTCACTGTACGTTTAAGGTATAAGACATGTTTACAAATTTTATGTAAAATACAACGGGGAACATTTTTGTAGAGCATTTCAATTCTCTAACTCTTCGTTGTGTGGGTCTTTTTGTCCCTTTTTATGGTTCCGTACACCAAAAGTGTACAGGAACCCTATTGTTTTCGCTACGCTGTCCGTCTGTCTGTCTGTCTGTCTGTCACAGCCTGTTTTCTGGGAAACCAGTAAGAGCTACGGACCTGAAATTTTCAAAGAATATGTAAAACTTTGGCCGCTACAACAACTAATATATGACAGATAAAAATTAAAGGGTGTTCGAAAGCGAGCAATGAAACATGTTGACATACTAACGTAATATACAGACACTTATACACTCTAAACCATTACTTCAAATTTACGATCAAATATTGTCTAAATTTGTGTTTAAAATTTCTGCTTGTCTAAAATTACATTGATTCTGTAGTTATTTTATTAAAGAAAAAACCTTTAAAATTAAACATATTTAGTCCAAGTGGAAAAAATGTAACTAAAAGTATAATACGGATATGGCTGAATAATAGATACATCAGACGATCAGTCAGGAGGTCGTGGCTCAAAGCTGCACGCAGCAAATCGCCTTTTTAGTAAAAACATTTTGTTGAAAAATAATGCGTGTGTAATTTTAGGTCGATAATAATCTGTAAAGTGTTGCCGACTATTATCGACGTAATTTTCAATAAAAGTGTTTTAGAGTGTATATAGACACTTTAAATTTTCAAAGTAAGTGTTAATTGGTGGAGTCTGTAGAATAGACTACACCAATTAACACTGATATTTAAAATAATAAAAATTAAAGGGTGTTCTATCAGTTAATGTAATTTTGACTATGCAATTTAGACAATTTGGTGTATCTTGGAAACCGTAAGAGACAAACTCATGCAATTTAAAAAACGCTAAAAATAAAAAATTCCAAAACTAAAAAAAATCTAAACGAAAAATCGCCAAAATGAAAAAAGCGCGTAAGGAAAAAACACGAAAATTAAAAAAATCGCTAAAACGCAAAAAATCACCACAACTAAAAAGAGCACCAAAAAAAACTAAAATAACCGCCAAAAACCAAAAAAAAAGTCGTTAAAACGAAAAAAAGCAATAAAACTTAAAAAATCGCTAAAATAGATATATATCATCAAAATCGAAAAAATCGTCAAAAATGGAAAAAAAATCACAAAAACGAAAATGCGCCAAAACGAAAAAAACGCCAAAACTAAAAAAATCGCCAAAAACCGACAAAATCGCAAAAACGAAAAAAAGTGTCAAAACCAAAAAAAGAACGGTTAAACTAAAAAAATCACCAAAAACCGAAAAAATCACCAAAACCGGAAAAAGCGCGAAAGCTGAAACAAACGCCAAAATTTAAATAAATCGCTAAGACTAAAAATATCGTCAAAAAGCGAAAAAAAACGTTAAAAAAAACTTCAAAACCAAAAACAAGGACATATCTTAAAAAAAACGGCAAAAAACTAAATATCGCAGAAAAAATCAGCAAAATGAGAAAAACCGCCAAAACTAAAAATCGCCAAAACGACGAAAAAAAGTTTAAAAATAAAAAAATATATAAAATTAAACAAAAAAGCTAAACGGAAAAATTGGCAAAATGAAAAAAGGCAAAAACGAAAAGGGATATATGTGTATTCGTACGGAACCATTCATGTGCGAGCCAAACTCGCACTTTACTTAATTTATTTAAATAAGGAGCGAAAAAATCTCCTTTAGCGGCAATATACGGGCTAAAATATTCCTGAAAAATATTTGCAATAAATTGATATTATAAGTCTAAATAGAGCCTCCCAAGCTCTAGACTTAACTTCAACACCAGAAATCATTGAGACTTAAATATGTATTTAAGGGTTAATTTCGTACTTATTCACAATAGTACTCGGCATTTTGTAAGCCTAACGCTTAAGATATAAGACCTGTTTAACAATTTTATATAAAACATGACGAGAAATATTCATATTTGTACTCGTATGTAGAGCATTTCAGCCCGCTATATCGCTGCTAAAGCGAAGTTTTTTCTTCTTATTGGAGAAAGGGACAAAAAGATTCATAGCGCCCAAGAGTGAGAGGATTAAAGTATTCTACAAAAATTAATATTCCACGTAGTGTTTTGCATATTTTACCAAATGAATATTTGTATGAAATCAAAGAGAATGTCCACGCACTTATTTCGGCAAATATTTGGCCAGTTTGGCCATAACTTAAAAATTACCAAAACTAGCTAACAAACAGTGTTTATTAATTTAAGTTAAGAGTTGGCGTGTTAATCAATTAAACAATGAAACTATAATTGGAAACATAGATTTTAGAGACAATTTCAGAGGTATTTTTTAAGCCATTTACTTTACAGTACGTGACAAAAGGTGCACCTTTAACATAAAATAAGCAAAAGTAAACATCAATGAAAATTTTTAATACCCTGAAGGAAATTTCGATAATAATACTGTACTGATTCACTATAGACTTTGTCCCTAGTACTACTGACTAATTGTACATCAGGCAATGTTCTATGCTATAGACATTTAGCATGTGCTTGTCACTGAGATTCCACTACTGACCTCGGAACTATTTACTTACTATAGACTAGGTGGTTCTTATGGGACCACATTGAGACATTGGCACTAGAGATTCTCTAGTGCATTTTAATGATCCTACCCAGTGAACAATGTTCATGTTTTTGGAAGCACTAAAGAAATAAAGCGCTTCATAATTCGCTTTAAAATATGAGCTTGTTCAGAAGCTGATTCCATAGCGTCACAACAATGCAGGTTTTGAAGCGAGAAAAGTATTTGCTTTTTACTTATACAAAAGCTTCGTACATAAGCTATACAAAAATGTTGATTTTATAGTGCTGATCCAAAGTAGGTTTTTAAGCGAGAATGAAGAGTAAGTTTATTTGAGTTTCTTGGTGCCGTATTGCAACAGTGTTTTTGGTCGAGTGATTGGTACGTTGGACTTCAAACCTGAAGGTTCTTAGTTCGATACTAGTTGAAGTTAAAATAACAAACATTGAGTAAAAATATGAAATGGATAAAAATAAATAAAGAAACGACATAAGAAAAATTCAAAATGACGTTAACGACACCAATCCACATCGAACCATTTTTTTTTTCATATATTTTCAGTTCTAGTGCTGAAAATGTTGATGATTTTCAGCGCTTTAAAAGCGCTTTTGTGAGCAAAAATGTAGTACTCCAATCATAGCTGTCAGAAATGCCGACTTTTTACGATATGACAAAAAACGATATTATATACTGTGTTGTCGTATCTAAAGTTTTTTACGATATGACAACACTGAGAAAGCAATACAGCGTGTATGATATTTTCAGTGTTGTCATATCGTAAAAAAACTTACGATATGACAACACAGTATATCATATCGTTTATTGTCATATCGTAAAAAATCGGCATTTCTGCCAGCTATGACTCCAATCCGGGAACTCGCCATACAAAAATCAGCAGAGATATCAGCAGGTTTGTCAGCGCTACTTTTATCCCATAATAGTAGAAACCTGCTTTATTGGGTAGTTAACAAATATGAAACTTTTTACTAGGTTAGCCAATTAAATTATATTTTTTATTAAAATTTTTAGTTTTGCGTACAACCGCATTTATTTTCAACAGAAAAAAAATTAGACAATAAAAAGTCGTTTTATAGCTCTGTACACGATTAGTTGACAATGTCACCAAAAAGTCACCAAACTTGTCCGCAGAAGTGGTGATTTAGAGACAATTGGTCGCTGGCTTCCTTCAGGGTATATAGTATACTACGTGTGTGTATGTGTGTGCTCGTGCATATTTCAACTTAAACATTTGTTTGCAGTTCATGTTTACATAAATTAACAGAAGATTTTTTAAATAAATAAAAATGAATTACAATTTTTTGTTCGTACGTATTTTACCAGTTTTTATATATGACAACAAAAGTTTTTTTTTGGATGACTCAGTGTTAAAAATGAGATTTTAAAATAAAACAAGCGAAATTCTTTCATTTTTTTTAAAGCTGCAAACCGGGTTACTTACTTCGTTACCCCACAATAATTTTAATTAACTTGTTTATTTACTTACTTAATTATTTGTTGTTCTAACGACAAATAATTACCGACTGATTCTGGCAGAGGGCACAAAAAAATAATATATTGACCATGTGGAAAATTTGGTGACAATTTATCCAAAAGTACTCGTCCTATGACTTGAGAAAATGAGACTGGTACCAAAAAATAAGGAGTAGTGAATGGTGAAAAAAGGCATATTGTGTAAATGGTCACATATTAACCATTTTGAGTAAATTTAGTTGGTACTCCGGCTAGTATTGTAGTAAACGGCACTGAACAAATTCGATGCACCTGGATCTAAGGCCTATCACATAGTGTCTATATAATATTAATTGCATCACTTCAATGAGACTGCCATGCCACTCAGGAACCTGTTCCGTAACTATATTCAGATATTAACTCCAGCTTAACTAGTATTTATAACATTGAAATACTAGTTCCCCTGTGGTGGAATGGTTAGTGTACTAGCCTGTCATGCCGGAGGTTATCGTTTAGAATCCTATCAAAAACACCGCTTAAAAATAAAATACGATTTCTACTTTTTTGGAATAATATTTATATATAACTTATATTATTCTACACCGATTAGCTTATAGTGTCCTAGTTCAACGACAAGTTACAAAGTGCATACAAAGTATCAATTAACCCCATCCTAGGCCATCCCCATATAAAAGTGGCTGGTCCGCTTCATAGGAAGTGTTAGAACTCGGACTGGTCCCTATCACCTGGGGAGATCGGTCACGTGACTTGTTTTGTGTCAGTTCCATTTACCGTAGGGTTGCTCCTTTATAGAACTTAAATATGTTTTTGTTTTAATTTTCAAGATAATTTTTCCCTCTAATGACGAACAATAAATAAGTGATCATTAGCGATGAAAAATATTTGCACGGGTCAATCCAGTATATTAAATTATCAATTAAAAAAAATTAACTTGAACCTGACTATTTTTTTTTTCTGGATTATAATTAAAAACAGTTCGACTATAATTAAGGAATAAATATTAAAATGAAGTTACTGTAATAACTTGTTAAAAGAATTATTCGCAATTACATATTATTTTTTCTTCTTTTTTTATTGTACAAAATTTATAAACAATCTTTATTCCTATAATTTAATATTCAATGAAAAACTACTTGAAATAAAAACTTGAATTATAAATTTTGTGGTTGCACACTTCCCAGTTATAAAAGTAACTTTAGCAAACAACAATTGCCACTATACTAGAGCACCATTATAAACTAGTTTTAGTTCATTTAATTGACTATCTTATTTTGTGTAAATTAAATAAAAAGAACATTTTATAAAAACTACTTCAATATACATAGAAATCATCAAAGCCTAGAACTAAAAGGTATATGTAATAAATTAATACTTTCAAGTTAAGAATTTTTAGTCTTACTGTATAGCTTTAAATCTAAAGAAATTTAATTATTTTGTTTTGAGTTCGGTTTTAATTTAATTTTTCAATTAAATTATAATTTTATTTAGAGATAAATGTGATGCATGTGGGCAAAGAAAAATTTTGACTGCACGGAGGGTTGAACTGACATGTTTCGAGACCTCCCGGTCTTCTCGTTAGAGTTCCTTACCGCCTAGACCACTCGACCAAAGTCTGTGGTTTGCAGTCAAGTCAAGAAGCAACTTTGACTTCTTTGAAAAAATGTAATACAATTTTATGGCTCCATGAAAAATGGCCCAAATGAAAAATGACGCCAAGCCAAAAATGAAAAATGGCTCAAAACTTTTGTATTGAAAACAACAAACACAAGTATTGAGGCCATTTTTCATAATATTTGGGGCCATTTTTAATTTTTTATTTTTTAAATTGGGGAAATTTTTCCTATATTTTGGGGCCATTTTTCATTTTCAAATTTGGGGCCATTTTTCATTATTCATAAAATGAAAATGAAAAAAAATTAAATATAGCCCCAAATTAAAAAAAATATTAAATAAAAAATGGCCTCAAAATAGGAAAATGGCCCCAAAACTCTTTTGTTGTTATTTTTAATTGAAAGTATGCCACCCGCTTTTCAATGCTATTGGGCAATAGCGCCATACGCAAAAAGTGCATATATGCGAAATAAAACCATATTTTGTTAGCTGTTGCCATTATAATCAGCCTTCAGGCAGTCTTGATGACGGATTTTATCCGCTCAAAGAGCGACTTCGCTGAATAAAGATAATTGCATGGCCAGCCTTCGATAGGGCTTAACCCTCCGATGACTGACAAGGTCCCTAGGGACCTTTCATATTTTCAAAGATGCACAACTTCAGCATGACTTGGGCGATTTTTTCAAGATTCCATGACATTTATGCTTGTAGTGTTATGGAGCGTTTTAGAAATGTTTCACATGATTTTCATACCTATTTCAAATTTTGAAACGTATTAAATACACTTAATACGTGGATAACCGAAAAGGTCCCTGTGGACCTTGCATATCTTTTAAGTTATTTTGTTTCTATTTTATTTCAATATGTGAGACTGTGAAAAGAAAAGACCTGAAATATAGTATTAAGTATATCCCAACGACTCGTTTTGATAATCAAATTACACGCGAGAAAAGGACGCTGGAAAGCGAAGCTGATGAGATTTGAACTTTGATGTAGGCAAATTAGGATAAGTGTTATCTCTTACTAGGAATTGCTTCCTTATCGAGGATTAACACGTTTTAACCAATTTATATTTTAACTCTAAGCCACCAAACATGGGATAAAAATATGAAGCGTCTATGAGCCGAAATCATAATATCCACTGACGGGTATATCATCTATCTAATTTTTATGGGTAACGGATTAGCTTTTGATGGGACAGTACGTAACAACAAAACGTTTGTTATATACGGATGTTTAGCGCACTGTTTGGATTTTATGAAGGTGATGTTACGTTATACATCAATTTTGCTATTATATTATACAAGTGCACTTGATGTGGAAAATACAAAAATAAAACCAATTGATACCTATTTTGGATTATAATTTCGTAGTGATACAATGGAATAAATCCTGGAAACATACAGAACAAGAAGATGATGGCCAGCCAAACGACGTTCGTTTTTGAAAATCTTAGCACGGCAACTAGTCATGAGTAATATTGTGCAACAGGCAACTAACGCCCGCATTATTAGTCATCCGAAAATACGTATTGATACGAAGACATTCGGAATGGCAGTGAGTTATTATGAACAAGAAAATTATTATGAATTGTATTACATGTTTGTCTCTTTTACTGAATAGATGCCATGGCCATCAGACGATGTTGTAGTTTCATCACTTGCTCTCCATACTAATCGATTCTCCTGTCGCTTGTACCGTACAAAATCTAATCGACGGCGAAAAATTGCTTACAACTATTCTGTTTGTCTGAAATAAAATAAATAAGCTTATTTGTGTTGAACACTCCTCTATTCTTCCTCCTTATATTATTACCTTCGTCATTACCTGATCTCATTAGTTTACCTAAATACAATAAATTCATTTAAGAAGTATTATCTATGTGCTTTATTATAAGAAACAAATATCACGTCTATCTTACGAAAGTAATGTATTAAGTAATAGTGTACTTATCCACTATATTAATATGTAAGGTCCCGAGGGACCTTGTCGGTTATTGAACGTTGAAAAAATTTCTGGTTATCGGAGGATTAAGGGTTTTTTGCTCTAGGTACATCGAAAGACGGCTTCGCTGAGCAAAAACTTTTGCACAGCCGGTCTTCTGCCGGGCTTAAGAGTTTTTCTCTCTCGGTATATCGAAAACTGGCTATGCAAAAATCCTTACTCAGCGAAGCCGCTTTTAGATTTAGTCAGAGAAAAAACTCTTAATCCCGGCCGAAGGCCGGCTATGCAAAAATCTTTACTCTGCGAAGCCGATTTTCGATATACATGGAGGAAAAAATTCTTAAGCCCGGCCCAAACGCAGCCGCTTTTATATATACCTTGAGGAAAAGGCCCTTAAGCCCGGCCCAAAATGAAAAATGGCCCCAAAATAGAAAAAATGGGCCTGAATGGAAAAATATTTGGGTAGTTTTTCATTTTTTAGTTTGGGGCAATTTTTTATTGGGGCCATTTTTTATTGGGGCCATTTTTCAAGGAGCTGAATTTAATAGCAAATATATTTTTCTGTCAGGATTTTTCAGTCCACTATATCGATTTTAAGGGGATTTTCTACGCCTTTTTAAAGAAAGCTTCTAAAAACTTTAACTTTCTCGAAAATAAAGAAGAATTAGTAATTAAAGTTTTGTTATTTAAAAATAATAATAATTAATAATGTTGTTGTACTCTGTTATGTAAAGTATTTAAACTTTTTTTTTATATGTAATAACGTTTAACTTTAACTTAAATTAAATTTGTTTACTTACAATTTTCTATATAAATTTTCTATGAAATTGTCCACATACCTGCAAGGAGAGATTAAAAAGAAAAATTATTAAACTCATCTACATACATATGTATAAGTATTTAACACTAAATTATTTAAAATGCAATATACAATGGTTAAATGCTCATAAGTTTCGAAAGAAGTTTTTTAAGAACATAAGCTTTCAATTGAATTGAAAACCCCGAAATTTATTTTAATATTCATTACTTTATTTAACTAATTTTATGGGGATTATGTTCACGCAAAGAAAAAGCGTTGTTGCGGTAATCAGATTCTAAAAGCAGCAACTTTTAGCCATTGTCTTCAATGTCCACTGGGTCCGATTTGCCGAGGAAGAAGGGTTTGGGCACAGTGGGCATATTACTTGACATAGTCATGTTTGAGAATATTTAACTTAGTCATATATTCAAAATCTTATAAAAAATTTCACAAACAGAATTCAGGAAAACTAAAAGGCAGTTCAGTAACCTCAACCATTGTCTTCAATGTCCACTGGGTCCGATTCGCCGAGGAAGAAGGGTTTGGGCACAGTGGGCATATTACTTGAAAAAGCCATATTTGAGAATATTTAACCTTAGTCAGGTATTCAAATTTCTTATACAAAATTTCACAAATACAATTCAGGAAAACTAAGAACGCAGTTTAGTAGCCCCAACTAGTGTCTTTAATTTCCACTGGGTTTCATTCGCTGAGGAAGAAGGGTTTGGGCACAGTGGGTATAATACTTGAAGAAGTCATATTTGAGCATATTTAACCTTAGTCATATATTCAAAATCTTATAAAAAAAAATTCACAACTACAATTCAGGAAAACTAAAAACGCAGTTTGGTAGCCCCAACTATTGTCCTTAATGTCCACTAGGTTTGATTCGCCGAGGAAGAAGGGTTTGGGAACAGTTACCGTTTTTGTAGGAAAAGTCCTAAATTCAGTACAATACACATAGAAAATAAAAATATCGCATGCGATAATAAAAAAAACTTATTTAACTAGTCATATTTATCTTCACACACATATTTTTTTATACATACTCACATTCATGCATCATCATGAGATTAAAGGAAACCCCTTCTCACGATCATACGTAACCGTGTACGGCTCACGAAGCGTAACACGCAAGCTGTGTTAATATTTAAATTTAATAATAGAGTCATTATATATATTGTTAAAAGTTATCGCATGTTTGTCATATTTTAATCATATTATAATGGAACATGTATATAATTTTGTCAGCAACAATGATAATAAAACTATCATGGATTTTTATTAGATATAACAAACATTTTGTTTGATTTGAATATTACAGGATTAACGTTTATCATACTATCCTGCCTGTTCTGTAAGCCGAGTCGATTTGAAAACGCTCGATTCAGATAAATTAAATCCACTAATAGCAAACTTTTTTCAGATTTTTTTCAGCTTCATATATTTTATAGCCTAAAATATCATATCTGAATTATTAATATTAATATTCATCTAAAAATTGATTTGAAGCACTTAGCAATTGCACCTAAAAATGAAAAATATGCGCAAAAATATGTATTTACCTACGAACAAAGTACCGAAACTAAAATAATATAATAATATATTTTAACAATTAAGCTATGAGTTTTTAGTCGAACTGTATGGGTTTATTTCCAAAGAAATTTAATTATTTTTGGCTTGAGTTCGGTCTTAATTTAATTTTTCAATTAAACTATATTTTTATTTAGAGATAAATGTGAAGTATGCACACAAAGAAAGTTTTGACTGCGCGGAGGGTTGGACTGACGTTTACCGCTTTACCGAAACGTCAGTTCAACCCTCCGCGCAGTCAAAACTTTCTTTGTCTACATGCTTCACATTTATTTCTAGATAAAAATATAATTTAATTGAAAAATTAAATTAAAACCGAACTCAACCCAAAAATAATTAAATTTCTTTGGAAATAGTAATTTTTTAATTTTTTATTATTATTATTATTACATTTAAATTTCATTTAAAATTATTAGAGAAAAACACATAAAATAAACATAATTGGGTGTATTATTTAATGCAACCGAACTTTAGTTGCGTTGCCAGTCGGCAACAGAAAATTAATGGTTGCCAGAAAGGCGATAAATAGTAACTGAAATTGTTAACTCTCAGTTGCAAGTTGGCATCAGGAGTATCATTTTCAGCAACTGACCACCCAATTGATGCTCGGATGCCACGCATAATCGGCTTATTAATATTTTTTCAAAAATTGAGAAATATGCACTAAAAAATTTTCATAACTCCAAAAATACGCATTTATTGCCAAAATATGCAAAAATATGCACTTACCATCAAAATATGCAAAAACATGCAAATACAAATCGATGCCAAACTACTTCAAATTTGATGATTCGCATAGATAATTAGTCAATACGTCTTTATCTATCAGCACAAAAAACATGTATTTGCATGAAAGTCCGAGCCCTGGTAATAGTACTTTGATCAGAATTTCTAGCAAACTTATATTTTAATGAATGATAATACTTTCTTATTAATATTTGAAGTGTTTTAAAACAATAAAAATTTGCTTTCCATTGCCTTTCTTGCAGAGAACATAATATTGTTTAAGCAACCATGAGACTTTAACCATTCCGGGAGAAAATTAATCTAATAGCGCCAAATCGCATGACCATTTTAACTAAGAAATCAAGTTGGTCAAGTATTTCTTCCAGTAATGTAATTATATCATGCACCATGTGGTATGTGATTTTAACCTACTGCAACTACATGATTTCAACATTAAGGACTTTTACAAGGAGGCACGATAAAATTAATTATCATCTTACCGCTTATCGTTGATTGTAACTTTGTGATCATCACCATTCCTAAAGATATATGGACAGAGCACAATGAATGAGCACCAAAACAGCCCACATCTCTGAAAACGGCTGTGGAAAGAAACATATTCCTTATTTAAAGTTCTTCGCCTTCAAAAAAAAAAAAAAAAAAACAAAATAGCACATGATATGACTGCACCATAAATTAGTGTTTGCATATAAGTGACATTATAAAACTGTGCCGGTAAGTAATTGTCATAAAATTGTAATTTTACAAAAGGTATCACAAATTCATGCATATCACCGATAACACATACATACATACGTTAAAAAATGTTAACAACATGTTTTCTAGAACAATAGCAACACCACCAACAACAAAATAATAACTATCAATGTGGAAAAATGTTGGTAATAACACAATGTAAAGGTTAATGAACTGGAAATAATAGTAAGATTAATAAAACTTACATTCCTATACATATGTACTCGTACATACATAAACATATTCATATGTATGTTATATATTTACATATGTATAACCGTTCAGATAATGGTATGTTATATCCCAGCAAACATTTTTTGCTGATTTCGGTCAGAATTCTCTTAGACATTTCGGCAAAGTCTTTAGAATTTCCATAGAAAATGTAGTGTGCTTTCTTGCCAACCACTCGTATGATTTTTTACACGTTTTCTGACGGACTACGGATAGGAATTCGGCATCTTGTGCCTTCGGGAAATTATGATTGCTGGGATGTTTTACCTTTAATATACATACATATAAACAGGCAATAAAAAAAACTACACTTTGCTAAATAAAACTGCATTGTAATAGAATATCTGTCTGTGTTTTATTTTCATTTGACAGCTGCAGCAATTGTTGCAACAACAAAATGTTTAAGACCACCAGCAACAACAAAAGCAATAAAGTCCTAACTTAATGAAGCAAGAAAACCCCAGTGTTTAAAAGTGTCGTCCTGCATTTTTACAAGTACATGTATGTATATGCATGTGTATGTGCTTGTGTCTAAAAAAGTATTTCCCAGTTGGCCACGTCTTTAAGACATCGTCAATGACGGGTGCACGACAATGCTAAATTCTCGACGACAAATGTCGAACAGCCGGAACTAATCATCGATGAACTTTTCGAACAAGTGTCGTGAAAATCGTGTACGATTCAATGAGCGACAATGTCGCTCATTTTGTCGCCAATGACTATATAAGTGACATTTTCCTTTGTCTTCTCGCCAATTATTAAATAAGCGACAGTGTAGACTCAATGTAGTCGTCAATGATCACATAAGACAGTGTTTTCTAAGCACGTGACAAGCTACATAAAAAAAACTTGAGTTGCACCCAAATCCCCTAGCCCGAAACATCATTAACTTTAGAGGCCACACTCGGCTGAGAAGGAGCGACACTCTTGCTCTCAGCCGAACACGAGAGACGTAAATAGCCAAAGAACCAACCGCTGAAACAAATATTTTTGTCTGGCATTGGCTGGACTTAAAAATTAAAATTTTAGAGTTAAGATTTGATTACTTATTGTTAGTTCAATTTTGTTGAAGATAAAATAAATAAATATAACCGAAAAAAAATTGATCACATAAGCAAAAACATCGCCTATTATGTCGTCAATGATTACATAGGCTACAATGTCGTTTACCTTGTCGTCAGCGATTACATAGTGACAACGTCACCTATTTAATTATTTAATATTTTTCTTTAATTGTTTTTTTTCCGTTTCATTTAAATTATTAACTGACTTAGCTGAGATTGGAACTGAGGCTGCATGTTTATAAGTTTTCGCGCTTACCACCCTGCTACTGTAGCCCCTAAAATATTAACAACAAGAGGCCAACATATTCATTTGCTTGATTGAAGACAAAATGTAAGACATTACAAAGTTGGATTGAGGACAACAATTAAGATATTGTCACTCATCTTGTCCTCCACAGTGCTAATGGAGACAAAATTTAAGATATTGTCGCTCATATTGTCCTCAACAATGTTGGATTGAGGACAACAATTAAGACATTTTCTTCACTCATCTTGTCCTCCACAATGTTAATGGGGACAAAATATAAGACACTGTCGCTCATTTTATCCTCAACAAAGTTGGATTGAAGACAGCAATTAAGACATTGTTACTCATCTTGTCCTCCACAATGTTAATGGGGACAAAATATAAGACATTTTCGCTCATATTGTCCTCATCAAAGTTAGATTGAGGACAGCAATTAAGACATTGTCACTCATCTTGTCCTCCACAATGTTAATGGGGACAAAATATAAGACATTTTCGCTCATATTGTCCTCAACAAAGTTGGATTGAAGACAGCAATTAAAACATTGTTACCCATATTGTCCTCCACAATGTTAATGGGGACAAAATATAAGACATTTTCGCTCATATTGTCCACAACAAAGATAGATTAAGGACAAAACGAAAAACATTGTCATATTGTTGTCAAAAGTGTTTATTAGAGGACAACTTGTAGGAATTTGTCGATCAGATTATCCCCAGAACGACGATTTCCTTTGAATTGTCGATTAGAAAACCAATAGACAGAGGACAATTCGTACAAGAGTCGTATATGACAATCGACAGAGGACAATTAGTATTAGAATCGTATATGACAACGTCGTGCACGGCAGTCTGGCCAACTGGGTCTATGCCATTGACTGATATTCACAACATGCAGACATACATACGACCGACTAAAACAATGATTTTGCACGGCACTTCAAACCTTTGAATCATATTGTAGGTAGACGTTGTATGTATGGGTGTATGAAAAAATTGAGCCTGGTTATTGTTCTAATACATGGCACTGCATCAGCAGAATACAGTTGTACTAAATTTTTACTAGCAAAGGTTTTTGTCCGCTGCTAATGCTGTTGCAATAAATATGCTAAATAAAATCAGACAACATAAATATCACCGTACACTGAATTTGGCTTTATAGATCCAATGAAACAATTCCATTAGATTTTTTTTTCATTAATCCAAAGAAAATTTCACAAATCCAATGACAACTTCACAAATCCAACGACAATTTCATAAATTCAATGAAAAGTTTCATTAAAATTCAACCAAAGAAAATTTCATTAAAATTCAACCAACGAAATTTCTTCACAATATTAATGAAACTTTTCATTGAATTTATGAAATTGTCATTCAACTAAAGAAATTCTTTCACAATATTAATGAAATTTTCATTGGATTTGTGAAATTGTCATTGGATTAATGAAAAAAATTTAATGAAATTGTTTCAATTCTTTCAGTGTATAGTCAAACGTATGCTAACTTACACATCTACAGGGTAAATATATCCTTAACAAGATATGTTTAATGTCAGACGGTGTTTCTGGCAAACGCTAACAGTAGATAGAAAAACTTACTTATAGCCTTTAATATTGACGCAAAATTTTGTTAATTTGTTGCAGGAACATAAACGTTTTTCAGAAAAATTATGTATAAATAATAGCCCAATTCAGAATCTTGTGCAAATGGTATTGCATCGTAGCATTTGCAGAATGGCTTAGTATATTTATACTCACCACTAACAATTGTTAGGTGGTGAGTATCAATATGCAATACCATTTTGCAAATGCTACGATGCAATACCATTTGCACAAGATTGTGAATTGGGCTAATATATAATTGCATAATAATCATACGTAACGTAACACAGTGGTGGGGTATTATAAAAAAAATTGGAAATAAATCTGCCGTTTCTAAACGGACAGTCCGCTTTAGAAAATAAAAAAATATTCTAGAGCCAATAAAGAAGTCAAGATGAGCTAATGTCTTTAATTTGGATTTTATACTTCCAGAAAGGCCAGCAACACAAGGCTCCAAAGTGTCAGGTGCCCCACTTTGGAGCCTTGTGTTGCTGTCCTTTCTGGAAATATAAAATCAAAAATTAGAAAAAAAAATTGTTACGGTTAACGGAAAAAATAGATTTTTTCGGTTTTGTGGGGCAAAAAATTGACGTTAATTTTTGAGAAGAGAATGGTTTCACTTAAAAAGAAAAATAACATAAATCTTTCTTAATTACATATTACTCATACGTAACGTAATACGAGTACCGTGAGGGAATTGTAAAAAATTTTTTTTTAATTCCGCCGTTTTTGAACGGTTCCGCCCGATAAAAAAAATCACGTAGTTTCTAAAGAAGCAAAAATAAGATAAAATTTTAAGTTTAGGTGTTATATTTTTAAAGGGACAGGGCCACAAGGCATCAAAGTGAGGCCCTTCTTAGGTTATTTCATGCCGCCTATATTTTAGGATTCCGTATACCAAAGGTGAAAAGGAACAATATTGTTTTTGCTACGCCGCCCATCCCTCTGTCTGTCTGTCTGTCTGTCTGTTTGCCTTTGTTTCTGTCACAGGCTTTTATCTCGAGAACGATAAGAGAATGTGTGTAACTCTTGCCGCTGCAACAACAAATACTAAAAATGTATGAAAGTTAAAAATTAAAGGGTGTTCTAAGGCGAGCAACGAAACATGTTCAAATCCTATTGTAATATACAGAAACTTGGAATATAGGCACTTGACAATTACAAAGTTATTGTATTATTTTACAGACTGTACCAATAAAAACTGAAATTTAAACAAAATAAAAATGAAAGGGTATTATATCAGTTAATGTAATTTTGACAATTAGTTGCATCTAGGAAACCCTAAGAGACAAACTATTAAAAGGCAAAATTAAGTTATGAGTTTAGTCGAACTGTATGAGCTTATATCCAATATCTTGACAGCAAACCACCGACTTTGGTCGAGTGGTCAAGCGGAAAAGAATTCTCAAGAGATTAGCGGGAGCTACCGAAACATCAGTTCAACCCTCCGTGCAGTCAAAAATTTTCTTTGTCTATATGCTTCACATTTATCTCTAAATAAAAATATAATTTAATTGAAAAATTAAATTAAGATCGATCTAGTACAAAATTTTAAAGGCAACAGTAAAAAACCTAATAAACAAAGAAACTAAAAATTAATGGGTATTCTGTCAGGTAGTGTCATTATGAAACTATGAAGCGAATAAATAGACAAACAAGTTGAATAATTAAAAGGTCAATTAATAATTAAATTGCAAGCAGTGTAAAGAACAAACCGAAAAGTAAATCCCTAAAACGAAAAAATCCCCAAAACAAACAAATCGGCAGAAGGAAAAAAGAATCGTCAAAAGAAAAGAAAAAAAACGCCAAAACTAAAAAAACCAATACTAAAAAAATAGTCAAAATGAAAAATAATCGCCTAAATAAAAAACCGCTAAAACGAAAAAAGCAGCAAGACGACAAAAATTGCTAAAATGGAAAAAATCGCTAAATCGAAAAATCACCAAAACGAAAAAAATCGTCAAAAAAAAGCTAAAGCTAAAAAACCCAATATCAAAAAATAGTTACAACGAAAAAACGCTAAAATAAAAGAGCACTGAAAAGAAAAAAAACATCAAAAAGAAAAATATCGCTAAACTCAAAATTTACAAAAAAAAACTTAAATGAAAAAAACCCGGCAAAATGAAAAAAAAAGCGCTGAAACGAAAAAAACACCAAAACGAAAAAATTTTACAAAATTGAAAAAAGTTGCAAAAATCGCCAAAACAGCTAAAAAAAATCGCAAAACCAAAAAAAAAAATCACCAAAACTAAAAACCCCGAAATTAAAAAAAAGCTTTAAAACGAAAAAAGCACCCAAACGAAAAAGATCGTGGAAATACCAAAAATTGCGCTAAAACAAAAACAAACCTCAAACGAAAAATTGCTAAATTTAAATATCCCCAAGAGCAAAGGAAAATCGTCAAAACGAAAAAAGGGATACTATATGATTATAGTATTCGTATGGAACCCTTCGTGTGCGAGTCAAAGTCGCACTTTACTGAATTTATTTTACTTAGCACTCAAACACTCTTTGAGGCCCTATGCTCCTTATAGGATCGATGGGAATATATTATTATTATTATTAAAACACTCTATATGTTTGCCTTAAGATATTTTTTATTAACATTAATATTTCGATTGACTTTACTGTGCGTCCGTCCGTCCGTCCGTCCGTCCATCGTGTACCTGTGTGAAATAAAATTACAAAGGAGTCTAAACAATTCAGCTGGTTAACTTTATAAAACGTCTATTAAATGCTGCTAACGTGTTATTTTTGTTTTATATCTCTGTTGTATAATTTTCTTTTGTTGTATTGTTATGTGGTGCTGCCTGCCACAATAACCGCAAATTAGAAATGTATTTTTTTTAATACTTTTCAATGATTCTTTTTTTATTTATGTAAACGACATGCAGCATTTCGTTTAAACTTCTATTTTCTGAATAAGAGCATTGTTCCAGCTGAGTTAAATTGAAAT
Organism: Panzeria rudis; assembly: GCA_956483635.1. NCBI lineage: Eukaryota > Metazoa > Arthropoda > Insecta > Diptera > Tachinidae > Panzeria > Panzeria rudis. Next base: position 45,799,568 of record OY101448.1, on the reverse strand, counting down.
GAAAACTAACACCACAAGTGAATAAACTTGAAAAAAAAGGTGGCCAACGAAAGAATGAATGTGTGACAAATAAAATGTAATAAATTTTTATTTTTACTTCTCTGCTGTATACAGTCGTTACATAAAAGACATTTTGATTATAAAATTGATGACCTGTTAGGTATTTCTAAATATGACACGTTTATGCTGCTATTGACAGAGAATGGCATAACAAAATTATGCTGGTGAAAGTATAATCATAATTTTCCAAATTGCTGCTTGTGATTGAAAAGCCAACCGAGTAACAATAAACGATAATTTGATCTTAAATTTAGAATGAAATAAGGCAGGTTTTGGCCCAAAAAAAAGTAACAATGAAATTATTTGTTCTTTTTTTAAATACCTTTCATCACAATTTTAAGCCTGTGTAAAGAAAGATTCTTTTGACATGAATTTTATTTAAAAATAATTTTCTATTTTTAACTATTTTTTATTTTTTTATTTTTATTTTTTCTCAAACATATAAACTGGCACGCTTTCATACAGCATATGTGTGTTAGAAAATATATTTTGAAAAGCAAAAAAAAAACCGTTGTTCTTTTTCTATGTTTAGGATTTGTGAAAATGCTTTTAATGTTTTCTTGTTGATAAACATAATTTATCGATTTTTTTGGAATGTGAGTTTATTGTAGATTATTTATAATCATATAAACTTAAAAGTAATACATAATGGCGGTTTTCTTTTCTAAAAAATAAACGCAAAATTTTTTAACGAAAATTTATTTAATAATTTATAAATGCGGTTATAGATAAAGAGGTATTGACTAACACACTCCTTCATCATATATAGCAAAAGGCAATTCATTGACAATGTGTTAAGCGTCAACTATTTTGTATTTCGGATCTAGTACCCTACATTCAGTAAGGCCGAAAATTGTAAATTTTAACAATATATTTTGTGTTTAAGGGCCTATGAAAATTTGTGACGGTAGATTTTGAAAATTCCAAAAACATTGTTTTGTAATGTAGATAGTTCTAAGAATTTAGGCAAAAATGGAATAGATCCTGTTCATATACATATCTGGATATACGCGTACATTTTCTGGACCATAAAAAATATATAGTAAAATAATTTTATTTTCTCAAATTAACATTTTTGATTTCTACTCTTTACTACGCCTGAAAATATTAGTCAAATATTCGAAAAGAATACAAAGAATTCTCTTAACTTCATTGCTTTTATTCCCACAACTCTTATAATTGCTAAAACTCTACCGAAACTGCATAAAAACAACAAAGCTACATTTCTAATGTTATACAATACGTTTATGTATGCTTTTTAGAATAAAAAAAAAATTTATCGTAATTATACAATAGCCCGATTCACAACCTTGTGCAAATGGTCTTGTATTGCAGCATTTGCAAGATGGTATTGTATATTGATACTCACCACTTAAAAATTGTTAGTGGTGACTATAAAGGTTAGGTTAGGTTATCAGGTCGCTGGTGAAAATTATAAAGAAAGGGTTCCAGCCCACTTGGGTCCAATAATAATGGTCCGTTTGTGATACCTGTAAAGGAAAGGAAAGGAAAGGAAAGAGAGAACAGGACAGTGTATCAAATAGAGTGAAAGGAAAGGAGTTAATAGAGGTATTAGAAGTTAGTTCAAAGAGAAGAGAGAAAGAGGTAAGGCGTACGGAGTTCCGTGCAGGAAGGGTCGTTCGTGTTTTAGAAACACCATTTGGGTAGTCAGCGAGTGAACCACCCGGTGCTCCTAATGAAGGAACTTATGTTCTTGAGTTCTATTTCTGAGAACTCGGAGAGGCTACCGAAGAGTCTTTTGCCCAGTAGGCGAAGGCGGTGGTCCTCCAGAGCTGGACAAAGGCATAAAAGGTGCATTACATTCTCTTCTTCTTCTACGTCATTACAGCTTGTGCAGTAGTCATTGTATGGGAGACCCATACGTCTAGCGTGGGTTCCAAAGGTGCAGTGCCCCGTGACCGTGGGCATGAGGTTGCGTAGGTGTGGTTTCGTGAAATCTAGAAGTTGTTTAGTTCTGTTTGTGTCAAGGCGAGGCCATATTGTTCTCGCAGTAGAGCAAGTTGGTTCATTGTATCATCTGGTTTGAGCCAACTGCAAGAAGGCAGCGTCAATTCGTCTCCAGCAAGATGAGAGTGGGAGCCCGCAGAGATCGTCAATATCGACATCCCGAAGCAAGGTTCCCCTCTTAGCCAGATCATCCGCAATGATGTTGCCTGAAACGGACTCGTGTCCCCTTACCCATCTGAGGGTGACTATAAATATACTATACCATTTTGCAAATGCTACGATGCAAGACACTTTGCACAAGATTGTGAATTGGGCTAATATGTTTTTCATGTAAGAGTACTTAGTTCTAATAACACTAGGCGGTCACGCTAATATATTTCATCCTAACTCGGTACGTCCAATTTCAATATGCAGAATAAAATTACCTTTAAGGCACTTATATACAGTTTTTTTAGGCTTCCGTACACCAAAAGTGGAAAGGAACCCTATTCTTTTCGCTACGCTGTCCGTCTGGCTGTCTGTCGGTCACAGGCTGTTTTCTCCGAAACCGTAAGAGCTAATGACCTGAAATTTTCACAAAATATGTAAAACTTTGGCAGCTACAACAACTATATGACAGCTAAAAATTAAAGGGTGTTCTAAAGCGAGCAACGAAATATGTTGAAATAATATTGTAATATACAAACACTTGTGTATAGACAGTTTAAATTTCCAAAGTTATTGTCAATTGGTATAGTGTGTAGAATAGACTGCAGCAATTAACACTGATATTTAAAAGAATAAAAACTAAAGGGTGTTCTATCAGTTAATGTAGTATTATTTATGTGACTTAGACAATTTGCTGTATCTTAGAAACCGTAAGAGGCAAACTCTTGAAATTTTAAAAATCGCTAAAACTAAAAAATTTCATATATAAAAAATGTTATAATGAAAAATCGCCAAAATGAAAAATTGCTTAAAGGAAAAAAGCACCAAAACTAAAAAACGCTAAAACGCAAAAAATCACCGAAACTAAAAAGATCGATAAGAAACTAAAAAAATAAAGCAAAAACCGACAAAAAACGTTAAAACGAAAAAAGCACTAAAGCCTTAAAATATCACTAAAACTAAAAATATCGTCAAAAAACGAAAAAATCGCCAAAAATGAAAAAATCACCAAAACGAAAAAAAGCGTCAAAACAAAAAAAACGTCAAAAGCAAAAAATCGCTAAAAACCGAAAAAATCGCCAAAACGAAAAAGGTGTCAAAACCGAAAACAATCGCTGCCAGTAAAACAATCACAAAAAACCGATAAAAAGTCCCCAAAACCAAAAGAAGCGCCAAAACTGAAAAAAGCGCCAAGACTACAATAAATCGCTAAAAACAAAAAATCGTTAAGCAAAATAAAACGCCCAAAACCAATAAATCGAAAAAACCAAAATAATCGACAAAAAACCAAAAAAAAAACGAAAAAATCATCAAATTTAAAAAAAGCGCCAAAACCAAAAAACCGCTAAATCAACAAAAAAAAAAGCTTACAAAATAAAAAATAAACTTAAATCAATTGAAAAAGCAAATCGAAAAAATTTTAAAATGAGAAAAAAAAAGGGCAAAAACGAAAAGGGATATGTGTGTATTCCTACGGAGCCCTTCATGTGCGAGCCAAAGTCGCACTTTACTCAGTTTATTTTATATTTGCAACAGTTTCGGAGTTATTCGGAAACTAGCAATGAAAAATTGTTTTTTTTTTCATGAAAAATTTAATATTTTTTCGTTTTTGAAAATTCATAAAAAAATTAATATGCCAAAAATTTTAAATTTGTATCATTTATTTAGTTGCAATTAAGTGAAGGAACTCAATTGATAAAAATCACAATTTCCATAAAACAGAAAATTTTTAATTTGTGCCTGTCTGTGTGTGTGTGATGTTCTTTTTCATCAAATTCTTGTTCATTAAATTCCCTCACTTAATCGTAAATTTCTTCTTTCAAATTTGGTCCACTGTGTGTTACTATAATGGGGTGCGTCCAGTCACAATATTCAATAAACTTATGTCTTCTTATATTCATAATAATTTGGTTCATGGAAATCAGTTAACTATTTCAGAAGTTGTGGATTTATTATAAATTTTTTTATTTAACGCCACTGTACATTACGTACGAGTAATTTTTCGATATGAAATTTTCTACTGTTCACACTTTTTCTATTCCTAGGCCAAATTTAACGAAATTTAGATTGAATATTCAAGATATTAACGCAAGCTTATCGCTGAAATAATTTTAAACTCTAATAAAATTTTAGCAATATTATAAAGATTTTAGTACGAAAAAAAATTATATGTGACATATAAAAGTGTATTTTCAGTATATATAGGATGGTTGTCAGTATATATTGTTATTATTTTTCAAGCCCACTGTACTTAACAGTTATAAAACATTTTTAAATTTAATACCCATTTAAAACCCATAAGAATAATGTTTGCAAATATTATAAAAAAAAGATCGAAATAAATCATTTAACTACATGTTTAAAATTAAAATTAAAAAGAAAAAAATTAATATTAAAGCAAAATTAATTTAAGATGAAAATGAATTTTAATAAATTAAACAAACGTGTAGGTGTGTGTGTTTAAGTAAGCAAGCCAACACAAATATGTGAATTTATATGTAAATTTATAAATTTTATGTTTTTAAAATCAGCAATTAAATGATAAAATGTTTTCTAAAAAAAACTAAATTCCCACGGCCATAATAAAATGAAATTGTGTCGGTCTATCTGGCAGGCAGTATACAGTATAAGTATGTGTATATTGATACTCATAAACTTGTAGCAAAAAAACTTATAAAAATAACTCATAAAAATTAAATTTTTTGTTACATGCTCGTATTATATTACATAATAATTAAAGCAACCACACACGTATTTAAGTACAAATATTTAATTTCACTTTGTGAAACTAATAACAAAATGTTATTCTTTTTTTTTTTTTGTTTTTGCTCTTACAAGACAGAGATGGGATCGTGGATAACATTTTACTAGCGACCATATACACTCATGAGGAAAAAAATATATTATTTAAATTATTTAAATCACTTAAACATAAGTATAGAGTTTTTGCGCGACTTTCCGTGAACGAAAACCTTATTAGGGCTATAAGGACACAAAAAAAATGTTAAATCGTGTGAGTAAGAAAAAATTACAAGCGTTGGAAATGTTTACATGCTCGAAGAGCCCTACTTGAGGACTTCATACCTCCGTTTCTGAGCAACATGGAAAGCTCATCTTTCTAAAGTAACTATGAATACCCTTTTCTTATGCTTATGTGAAATTTTATACTGATCGGACTATCCGACTAGAAATGGCTGATTTATTTCCAATATATTTTGATTCTGCCCCACTGGCGGTGTTCTTATACTCATACTCAGCGATACCATTTGTCAGGTCTTCCCTTTTTGCCAAGTTTTTTGAGATGACAAAAAGTTTTAATTTTATAAAAAGTTTTTTAAAGTTTTTATAAATATGTATGTATATAATTTAAAATTTGCAGTATAGTATAGCGGATGAAAATATTAAGTGATTGTTGATGCAATGATACGATCTAACATTTTCTCACTCGCTAATTACTGCAACAGTGTTTAATCGTGTTTACCCCCTCTACATCTATGCCGTTTTTATATATTCCTTAAAATTAATTCCAAATACACTTTTTGTGCTTTCTTTTAAAATTTTGGCACTTTTGTAGAAAAAAAATTTTTTTGGGGAAAAAAAGTTTTTTTTTTAAATGAGAAATTTAAAAAAATATATATGGTAACGCTGCTCATACTCTCTGAAAATTCTAATTCGGCTCTTTTCACTAAATATGTTGCAACTTTCTCATTCAAAAGTTTTATACTTAATACGTTTGAAAGAAAGTTTTCTTTAAGATGCGAATCAAAAAAAAAAAAAGTTTACAATCTTCTTGCCTTACTGAAGCATCTTAAAATGGTGAAATTTAAAAAAAAAAGTAAAAAAAAAATTAAAATGTTTTCAAATCTTAAGGCATATAACTCAATGAATTTTGATTCGATCATTAAAGTTTATATATTGGCTGAAAGAAGAAAAACATATCTATACAACAATGCAAAATTTGTATGATTCAATTGATTAGTTCTAAAGATTTTTGAAATTAGTTAAAAAACAGCAAAAATATAAGTTTTTCATGAATATCTCCAAAACGTTTCTTAAGAGAAATAAATGAATGCCGTTCACATTCGTGCTCAACAGCTCCACCACACAAGATAATGCACTAAAAGCTAAAAACTAATTACATAGTACAAGGTGCCAGCCACCTTACCACTTTCCTCACCTTTATTATGTGTGGTGGGGCTGTTGAGCATGAACATGACATTCATTTATTTTCCTTAAGAATTTTGAAATTTTTTTCATTGCTTACTGTATTCTACTGATCAAACCCTTTCATTTGATATCGATATTAAAGTGCTTGTAAATAAATAACTAATTCGCCATTTTGTGGCAGAGGCCATCTTTGATTTAGAATAACACTGAATTGAAATAATCGTATGAGATCAATTTGTCGTGAAAAGTTAAAGTGTTTACCAAATTTTAGATTTATCGGTCACCAGGAAGGCGGTAAGACTAAATATTATATTTTATGGTCGTGGCTCAGCCAACTTTTTATATTAAAAGTAAAGGTTTTTAAAAAATGTTAGATCAATCGGACAAGAGAAAGGGGGTAAAAGTCCATATTACTTTTTATGGGAGTGGCGCAGCCCACTTTTCTGATCTTAAAATTTTATATTCATCAAAAGTAAAGGCTTTAACAAAATTTTAGATTAATCGGTTAACAGAAAGGTGCTTAAACTAACTATTACCTTTTATGGGTGTGGCACAGACCACATTTCCAGTCACAGAACTGTGTTGTTATCAAAAGTAAAGGTGTTTAGCAAATTTCTGATCAATTGCTCAACAGGAAGGAGATAAAAGTATATATTACTTTTTGTAGGCGTGGCACAGCCTACTTTTCTAATTACAAAATTGTATAGTCGTCGTAAGCTAAGGTTTTTACCTAAACTCAGATCAATCGGTTAAAAGCAAGGGGCTAAAAGTAAATATTACTTTTCATGGGCATGACTCAGCCCACTTTTTAACCGACTTGAAAATAATTCTTGCAAAAAAACCGACTACAAAATAGGCGTGGCACTGCCCATAATTTTATCATAATGCTGTACTCTCACGAGAACTAATTGTGTACGAAGTTTCATAAGAATCGGTTAAGTAAAAGTAGTTTAAATAAATATTTACTTTTCATGGGCGTGCCACTGCTTACTTTTTTAACCATAGTGTTGTATTGTAACAATAACTATATGTGTATGCAAAATTTCACAAGAATCGGTTTAGTAGAATTCGTTAAAAAGGGATATTTACTTTGAATAGGCGTGGCACTGCCCACTTTTTTCATCATGATGCAGTATTCAAAGAGAAGCTTAATGTGTGTGCAAACTTTCATAGGAATCGTTTGACTAGAAGTAGATGAAAAGGCCTATGTATTTGCTTCGTATGGGCGTGACCCCGCCCACTTTTCAACGGGACCAATCTGGAAGTACATTCTATTACATAAAGAAACAAAGTCCGAAATCGGTTCATAAATGGCAGTTAAAAAGGAGAAAGGTTATGAATTCATCAGGAATTTTCTTTTTAAGGATGTTCCCTCAAAACTCCTCCATTTATAAACCGATTTAGGATCTTTTTTCTTTGTTTAAAAGCGTGTACTTCTAGATTGGTCCCGTTGAAAAGTGGGCGGGGCTCACGCCAATACGAAGTAAATACAGATGCCTTTTCATCTACTTCTCCGCAACCGATTCTTCTGAATACTACATCATAATTAAAAAAGTGGGCAGTGCCACGCCCATGCAAAGTAAATATTCTTTTTCAACAAGTTGTACTAAACTGATTCTTATGAAACTTTGTATACACATTTAGTTATTGTTACAATACAACATTATGGCTATTTTGTAGTCAGTTTTTTCCAAGAAGCGCGTAAAGGCGCTTACCAAATTTTGGACCAATCGGTCACGCAGAAAAAAATCGCTCTCTGAAGCTGAAATTAATTTGTCTACATGTACTTTCGTTTGCGAAAAACACGCGAGCGTTGCCCATCTCGATACAAAGTATGTCCATAAATATAAAGTGCAGTTGTTACTCTTGATATCCGCATTGAAACCGTACAGATGCTGTCGTTAATAAGATCTTGCCAACGACAACTTCGATGCACTTGTTACTCTTGTTGTCGTCAATAGGGCTTTTTTAGCACAAATTTTCATAATCTTGTCAGAACAAATTATTTATACACGACAACGTACACTCTAAAACACATTTGTTGAAAATTAGGTCGATAATAGTCGGCAACACTTTACAGATTATTATCGACCTAAAATTACACACGCATTATTTTTGGACAAAATGTTTTTACTAAAAAAAAAGCGATTGGCTGCGTGCAGGTTTGAACTGCGACCTCCTGACTGGTAGTCTGACGTATCTACCATTCAGCCATAGCCGGATTATACTTTATGCTAAATTTTTTCCACTTGGACTAAATATGTTTAATTTGAAAGGTTTTTTTTTTTCTTTAATAAAATAACTACAAAAACGATGTAATTTTAAACAAGGAGAAATTTTCAACACAAATTTAGACAATACATGATCGTAAATTTAAAGTAATGTTTTAGAGTGTATACCATCTTGTTGCCATACTTATTTGTTCGTCGTTAAAAACTGGGACTACAGGGTAGGTTACACTTAGTGGTATGAGTGATATTTATATTTATATGTATATTTGTTATTTTGTAACTCATACATTAGGTTGTCTATAATAAGTAAACGGTAATGGATTGTAAATTTAAATGGTTACCTCCCCTTTAATTAATTTGGATATTTGATACTACCCATCAACAAGTAGGCGTTCTTCGTTTACGACTCCTTTTCGTACAGCTCGAACTATTTAGTTTAGTTCAAATAAGCTGTTGTAATTCAGAAAGAATTGGTCATAATTAATATTCCAAGGAACAAGGGGAAAACTAACATCAACTTAATTTTTCAACGTACACATCAGAACAGAGTAGCGCCACTCTCGGAAGCCGCTACACTTCCATCGTCATAAGATAAACAAAATACACAACGGAGTACTAACGATGGAAGTGTAGCGGTTTCCTACTTTGTTCTGCCCAATTCTTTCTGAGTTAAACATAACGAACCTTAGCCTAATATTCAATTTGGATTCACATGCAAATACGTTCGAAATAATCATATTAATAAAGATTTATATTTTTGTTTTTATTAGAAATCAATAAGAAATTTATTTATCGTTATAACCAATCTATTTACTGTGCCTCTTCTTCATAAACTTTGCTTTGGTCTCGCCAAATAATGGCAACAGGTGCTCTTCTATATGGCTGCATTTTGTTGGTGCTAATGCCAACTTATCTCTAGTAAAGTTTTAACTATCGTATCCCAAACAATGAACAAAGTTTCTTTTTGATATAAATCTTTTTGCTCCAAAAAGCCAGCTGGCGGAAATTGAAAAACCATAAATAAACAAAAGAAAATTTTGTTAAACAAAATGCAAAGAAAAAGCTTTTTACTTAATACTTAAAAATGGTTTGCTAAAGCACTTGACTTTTACTTCAGCAAATTTTGCAACACATTTCTAAATGTTCAAAATCATTCATATGGAAAAATCGAATATGATAAAGATGGATAAAACATGTAAAAGAACATTGAAACTTCCTTAACTGGAAGTTTCTAAGAATAATCTAACAAAGTGTTTACCAATTTCTTGTGAGATTTAATTAAAAGTTTAATCAACTTCATTTAAGGAAAAGAGTTATTGAACCTTTAAAAAGGAAGTGTATGTATGTATGAGTGTATGTGTGTGTGTGTGGCTAAGTAAGTGTATGTGCCCAGCGGTAAATTGCAAGAGTAAAGAGGCCTTCTAGAAAGCCTGTTTAGCAGACAAAACGCCTGCCAATCCGCCTTCCATGCGCATTTCATTTTTACCCATGCTGTCATTGCAGCGCAGGCCTTCCATGCCGCTTCCCAATGTAGGGATTCTTACAGGCCTCTTCTGGCATGCCATTTTGAAGCCTATTTAAGGAAGGTCTGTTAAAAAGCAAATGGAGGTGCACATTTTTTTCTATTTCATTATTTTCATATGGGTTTCTTTCGATTTAATTAATGTGTTTTTTTTCGAACTTTTCAGCCAAAGTAGTTTTTTATACATTGAATTCGATATGATGTAGTTCCGGCGGAATAATGATAAGTTAATCAGCTCCGGCACAATAGCAGCATATGTGATGTGCCCTGTCTGTAAATTTCAGTCTTATATACAAATTACAATCGAAAAAAAGAATACGAGAATGTTTGTTATATCCAAAGCATTTTCTTACTTGTTAACATGATTTTAGAAGAAAAACTTAGTTCAATTTATCTGTTTTAATACTGGACCCTTTCGAATACGACCCTTTTTGCAGGAAAGTTTTGATTTTAGCCCACATATTCTACACTCAAAATAAAATATTGGTAGATCTAAGCAATTTCATAGGTTAGAATTGAGCCAACCCATAAAATGCAGTAAAAATCAACCAATGGAATTGCAGTTTAGTTGATAGAGTGTAAAACTACTAACCGGAAGGTCGCAGGTTCGATGCCTGCCAAGTCTTAAGCAGTAAGTGTGTTTAAAAAAAAATTTTTTTTTGTTTGTTTGTAATTTTTTGGGCTTGAACTTAGGTTCTCATGTTTATAAGCCGAACGCCTTTATCATCTCAGCTAAGACACCTTGTTAAGTAAGGATAGCACAAAGTACACTCTAAAACATTACTTCAAATTTACGATCATATATTATCTGAATTTGTGTTGAAAATTTCTCCTTGTCTAAAATTACATCGATTTAACTAAAAAAAAAATTTAAAATTAAACATATTTAGTCCAAGTGGAAAAAATTCAACATAAAGTATAATACGGCTATGGCTGTATGGTAGATACGTCAGACTATCAGTCAGGAGGTCGCAGTTCAAACCTGCACGCAGCCAATCGCTTTTTTAGTAGAAACATTTTGTTCAAAAATAATGCATGTGTAATTTTAGGTCGAAAGTAGTCTGTAAAGTGTTGCCTACTATTATCGGACTTAGTTTTCAACAAACTTGTTTTAGGGTGTATACATAGACATGTGGTGACTTTCTTGACTTAAATCTAGGTACAGTAATTTTTGCGAAATAACTATCTTCGCTGTTATTATTTTAATTGGTAATTTTAACCACAAAAATTGTTAAAAATTAAAAATTAAATAATAATAGTTTAATTTTTAAAACGTCGTTTTTCCCAAATTTATATTTTACAATTCAGTAAAATGTAATATTTCGGTCTTGAACTTAGGTTCTCATGCTTATGAACCGAACGCCTTTATCATCTCAGCTAAGTCATATTGTTGAATAACGATAGCACAAAGTAAACATAGACATGAAATGACTTACAACTTTAAAAAGTTATTTTAACCAATGAAAATTGTTATTTCATAAAAATTGCAACAACAATTTACATTAACAGCCGGTTAACTATTTATATTGGTTAGATTTACCTATCATTTTATTTTGAGTGTAGGAGTTCTGAGATTCTTAGCAGTAAATATTAGTTTTCTTTGATCATTGGCTATGTTACGTAAATTCCTTATATAAGAGGAAAATAGCATTCGAAACTATCAATAGTCAACGATTAATATTTAGTTTATATGGGCGTGCTGTATTGTTACTTGAACTCAATACGTACGCAAAGTTTCATAAGAACAAGAAAATTGTAATAACAAATTTAATCAGTCAAAGTTCTTGTTTAATCCATTAAATGAACAATCGGTTTATTAATTAATTAAAAAATTTTATTATCCGAGTAATTGGACATTTACAATTAGAGCATAAAAATATTTCCCTAGAAAATAATTTGCTTTTGTCTTTATGTCCCCAGGAAACGGCTTATTATCTTTATTGTATGGCCTGTAATACATGTCTATGCTCTATATAAACTCATATTTTCACCGACAATATAATTTTCTCTCATATTTTTAGTCGGTCGTTCATTGTCTAGTTGAAAGAACGTTAAGTGTTTTTAATATGTTTAATGTGCTTTTGTCGAAAAAAAGTATTGTGGCGAAATATGGTAATAAAGAAGTGCAGGCATGCAATAGTACATTTAGAACGTAGCAAATGGGCTAAAAATAAAATGACAAAATATATACATACATACATAAATACATATGTATCAAGGAATATAAATGTTAACAAAAAGTCTCTGCATTGTCTGACCAACATTTATTTATTTTTGTTATTTTTTTTAATAAATGTTCATGAAATTTTCATAAATCACATGCACCATACGTAGGACGAGTATACTAAAACGAATACAGACATTATAAATTGTTCTTATGCTAACATTTTAATGTTTTAAAATTTCGGAAAAATGGTGGTTATTATTTACATTAGGGCCACACATAATATCAAAATTTTCAAATTGAACGGTTGAGGGTAAGACGTGACACCAATCCAATCTGCTCAGATTTAGAAAAAACTATAAAATCTAGCTTTCTTGCCTCATAACTTCAAAAGTATTCGTTTCCCAAAAAACTAATACTTACTAGTTTTGTTATTGTTTCTGAAAAAAATAAACTTGTGTTCTTTTGTAAACGTCAAATATGGGTGATTCCACGTAAAACGGCCCTATGCAAGGAAAAAATAATTTTCTTATTTTTAATAAAAATCTCTCAATTGATGTTTTTAAGAGCATGACAATTAAAGAAAAAATAAAAAAATACATTATTTAATATTTTTAAGCAATTTGAGGCACTTTTATTTGATCATCCACGAAACATTTTGCTCTTCCTCTTTGTATGTTTAATATTTATTTCAGATTTTCTTTCATTCCCTTTCTCATTATTAATAAAAACCCCTATCTCTGAAAAGAAAATAATTTTTCGTTTTTCATTGAATTTAAAAATATAGCCAGCTAGAGTATTCTGCTGTCTATAATGGAATGGATAGCAAATAATTTAATGTGTTATTATTTTCTTATGATTTTTTTTTATTATTTATATTAATGAAATCAATAAAAGGTTTTATTTCTTCGAATTTTTTAAATTTTCGTATTAGGTCACACCCGTCGGTCACACCCGTCACATTTTAAAAATTGGTTTTTGTTAAGAAAAATTTTTTTCGTCAAACTGTAAATAGGTACGTAATACAGCTAAAAAACACTTTGAACAGACAGCTATAACAAAACTATTGTGTACGTTATAGTAAAAAATTAATAGAATTTATGCTGAAAGTCATAATTCTTTAAAACTGAGGTTTGTAAGATCACACCCATCACAGCTTTCTGACGACCATTCTGAGCAGGAATCGTATTCTTTCAGTGTCTACCCGTTATTCAACGACTTTAAGCTTAATGGCCTTGCGAGTCGCAACCTTTTTTTAAGTAAAACATTTTATATTCCTTATTTATAATAAAAAAATATGTATAAAGTGGTCACCACTGGCTAAATGGAATTACTCATATGGATCAATTCTTAAAAATCAGGTGAGCATTTAAATATGTTGCCAACTCACATGTAACACTTTTGTTTTAGAAACGAAAACGCAATAAGATTTCACTTTTGGATAATTTTTATTATCAATATTCATTAAAACTATGGGTTGAGAGTAAAAGAAAGTTGGCAAAAATCACCATATAGATAAGGGTAGCCCTAATGCCCTTTAATTTAAATGTCATTCGAATAAAAGTTATTCATTTTATCTATGACGTCACATCGGTTTTAAAGCAATCATCTCTTTTTATTACAACAATATTATCGTAGCGCAATTATTGCTTCTTGTTAAGGATGTGCAAGTGAAAAAAATATATCGATATATATCAATATCGATATATTTTATATATATATATATATATATATATATATATATATATATCAATATCGATATATATATATATATATATATATATATATATATATATATATATATATATATATATATATATATATATATATATATATATATATATATATATATATATATATATATATATATATATATATATATATATATATATATATATATATATATATATATATATATATATATATATATATATATATATATATATATATATATATATATATATATCGAATAAAAATATCGATATATCAAAATATCGATATTTTTCAACAAAGTTAATTCATACGTGGTCCCCAATTTTTTATTTTTTTTGAATAAAACAAATAAATTAAGTAAAGTGTGACTTTGGCTCGCACACGAAGGGTTCCGTATGAATACACATATATCCCTTTTCGTTTTTGCCCTTTTTTCATTTTGGCAATTTTTCCGTTTAGCTTTTTTGTTTAATTTTAGTTTTTTCATATTTTAACTTTTTTTCGTAGTTTTGGCGATTTTTCGTTTTTTTTTGCCGATTTTTTAATATATGGCGATTTTTTGGTTTTGGCGTTTTTTAACGTTTCGCTTTTTAGCGATTTATTTAAGTCTTGTCCCTTTTTTCAGCTTTGGCGCATTTTTCGGTTTTAGGGATTTTTTCGCTTTTTGGTGATTTTTTTAGCTTTAGCTTTTTTTTTTTGGTTTTGACACTTTTTTTCGTTTTGGCGATTTTTTCGGTTTTTGGCGAGTTTTTTAGTTGTGACGTTTTTTTTTTGTTTTGGCGCTTTTTTCGTTTTGTGATTTTTGTTGCATTTTTTACTTTTTTTCGATTTTGATGATATGTTGTTTATTTTTAGCGATTTTTTAAAGTTTTATTGCTTTTTTCGTTTTAACGACTTTTTTTGGTTTTGGCGATCTAGCGATTTTTTTATTTTGGTGTTTTTTTTTTCCTTTAAGCGCAGTTTTCATTTTGGCGATTTTTCGTTTAGATTTTTTTTTAGTTTTGGAATTTTAAATTTTTACCTTTTTTTAAATTGCATGAAGATGTCTCTTACGGTTTTCAAGATACACCAAATTGTCTAAATTGAATAGTCAAAATTACATTAACTGATAGAACACCCTTTAATTTTTATTGTTTTAAATATCAGTGTTATTTGGTGTAGTCTGTTCTACAGACTACACCAATTAACACTTACTTTGAAAATTTTAAGTGTCTGTATATTACGTTCGCATTTCAAAATGTTTCGTTGCTCGCTTTAGAGCACCCTTTAATTTTTAACTGTCATATATATGTTGCTGTAGCGGGCAAAGTTTTACATATTCTGTAAAAATTTCAGGTCCGTACCTCTTACAGCCTGTGACGGACAGACAGGCAGACAGACGGACAGACGGACAGCGTAGCGAAAACAATAGGGTTCCTTTACACTTTTGGTGTACGGAACCCTAAAAAGTACTTTTCTTATAAATAATTAAGCTGGAAAGAGTTAATTTCCGAGATCCTTACTGTTCCACCAATATTTCATGGAACATACATCAACAAAATTACACTCAAAGAATGATAATTATTCGAATATAAGTCGAAATTCGAATAGACAAAATATAAATAAAACAAAAGATTTTGTTAGTAACATTCTATTTGATGAAGACTGTGCCGAAATTTTAAAAATTGCACGAAAAACAAAACCAAAGCTAAAAAAATATCAAATTTGATACTGTCGATATATTTGGAAAAAAATAGCGATATATCGAAATTAAAAATATCGACGATATAATTATATCGATATATTTTTAAGAAAATATAGATACATCGCTATTTTTTGCCCATCCCTACTTCTTATCATCAATATATTATAAGTACAATATTCTAGAGCTACAAAGGCTTAAACTTGCAACACAACATTTTAAATTGTTACATAGTTATTTATCATGCCGAGTACAAGTCAGTTTGATTGCCAATTAAATCATTTAATTTAAAAATTTGTTACAAAATAATACTAATTCACAACTGTTATCGATTTGATTATAATTGAAATTATAAAAAAAAAGATTAATTAATAATATATTTGTATACATAACACTAGATGTAATAAATTAAAATTAATTAAAGAAAACAATTAATAACAATAAAACTGTTGCTTGCCCTGCCCCATCATTTATATGAAGCGATACCCTACAATAAAAAAATATATGCTATTTCAATAAACCCCTTGAAAAAGTGGTTTTATGACTTAAAGTCGATAGTAGTCTCTCATTTGCTTTAAGAACGTCTCAACGCAAGAAAACACAATTTTTGCTTTAACCCTTAATTACTCGCACTAAGAAAATTGCATAACTGCTCGCATGGGGTCTCAGCTGACCCCAGACTATTCTCATACATATAGCGGATTATTAATTTAGTAAAACATTTTATATTTTCAAATTGTTTATTTAAAATATTATATATCAGGAAGCAAAATGAACTAATATCTAATTATACAAAAATTAAACAAAGTTAAAATAACTTCAGAAATTAGCATTTTATTCTCATGGTGAGATGAAAGTTTTATATGTGCAGATATTTTGCATTTTGCAGCCATCTCCATATTCATTTTCTTCATTCAAAAAACTTGCGTAATTAATTGCATGGAGTCACAGCTTAAGAGAGCAGCGTTGTAGCTTTATTTGTCCGTGACTTGATCGTTACTAATCTATGAACTTTAAGGAAAGTTAGAAAGCTACCAAAGGTACACAGAAAAAAATTTGTAAATACAATTAATTTTTTTGTTATATTAATTAACTATTTAATTGATTCTGAACCTACCACGATTTTTGTAAATACAATTACGAAACTGTAAGTTAAAGGAAGTCCGAACAATTTTTTTAACAATTTTTTTGTTGATTTCAAATTTATTTCAATTAAAATTATTGTTATATAATGTGAATTTTTGATTTTCTGAACCAATTTTAATTATCATAATTGTTGTATTAACAATATTTTTTTATCAAATCACAATCCTCGAAACGACTTTTTGCTTGCCTGCGAAAAACACTAAATGTCTTTGGGCGGAATCGAACCGGCGTCCTCTGGACTAATAGACTAACGTTCTAACCTCTCATCTACAGAGCAATTCGTTATTAAATACGCAAATAATGAATACACACAAAACGTGATTTTATTTGTTTCATCTACGTGTGTGCGTTCATTTGTTATATCAACAATGATGATTGTTAACTTTTTTCACAATACATAACAAAAAATTTGGTTAGTTCAGTTTGTTGAAAAAAATTTCTGTGTTTGTCATATCAACAACTCAATTTGTTATATTAACAAAATATATGTTTGAATTTAAATTATGTATTAACAATTGAAATTGTTAGTTGCAGTTTGATGATATTTTTTTCTGTGTAGGGTAAATTTTGGAACACGGCATGTACCTGTTTTTTTTGACAATAAAGTGCTTTGACCCCATGCGATTAATTAAGGCTTACAGCCTGTCCCACGATATCGACAAGTCGATGTCGTTCTCTTATTTATATTGAGAACAATAACAAATTAAAATGTTTTGTTATTGTTCTCAATATAAGTAAGAGAACGGCATCGACTTGTCGACATCGTGGGACAGGCCGTTAATAACACTATACAACATTAAAAAACATGATTCTTACGGCTGAATCTTGTTTCTTTTAGTCGATACAAATTTATAAAACGCTTTTGAACCGGCTTAGATAACACACTTATATTGAAACATAGGGTGCACATGCATGCACTGGATTGATTATACAGACACAAAACAAAAGATATAAATTAAGAAAGATAATAAAAATAAACAAAACCTTAAATGTCTAATGCAATTAGTTAAACAATTTGTTAACTGCTGTTGTTCGTGTTGCTTTATTTTAGAATGTATTTTCTTCGAGTTTGCATTTATTTCAATTTTGTTTGTATAAATAGTATATTTTGAATGACTAATTTCTTATTGTGTTAAATGCACAAATTCTTGTTTTTTGCGGTAGCCACAAAATAAAATCAATTAATTAACAAAGAAATTTTGTTTTCATTCATTCATTCATTAAAATCAATTCTATTGATCTGCTGATCTCATGATGAATTTAAATGATGAGTTAATTTGTTTGCCATTATAATTATTATTTTAAATTTGAAAAGCAAATGAGTAAATTAATGAAATGTTTAAAACATTTAAATCGTTAAATTGGAAAAAATATACAATAAACCAGCAGCAAAATACATACGCAGCGAAATTATAAGCAAATGCAAATAAAGTTTTAAATCGAAAGTGAAGTGTTAATTGGTTACTAAATCAAATAATGATGTTTAATAATCATTTAACAGCTATAAAATGTTTAATAACAAGAAACGTAAATGATTGATATTGTTTTGGTTTTGTGTACAAAAAAATAATATAAATGACGGTGTTGAGTATTTGCCGCAAATGAGCTGGCGAATGTGCAAATGCAAAATATTGTAACTGTTTCATCCCAACAAAAACTTTTGTAATTTTTGTAATCGGTAGTACATTATTAATGGGTTACAAAGTAATGAGTGGTAGTTATTTATCTTGTTACTACGATTCAAATTAGATCTACTAGCTACACTCTAAAACATTACTTCAAATTTACGATCATTTCTCCTTGTCTAAAATTACATCGATTTCAAAGTTATTTTATTAAAGAAAAAACCTTTCAAATTGCACATATTTAGTCCAAGTGGAAAAAATGTAACATAAAGTATGATACGTCAGACTATCAGTCAGGAGGTCGCGGTTCAAACCTGCACGCAGCCAATCGCACGTTTTTTTTAGTAAAAACATTTTGTTCAAAAATAATGCGTGTGTAATTTTAGGTCGATAATAATCTGTAAAGTGTTGCCGACTATTATCGATGTAATTTTCAACAAAAGTGTTTTAATAAAATTAGTATGTATTTTTCTCATTATCTGAAAGTAGTTACAATTTGTTGATATGAGTAGTCCACTTGCAAACACCGCTATGTTAATATATCGAAATTTGTAGAAAATCGATTAAAACTTGAATTTTTATTTTTTCAACTTAGCGGTGTTTGCAAGTGGACTGACTACTCATACGTATTAATAAAATAAGTAGACAACCACTTCTTAAGTCAACATGTGTTTGTATATGAAAACTAATTTTTGTCGCGTAAACTTATAAGTCAACAATATCTCAGTGGGTAAAGCAGAGGTTCGTAACCCAGCTGGGTAAAAAATGTAAAAAATTTAAAAATATAAATAAAATAATAATAAAATAATGTGTATAAAATTTTTTTTAATATTAATTTGTTTATTTGACTACTTATTTCTTAGCTTCAAGTAAGCCACATAGTAACTAGTTAATTGCAGTGAAAATGTCAATACATTTGTAATGGGTTTGTTTGTTAAGGAAATTTGAAGATATTTATGGGAAAATGCATGGTGATAATAATAAAAAAAAAACATATGGAAAAATCGTACGTTAGCGACCCGTATGTTCGCGACCGGTACTTAAGCCAATTAAACAAAAACCAATCGAGATATTTTATTGTGTAAATACTGGATAGGGACCTACATTAATACACTTTTAAAATAAATTAATCGCTTTTGAATATTCCGTTCCGTTTCGCAGATTTTTACATTTCACTACTGTCAGCTAACGTTGACTTCTATTTTGCGTACGTTCGTGACCACATATTTATAACTATCATTATGAAAACTTAAACTCGAGGAAATCCATCTTTTGCGCTAAACATAGAGCTACCAAAATGCTATCGAATCGCAAAAATAATTATAGGAAAAGTTTTGTTTTCTATATTCTTTGTACATCAAAAGTGTGCGAACGTACGTTCGTGACCCCAGGAAATGCCCATATTTGAATATCGAATATACAGCAAGCAGTAACGATATGTTTTATCATTTACTTGATTTTGAGTAAAAATTTCAGCAATAAATACAATAACAATAAGAAAATATAAGAAAACTGTCAAAATTAAAAAAAAACATCGAAAATGGCCGGAAAAATTAATAAAATGGATGGTATATTGCTTTGTTTTATTTTATATTATGTAAACATAGGGAACATAACCGTTTTCTGTTCACATAATTTGCATATAAAATCGATCCTAAGGGAAAGAAAAATATTAAAATACCAATATCCCGAACACTCGAGACAATCTGACGAAACGGTGAATGCCATTCGATTCCTTATCCCCAAATTATCTCTGCAGCCCTCTTATAACGTGTATAGGAAACGGTCGGTAGAACCATCCGTATTCTAGATATAAATAATTTTATTAAGGCTCATGGAAAAATTATCTAAATGTCATGAAATATCTCTTTAAACAACAGCAACTATGTAATTAATTATTGATACATATATAGTAAACTTAATCACGCTGAAAAACAAACGGTAAAATACAAGGTGGGCCAAAAGAAGTCATCCGATGTTGTTTGGCTCTCTTTTTTTTCTAAATGAAAAACTTCGATAAACACAATTATTCCGCGTTCTTGGGGAGTGTTCGCTCCATGGCTTGTTCACTTGTATTCTACATCTGTCTAGTTAACAAATGTCAAAACAGATTTGACATTGGCCGCCATTTGCAAAAAATTAGCATCTTCCAATAGGGTGATTTCTTTTGGCCCACCTTGTACAAAAACAAAATCTCTTCATATTGAACTCTCTGGCACTTTAGTGTTAAGCCTTTCCTGCAACAACACCAATACAAAGAAAGGAAAAGAAAAGAAGTTATATTATTATTACATATCTTGCGCATGTACCAGTAGCAATTTTAAGCACTTATAGCTCCCAAAATAGCGAAATCTAGATTATGCACATCTGTCAATAAATATCTTTAAGATGGAATGAGTTTTGTCAAAATCGGATGTATAATATGAGCATAAACTGCAAAACAAAAACTGGGTTTGCCTATTAATTGTATGGATATGTTGCATGTAATGGTCAGCTCAACAATGTTTTTTCTTTATGTGTGGATTATCCTTATTTTTATTTAAACAAATTGGTTATGCCAATATAGATTGTGCAAACTGTGTAAAATCGTATATCCTGGTTTATCTCGAGAAACAGATTCAAGACCAAAGAAAGGAGCACCATTATCGCATGTGTCGAAATGGACTCTCAAAAAAAAATAGGTTGTAGCTTTGTGCTTTCAAACTATTTAGCATTTTTACTTCAAAATCATTTAAATAATAACATTTTTGAATGCAAACAAACGTATTCAACACAGTGAGCTAATTTTAAGCGATAAAAAAATGTTTTGATTATTTATTTATGCGAGCCATAAGTTTGTTTATATTTATATTATTTAATTGTTTTTATTAGACCAAAAGTGTTAATAATTTTATGATTCTATTGTTTGTGTATTGTTTGCAATATTTTTAATAGATAATTAAAAAATTATTAGATAATTAAAAAAGAAATTTGTATATGAGCTGTTATTGTAAACAGTTTTTATCTATAAAAATATTGATCAATATTGAGTTAGATGCAGGCGCGGATCCAGCTTGATATTTTTAGGGGGAACTTCTAACCAAAACATACTATTAGCAAAACTTCTTTTAGAAACTCAATAGAAATTGGGTATATTTAACTCGTTTTGGGAGAGGAGAAATATCCCGTACCTCCCCCCCCCCTTTTGATACGCACCTGGTTAGATACATATCTTTACACTCTAAAATATAATCATATATACAATATTCTGTAACTTAATATTACAGGGAATACAAAATCAACAAAAAAAACTTTCCATAAAATTTTTTTTATATTACTTTTTACATTAAACTCTTTCCTAGTAGTCTCTGAAAAGCGCTCAAATTGTTATAAACGATGTTAAATATGGAAAACATCTCTGTGCCTATCGATCGTTGTAATAAATTATGCTCATTTTGTTGTCTCTTAGCTTAAAAATATATTTAAATTCAAATTATTCACACATTAATATATTTTCTTGCTTAATTAAATTTTACAAAGATGACGCAATGAATAAGTAGATGAATAAAATGTACTTTTAAATATATTTTTAACATTTTAAAATTAAATATATTCTAAAAATAATTGTATATAGTTAAAAGACAAGCACAATAATTTCCATATAGCATTCGAACGAACGGAACGAACACATTGGCTGTTAAAAATTCAATTAAAATTGTCGCCACTGTCTCTTAAAAAAATTAATTAAGAAAATACATATAAAAACTAAACCATTTGTTTGTTTAAAGTTTAAGCAGATATTTAAAAACAACTAATAAATAACTAAATAAATTTAAATATCCCAGCAAAAACTTTGAAATGTCTTGCAATTAGCAAACAACATACTTTTCAACACAAACTAGATACCGTCTGTATTACTTTATATTAGTTAAATCAATTACTTACTAGAGAAAAAAACAAGCCATTTATTCTCTGACTAGTTATACCCGGCGTGCTTCGCTACCCCATTGTTGTGCAGATATAGAAAAATTAATTAACTCATTTTAAAATAACCATAAAATTGGTAAGTTTTTTGGCGATCTTTTTAGTTTTGGCGAATTTCTTCGTTTTAGCGACTTTTTAATTTTGGCGATTTTTCGTTTTGACTTTTTTAATTCTCGAATCTTTTTGTTTTAGAGTTTTTTTTTTAAATTTCAAGAGTTTGCCTCTAAAGGTTTCCAAGATATAGCAAACTGTTCAAACTACATAGTCAAAATTACATTAACTTTCGGAACACCCTTTAATTTTTGTTGTGTTAAATATTCTACAGACTACACCAATTAACACTAACTTTGAAAATTTCGAGAGTCTATATAAAAGTGTCTGTATATTGCATTAGTATTTCAACATGTTTCGTTGCTCGCTTTAGAACACACTTTAATCTTTAGTCCGTAGTTCTTACGGCTCTTGAGAAAATAGCCTGTGACAGACAGAAAGACAGACGGACTGACGGACCGCGTATCGAAAACAATAAGATTAATTTATACTTTTGGTGTACAGAGCCCTAAAAAGAACATTTTCCAAAAAGGAACTTTTCAAAAAGTAACCATATTCAAAAGAGTACCATTTTCAAAAAGTACCCTTTCCAAAAAACATTTTTCAAAAAGTACCATTTCTTAAAACTACATTATCAAAAAAGTAGGTTTTCAAAAAAGTACCTTTACTTTAAAATAACAAAAAAAATTCCAAAATTATATTTTTACCCTTTTTCGGCCCCTAAATGTACAAATTAAAAAAAAAAGGTACAAAACACCTATCCACTCATTTTTCTATCTTATTATGATGCTTTTGGAATTTTATATCTACTTTACTTAGATTCGGAGATATAAGAACACCGAGTTTACCCGTTTTTACCCCTTTTAATCCCGTTAGAGTTTAAGTTTTCAAAAATTCGTTCTTAGAGAATATATACAAACACATGCATTCAGTATTTGTATCAATGGGCATAAAAAATATATGTATGGAAAAAAGTACCAAAAAAGGCTACCAATTTTACCCATTATATATTCAAATTTGAAAAAAAAAAAAACAAAACTGTTTTTGAGGGCTTTTTAAGGAGAAAAGAATGATTTTCAAATTTAGTTTCTAGCTTTATTACTTTAGGAGATAAACTGTTAACAAAAAAAGTACCAAAATTATATTTTCACCCTTTTTCGGCCCCTAAATGTACAGATTTTAAAAAAGTTTCAGACACCTGTCCGCTCATTTTTCTATCTTATTATGATGCTTTTAGAATTTTATGTCTTCCTTACTTAGATTCGAAAATATAAGGTTACCGATTTTACACGTTTTTACCCCTTTTAGTCCCCTTAGAATTAAAATTTTCAAAAATCCTTTCGTAGTGAAAATATACAAACATATTCATTCAGTATTTGTACCAATTTGCATAAAAAATAGTTGTATGGAAAAAAGTACCAAAAAGAGCAACCAATTTTACCTTTTATATATTCGAATTGCAAAAAAGTAGCAAAACATGTTTGAGGGCTTCGTAAGGATAGAAGAATGCATTTTAAATTTAATTTCTATCTTCATTACTTTAGGAGATAAACGGTTAACAAAAAAGTACCAAAATTATATTTCTACCCTTTTCGGCCCCGAAATGTAAAAATTTAAAAAAAATAGCAAACATCCGTCCGCTTATTTTTTGATCCGGTGATATAATGTTACCAAATTTATCCGTTTTTACCCGTTTTTACCCCCTTAGCGTTTGAATTTCCCAAAACCCCGTCTTAGTGGATCTATACATCCTGAGGGGAGCCCACATACGAAATTCTAGCTTCAGTGGTTTGGGCTGGGCGATGATGAATCAGTCAGTCAGTCAGTCACTCAATAACGTTACTCTTTTATTTATATAGATTGGTACATACAGTAGTGGTGCCTGCGTTTATTATACAGATGATCAGCGGTTCAACCTTTGATGAAGCAAACTGGATTTTTTTCCTATTGTCAGCATTTTTGTAAAACAAAGTTTTAAGATATATATGTGCGGTATACCACCGAGTAAAACACTCGACATTAAACACGACAAGAACTCAAAATGGCACGAGTTCAATGGTTCAGCAGATACATTTAAATTGTTTTTATATTTTTTGCAGTCAACAACTTCTTAATATTGAAGTATTAAAGTTGTTATTTGTAAGCCAAGGTGGTAAGGATTTACAATCAATAACATCGCCATGTTAAAGTAATTTGTTAAAATGCCAAAATACACAGAAAAAAAATTTTTAAATACAATTAACTTTTTTGTTATATCAATTAAATACTTAATTGGTTTTGAGTCTACAACGATTTTTGTAAATACAATTACGAAATTGTAAGTTAAAGGAAAATCACAGAAAAAAAAATGTTTAACAACTTTTTTTGTTGATTTCAAAATTTATTTCAATTAAGATTATTGTTATATTAACAATGTGAATTGTTATTTTCTGAACAAATTTTAACTATCATAATTGTTGTATTAACAATATTTTTTTATACAATCACAATCCTCGAAGCGGCTTTTTGCTTGTCTGAGAAAAACACTAAATGTCTTTAGGCGGAATCGAACCGGCGACCTCTGGACTAATAGACTAACGTTCTTACCTCTCATCTACAGTGCAATTCGTTATTAAATACGCAAGTAATGAATATGTACATTCAAAACGTTATTTGCTCTGTATCATCTATGTGTGTGCGTTCATTTGTTATATCAACAATAATGATTGTTAACTTTTTTCACAATACATAACAAAAAATTTGGTTAGTTCAGTTTGTTGAAAAAAATTTTTGTGTTTATCGTATCAACAACTCAATTTGTTATATTAACAAACTATATGTTTGAATTTAAATTACATATTAACAATTGAAATTGTTAGTTGCAGTTTGATGATATTTTTTTCTGTGTAGAAGTACTGAAGGGTATATTTATTACAAAATGTTTGCTGGGATATAAATCTTAAGTTTTATTTACCGATAAAAAATTTTATTTCCATTTATTACAAAATTATCAATTATATTAACATAATTTTCTAATAAAAATGTTTACTTTCTCGTTAAAAAAAAACACTTTGAATTTCACACTACACAAGGTATTTTTGAAATAAATAACAAATCGTGAACAACAGAATCTACAAAAAACAAAAAATATTTATTTCAAATTGTATTAAATTATGCAAATAAATAAATTATTATTTTCCAGAAATCTAATTTTTTATAGAATGTGTGAAATACTGCGTAAATTGTATATCTATCACCTTATGAAATGTGAAGAAACTGAAGTAACACTGCGACCGGACGTGTAATTTTTATATCTGAACATAAGCAATGACGTCGGCAGAATGACGGCACAAAAATTGTCTGTGTTCAAACCTCTGTTAAGTGCTGTGAGGTGAGTGTGTGTGGGATTTGGAGGACCAATAAAAAAATATATAAGGAATTTAGTGTCCCAGGTAGGGAGGGCGAGTAGTGAACGTCCATAATGCTCACTCTCCCAATTGTTTCCGTTTTGCTTAGTTTATCTTATTTGTTTTTTTTGTTGTAACTTTTTAATTGTTCATGCCTCTGGGCTACAGCTGCGGGTTGGAACCTGACCTGGCAGTTTGATTGAGATGGTCGGCTTTGCAGCTGTAGTGCCACTATGGAGTCACGCAACAATAAGGGTAAACGTAGTGATGTTTGGACACAATTTTGATATATTCGTGTAGTATACTTGCACGTCATTTTATAAATATTCTATATTTTTCACTTTATTACTTTTGTATTTATAAAAATTTATGAATATGAACATAAAGAATGTGCAAACAATTAAAAACTGTTTAAATATTTTTTTATGTACTTTTCTTTTTTTCCCACACAGAAGAAAATTGTTGAATTTCCTGTCATAAAGATTTTTGCTACTGTTCTATGGAAATGTGTTTGAATTTTCTGTGAGAAAGATTTTCTCGATATTTGATAAAAAAAAAATTTTTTTAATATTATTATTTTTCTCTAATGACTTTTTAAGGAATTATACTTTCAACAAACATTACATTTGAATCAAATACAGGTTTTATTAAATTTCATACTATTTTCGAATATTCCTAATGTTAAATATTTACTTTTTTATGTGCATAAAAAGAAACAAATTATACAGAAACCACTACATGCATACTAAATTTGACAGCTTGTGTCCTAACATAATTTCTCTGTCTTGTGTGTTTGACCATCAATTTCCAAACATGTGTCCCAACACTAACATTTACTGTCCACACAGTCATTTTTCGTGTTAGCAAAAGATTATGACAATTACAAACACATAAATTTGCAAACTTATGTCATTGATAAATATAGATAGCAAGCTCTCGCACTGTCAATAAAATAACGACAACTCTCTTTACACATATAGATATTGTCAAGGTGGATTTATACAGGTGATATTATAAGCACAGCTGTTCTACTTTTTTTCCGCAAATTAGATGCTCGTATGTCAAAATTTTTATGCGTTGCCATAGGGGCTGAGATGTCAAATGTTATTGTAATGTTGTAGTTGTTTTAGAATCAACACCACCTGATAAAATTAATTCACCTTGGATATTGTGAATTCAACAAAAATGAGAGGACACCATTTTTGCATTTCAACACACTTGAGACACTATCATTTTTCCACTTGAAAATGCACTAAATCGTAACTTTTTTTCCACGCACAAACACTTTTTAGTTTTATTTAATTTTTTTATTTGTTTTAATATAAATTTTATATTTCTTCTTGCAGTAATTTAAAAATTTTTTTTTTAATTTTGTTGACATTTGTGTGTTGAAATTTATCAAAGTTTTCAACCCTATTTTTCGTTGAACAGTATTGTATTTTTTTTCCTATTTGGTACCAAATAGAAAGTTGCAAAAAAATTTTAAGAAATCAATATTTTTTGAGCTCGAATGTATTAAAAAGCATTCTAAATTCATATTTTCATTAATTAATACAACAATAATTGCATAAACTTCTAAAAATTCATGTATAATATTAATAGTTTAGAATACTTTTTGTTACAACCAAGTGCGGTTTTAGTGCTGTGGGGAAATTTTTATTTTAAACCAATACTAATACAAATTGATCTACTAATACATCCTTAGACTTAGGTTTCTGACAGCACACTTAGGTTTTTAAAGTTTCTTTTTGGCCTCTATGTACCCTATGACTTATGTGTCGTCAAGACCCGGTGTAAATCAATGATCAGAGTATGCTGATGTGAGAGAGAGCATGATTCAGGATTGATAAAAGACATTTCCAAAACTGTACATACTTGGTTGAGTACAAAATGGTACTCTTTTTACCCTAATTGTTGTACTAAAAAGCGTTTACTACTTTTTATTAATAATTTCATTAACTATTATGAAGAAGTAAAAAACGTTTCCAAATTCTTCGTCTAATTCCAAAGATATACGCAATGTGGGTGATTCTCATTTCAAATGCCGTTTTCGTGTCTGTTGAAAGTATAGCAAAATATTTCATAAAATCAAGGCACAAATTTTTAAATGAAAACTGCTTTTGCATGATTTAATATATTATAAATAAATGTACATAATATTTTTTTGGCTAAGACCGTCCATTATGTGTTAAAAACGAAGAGCGAAAATAAATGCTGTTTATACTCTCTTCATACAAAATGGCGCGACCGTAATTCATGCTGTTGATTTTCCCCATTATTAAAGCATGAATTTTTCCAAAAACCAGATTGAAGTTAGAACGGTTTTAGAATATTTGCATTTGCTTCACACATAAAATTTTTGAAAAATATTAAAAATTATAATTTTT
This sequence comes from Panzeria rudis, assembly GCA_956483635.1. Lineage (NCBI taxonomy): Eukaryota > Metazoa > Arthropoda > Insecta > Diptera > Tachinidae > Panzeria > Panzeria rudis. Next base: position 45,771,357 of record OY101448.1, on the reverse strand, counting down.
TTTAAATAAAAATAACAGTTTAGGTTTTTACTTCTAAATATTTAAAAGTTTTGGGAACTTTGTTAATTAGTATTATATTGGAAAACGTTTCATCAATCAATCATGGTTTGTATCAAAAAAAAAAGTGTATTGAATGTTATCCATTTTTTTAATATAATTAGTTTTTCTTTGTGAATAACTAAGGAGTTTATGTTAGACTACATCGAAGATTATACATCTGAAATGTTTTAAATTCAAAATATAGTGGGTGTTTTGAAAAAATATTGAATTCGTATAAAAATATATTGAGCGTTACGTAAGAAAATGTTTTAAATATAATTTAGGTATAAATTTTAGGTCGTTAAACTGTTAACTTTCAGCATCTTAAGGCTAGAAACGATATAGAGAACAATATCCATTTAGAAATTTATAATTTGCTTTGAAAAAAATTTTGCTTCTACCGCACTGTGGGTTATTATATTTTCGAAGAATGTATTAGGCAGGTCGTATTTTGCTTCGAATAATTATTTGAAATTGACTTAAGTTTTAACATTGTTGGTCGATTTTATTAGAATTAGTCTTATTTGAAAAAAGAGTTAGCCTACTTTTTGCTCATGTATAAATGTTTGTAAAGAATTATTTTAAAAAGTAAAATTTTTTTATTTTGCCATGTTAATTTACTTTGAAATTTTTGCAAAAAGCCTGACGAAAGGTGGTGGGCCTATTCCGTGTTTTTTGTTTTCTTTTTTTTTTGCGATTTTTGTACTTTTTACTGTTTTCTCTACGTTTCGAGTTGTAGTGATTCTTTAATAAATAGGAGATTATGGGAAATTTTTTTCGTTTTTCAGATTTTTTCCAAGTTTTGGTGAATTTCTTCCGTATTGTTACCATTTTAGCGATATTTTCCGTTTTTTTATATATTGAGCGATTTTTCTCGTTTTATCGATTATTTTCCCCGTTTTAGCAATTACTTCCCGTTTTGCCGATTTTTTCTGTACTTTCGATTTGGTGATTTTATAACGTTTTGGCGATTTTTTTCCGTTTCGTTGACTTTTTTTCATTTCGGCGAGATTTTCCGTTGTGGTAACTTTTTTTTCGATTAGATTATATTCTTCCGTTTTGACGATTTTTTTCGTTTTGTCGATTTTTTTTTAATTTTTGGTATTCTTACCGTTATGCCAATATATTTTATTTTCGATTTTTTCGGATTTTTCCCCATTTTAGGACATTTCTTGCTCTTACGATTTTTTTCTATTGTGGCGACTTTTTTTCCAACTTTTTTTAATTTTTTCCGCTTTAGCAACATATCCCCGTTTTAACGATTTTATTCCCGTCTTTTGCGATTTTTATGTCATTTTGGTGTTTTTTTTTCGTTCTGGCGATTTTTACCAGAAAGTTTTAGAAAACTTTACTTGACAGATCATTTTAACATAGAGGCGTGTCACACGTATTAGGTCATAAGAAACAACGAAAGCATGAGGAAACATAAGAAGGAGTAGGTGTTTGGTTCTTTTTTCACCTGGTATGCACAGGAATCTATTTCATATGAAATGAGTCCCTGAAAAATTGGGACTTAGTTTGAGTTATTTCATTTCATTAGGGATTAATTTAATTTTGAAATTAAGAAATTTATTTCCTAATCAAATATTTCATGTTCGTTTTGGGGTACGATTTCATGCCGCTCATATACTTATAAGAGTAAATAGTATATGAGTCTAATTTTGTTTTATAAGTCTCTCTCGCTTGTAGAACTACGCATTTGTTTTTAGTGCTTAAAAAATTATTATAATGAGGCAAAAAATAATTTAGTACATGGCTTATCAAGAATTTATTTTAATTAATTTCAAAAAATATATTTATTTACAAGCAAAAAAGTCGTTATTCAACCAACTTCCCTGCGTAGTTCCTATCTGTGGGTAAAACACACGAACATGCACCCATTCATATGTACATATTATAAGAACCCAGTGAACATTTTTTGCTGACATTTCTAACTTCAGAAAAAAATCTAAAACTTTATCGGACAATCAAGGGAGTTGTTTAAAATTTCCTTAGTCATTTAGCAGAATTTCCTGCAGTTTTCGATTACGACGTTTCTGCAAATTTTCTGAAATATTATCCGATGAATATCAATCAGACTGGTCTGCAAATTACACTGGTCTGCTCAAATATAGCCCTTAAATAAAAATATACAGAAAATAAAGAATTTAATGCGCTAAAATCCAATCATCTTTTAATCGAACTAAACGCTCTCAAGTTATGATAAAATGTATTGGCGTGACCGCATTATTTCGGGAGCAATCAGCCGTGTGACAGATTCCGGTCGGATTTGTTTTGATTCCGTAGTTGTCATTCCGGAAAAGTACATTTTGGATACTTTAGATTCTGTTTATTTTGCATTTCGTTTTTACAATGATAAAGTTGTTATACCTTGAGGCGTTTGTTTACACTTGTTTTTAGATGCAAAGCTCACATTGAGCTTTTTATTAACATGGAAAGCTCATGCCGAAATATTTATTTGACGCTCCTAAAAGTATGCAAGTTTTTTTAGTATTTACTGCAAATGAAAAGTGTTTTTCAAGTCCACTTTGAAATTTAAAAGTGGTCTGATTACGAAGAAAATTTTCGTTTTTCGTTTTCTGAAGAAGCAACTTACGGAATTGAAACCACTTCCGATCGGAATGCTATTCTGCGACATGACTGAATATTAGGCATATCCATAGAACAAAATCTATACGTGATAGAAAAAAATTGAAAACGGAATTGAATTTACCACATTAAATTCTGTATATTCCATATCGTTTTATTTAAAGGCTCGAAAAAAACTTTTTGCAGATCGAAAGCCTTGCACATGCATGGAACATGAAGAGTCAAAGAAGTCTTAAAACATTTTGATTCTATGTGCGAATTTTATATGACATTTCTAAAAAATTTCTAATTTTAGCTCCGAATATTCTCCGAAATTAATACGAAAGAAAGTAAAAAGTGTATGAAAAAGCGGAAAATTTTCTGAAGTTTTGTGAGAAATTTTTTCGACATTGTCAAAAATTTCTTTCGAATTTCCCTGGAAAACTTCAGAATTCGTACAGAATTTTCGCAGATAAAGAGTTCCGATTTATTGTCAACCACTCATATGGTTTTCGTTACGTTTTCTGATTGACTTCGGATACGAATTCGGCATCTTGTACAGACTTTCTGACCAAGTTCGGAGCGGATTTTGCGGAAATGTCGATCTCAAAACATTTCATTTCATAAATTAGCTGTACATTTCATTGTTTTACAAGTCAATCTATTGAATTTTCAAGCTAGAACAAAAGCAAAAATAACTTCAACGAAAATAGATCTTCTTGAGTGCATCTATGAATTCATTTGAATATTTTTATGCATTTCAGAGATAAATCTCAAGATTTCAAATAACACAAAGGTAAACATACATAAAAAAAAGAAAAGAAGAGACACATAAATTACTGAAAAGTTTAACATTCTTGAACGAGTATTTCTGGTGTATTATAAGATTTACTTATACAACAGCAACAAAGTTTTCGACACAACTACTGTCTGCTAGTTTGAAGCAATAACAGACAAAAATAGCGAATAACTTAGGGCCTTATTTTGTAAAACGCAACGCTAAGCGTCAAATAATTTTGTGTGTGTTTTGTTTTTGCAAATTACATTTTTTCCATACAAAATTTATCAACGCTTGGCGTTGCGTTTTGCGAAATGGACATACATATAAAGAAATTTTGTAAGTTTAGTTGAAAATCTAGGGGCGCGGTAGTGCGCCAGGCCAAGTTCCGGCCACACAGTGTATATATTACACGAAACCATTCGAGCTGTTTTTACCCACCCCCCATCTTTACCCCCGCCCCCCCCCTAACTTTGATCCACTTAAACACACGGTCTCCCTACAGAGGTAACCTCATAGGTGATATTAGAAAAAGTGGTTATTTTAGTACATATTCACTGACTAACTAGAAAGTTGAAGGTAGATCTTGGTGAGAAATCTGAAAATGGGCACTTTTCATCTGGGGGGAGTATGGTGCCCCTTATTTGTATGGGGCACTTACAGTACAGCTAGAAAGGTGAAATTTGGTGCATAGGTAGGTCCTGATGAGCAATTACCAAAAACAAATTTGAAAACGGGCACTATTCACTTGGGGGACTAGGGTGCCTCTTTTTTGTATGGGGCACTTCCAGCATAGCTAGAAAGCTGAAATTTGGTACACAGGTAGGCCTTGATAGGAAAGTACTAAGAAAAATTCAAAAACGGAAATTTTTCAGCTAGGGCGGGGAGAGGGCTTGGGTGCATAAATGTGAAAATAAGGCATAAATGTGAAAATAAGGCATATATGTGAAAATAAGGCCAAGTTCATATCCAAAGTTTCGGCCATAAAAAGTACTGAGATCAAAATAAGAACTAAGTTCTTTATAGGTACAAAAAACCCACACAACGAAAATTTAAAGGCTTAATATATTCGGCAAAAATGTTCTTCGTGGTGTTTTACATAAAAGTGCTGGGCACATGTTGTACCTTAAACGTAACGCTTAGAAGATTTCCTGTGCCTAATGAGTACCAGTTGTAAATTCTCAAAACGCCGATAAACATATTTGAACTGTTTTTGGTGCCCTCTATCAAAATCAGTTGTTATTTTGAAAAATATTTAATATTGTTGTATAACACTATTGAATAAAAGTATAACTATAATAATATAAGTAACATTGTTAGCAAATATTTTCAGACTTGTTTTGTAAAAATAAAATAATTGTACCTTTTTTATCCAACGCAAATTCAAAATATGTTTGATAATTTTCAATATAAAGGACGGTGCTTAAAAGCAAAAGGGTACAAGAGCAGAAATGAAAATTCTGAGTAATTAAGCTTCAACGTTTTTTGTTCCCATGTATTTCATGCATAATATTTTTATATTTGTACGTAATATTTTTAGTTTCTAATGCATACGGTCTCTTGAGGTTATCGTACAGGTCTGAATTTTTATAGAGTGATAGATATTGGTATTAAGTGTTGAGTCCTGCATATAGCTTAATTTTTTTTTTAGTTTTGCCACTTGTACCCCTTTGCTTTTCACGCCCTCAAATATTTAAATTAACTTTAAATACAAATAAAAATACACATTGAAATAAAATTGACATTACGAAAACAAATATTTAATTGACAGCATTCACAATGAAACATGTGTAATTGTTTGACGGACCGACTGACTGGCTACATAAAACGGCTGCAGTAACAGCAACAACACCACCACCACCTGCAGCAGCCATCTAGCCGCCAAAATGTTTAACAAAATGCAGCCAACCACATTTTGTATGTTGATGTTGTGTCAATTGCTGTTGTTGTTTCGTTTTGCTATCATAGTGGCATCGTACGGCTACATACCCAGCAAAAACTTTGCTTACTGGTAGACAAAAAAGTATATGAGGATTTAAGTAGTAACTACTTACAATTTGACTTGATAACTACTCGTACTTATTTTTGTTTGAGAAATCCAAAAAATAAGGTGTATCCTTTACAAATGTATTTACACTGTCACAGCAATTAGCTAGTTATTATTTGGCTTACTGGAAGCTAAAAAATAAGTAGTCAAATAAACAAATCAAAATTTATAGAAATTTATACACATTATTTTATTTTTTCTATTTATTTTTTTATTTGACCCAGCTGGGATACGAACCTGTGCTCGATCGGATATGAAGACAAGAACTTTACGCACTCAAATATTGTTGACTTATAAGTTTAAGTGACAAAAATTAGTTTTCATATACAAACACATGTTGACTCCAACCAATTATTCTATTAATACATAACAACAGATTATAACTATTAGGCCCAAATTTACCGTTATTAGTTAATTATTAGTAAACTAAAATGATAACTATTGTTTAACTAAAGCTTCATATTCGCAGTGTTTAGTTTAGCTAATAATTTTAATATGGACTAAGAATGGTAACCCTGTCAAATATCAATAATAGCTGTTTTACACTATCACACAAGCCGTTCGACTTCTGTAGAAAATGAAACCCTGATATAATGAGTTTATGGAAAGATTTAAAAAGTAATTACAACACATTATATCATGGTAGCATTTTGTGCAGAGGTCGAACAGCTTGTATAATAGTCTAGAAACAGCCCAAGCAAGCAACAATAAAGAATATTGCACATGTTAAGGCGGCAATTGAAATATTTTAAGCACACAAAACTAATGGAGCAAATATTATTTTTTCGCTCCTAAAAGTATGCCTATATGCATATAATAATTTCCAAAGCATAGTGTAATAAGTATATAGGTTCAATAAATACAACAAAAAGCTAGATAATGCTTGTCAAAAAAATACACGTGCTGGACGTGGCTACGTTACGGTGTCTCCTGTGTACTTATTACACCATGTTCCAAGGCATCTAACTAATTGTTAATCAATGTCATTTGACGGTTTAACTAATGGTAAACAAAGAAATGTGAATAAAATAGCATTGGCTAAACTATTGTCATTAGTTAATTAATGACTGTGAATTTGGGCCTTAGTAGTAGTAGTAGTAGTAGTAGTAGTAGTAGTAGTAGTAGTAGTAGTTAGTATAACTAAGTTGTAGCTCTAATTTGAAGCATAGTAATAAGCTAAATAAGTACAACTCATTACTTTGTAGCACATTAATAAAGTACTACCGATTACAAAAATGACAAACGTTTTTGCTGGGTAGTTTGTCGTCTTCGAGTATTGACCTAAATTTCTTAACACGCAGCGTTTAATGCTGTTCGGTTCATTTTCTAGTTCGTTTTATAGTCATTTATTCGTTTGTTTGCCCAGTTTATTGATAGCTCGTGACTTTGGGGAAAAAAACGATTTTATATGCAGTTCTCTAATAAATTTTTTGATGTGTAAACATCGACGCGAGGGGGTAAAAATCTTTTTCACAATACAATCACAAATTTTGAGTAAGATTAATCTTACTAATAACGCGGTGTGAGCTGTGTATGAGTGTATTAGTGTAATCATACGGACAACAAAAAGTACAGAGAAACTTAACAGCTGCATAGAAATACACTAACATTGGCAAAGGGAGTCTCAAGGTCAAACTCCTGCAGTAAGGTCGTACGTTTGTTGGTTGGTGCTGTGTTGCCGTGTTTTTGAATTGAGTGAGTATTTCGGCGTTGCCGTTTTTGATTTTTGCCGGGAACCTCTGGGATTTAGGGAATTTTGTGTCCAGTTTTTCGGGATTCAGACCCGATTCGTCTCGGTTTTTGAGCCTGGGTTTTTGAAAAAAACCCGGTTTTTCGGTTTTACCGAATTTGTTGCTGGACTTAGTGCGTTTGTCTTTGACTGTTGGTTATTTTGCTGTTTAACTGCGGTAATTTCAACTATTTTGTACGGGTATATTATTTTTTGCTGGTGGATAAATAATAATATTATTTATGTCTGCGGGGAAGCAGAAGGGTGATATGCCTGGTGGGAGTGAGTCAGAGGTGTCTGATGCGAAGCTTATCGGTTTGAGCGATTTGTCGGGTGTGGAGGAAGGTACGAGGGTGAAAAGAAGCGGATGAAGCCCGGTTCGCCGAAGTTGAAACGGGTGAATGATGAGAAGAATGTTTCGGTAGAAGGTGAAATGTTTCATTACTAGATGTTTACACATCTCCCCTGTGATCGGACTCACATTATTTTTTGGTTAAGCTTTCTGCATTGATACGATTTTATAAAAAAAATCTCTTTAATTAGAGGTGAGGAAAAAAGGCTGTAGAGAAAGAAGCAAACTCCTTCAGGCCGGTTAACGAACCTAACATCCCTTCGTTTGAAAACTATGAAAAATGTGCTGGTGGACCACCTATAAAGGCATTTGATGATAGGTGGATTATTTCGTATCTACTGTCGAGTTCAGTCTTCTACGGAAACTGAGCTCGACGGGCGTACACACTATAGGGTATACTTCAGGTTCACTGAGAAGATAGATTTCGATCCTTTTAAAACTTTTCGAGTTGACATCTTCAAGAAGGCGAAATATCTAAGGTTAACGCTAGATACGAAAAATGCAGTTATTACGCCCTGTCATCAGAATTGTGACATCATTATGACAGATGATATAAATAAAGCGAAAACTGACATCAATCTGATGACAAACGTCACCACATAATTTTGTCATAATTTAAGTAAGACCATAACACTCGGGTAATCTTTTCTCTAGGATATTTTTAGGCTTTATTTATTAAGTATTTAGAATGGATAAATAATGTTTCTATTTTGTTTGTTTTCTTTAATTGCAACATTTAAGAACCACTGTTATACCAGATTAATATACTATACTTTGACTTATGCTACTTGTACATTTAGATAAAGTACAACAACGAAATACAGAACTGCAATTTATGTACATATTTATTAAAGAAAGAAAAAACTATCAGCTTTAATAAAAAGATACGCTCAAGATATGTATGTATGTATACTTCCAATGATTGCATTGAAAATATTCTATTGCATTTATTTATTATTGAATGCTGAGCATTTTGAATCGAATGGAGCTTAATGGAGTTTAATTTTTTTATATGTATGTTTTCCTAGATCATATTGCATTCAATTTAGTTCCAACTTTCAATTTATCTTCAGTGAGCATCTTGAACCTTTTCTTAATATGTTCTTGTTAAGACTCTAATAGGAAGGCAGTGTTCTCTACCAAGCGAATTCGCTATTTCTAGAATTTCATCCTCTATTTGATGCAAAGAAAAATTGAAATGGACTATATGGGGCTATTTACATATTACGTAACGGTATTTTCGGCGTTTTTATAAACCACACCCCACCTCCCCGTAACCCTTTTTACAAAAATTTTAGTATAAGATATCTAGTCCGTAAGATATCTCTAACCCCTCCCTGGAGCGTTACGTAATATGTGAACAGCCCCTATACATATGTACATACCCAACAAACAATTTTTGCCGATTTCGGTCCGAAGTCGGTCAGAAAGTCTGCACAAGATGCCGGACTCGTATCCGATGTCGGTCAGAAAACGTACCGAAAATCATATGAGTGGTTGACAAGAGGAAATTCTAAAAACTATACAGAAAGGTCTAACAGAATTCTGTACGAATTCCGATAAATTTCCTAGGGAAATTCTAAAAGAATTTTTGACATGTCTTATAAATGTCGGAGAAATGTGTGACAAAACATCAGAAAATTTTCCGATTTATCTGAAATGTTTTACGTCCTGGCCTATTAATATCAGAGAAAAGTCGGAGCTAAAGTTGGAAATTTATCAGAAATGTCGTTTACAATTCTTCATGCATTGTTGTGCTTATGGCGGCTCATCAGAAAACATTTACCCATATTTTATAATATTAAAAACTCAAATATTTGTGCCTATAAACTCAAGAGATAAATGAGAATTATAACGAAAACTAAAATCAGACAATGTGCAGAAGTGACTTCTAAAAGTTGTAAGACGGAGATTAGAAAATGTGCAGACTACTCTGTTAAATGCCTTAAAGGAAATTAAATTGCCTTCGGATAATGTGCAGACTATTCTGATATTAATCGGATAATATTTCAGACAATGTCCAGAAACGTCGTACCAGAAAACTGCCTACTGCTCCGCCAAATGTCTTAGGGAATTTTAGATAGCTCGGCTGATTGTCTGATAAAGTCTCAGATTTTTTCTGATGTTAGTAGACATGTCGGCCAAAATTGCTTCATGGGTAGATATCCAAGCAGAAAGAAATAAATAAATGAAAAATTTTATTTATGAGAACATTCCTAGGACTTTAATAAACTTATTTAAATGATGAGCTTGAGGTCAGTTTGTTTTTATATGAAAACCAATATCGTATATAATATATAAATAGGCCACACAATATTTGTGATACACTTTCTTTTTGGTCGGGGGCTTAAAAGAGAAAAAAGGAAACTATAAAATATAATATTTAATTGTATTGTGGAGAAACTCAAATCTTTGTGGAAAGTTTAACAAAAATTGCTTGCGTAGAAGTGGTTAAAAATTATATTTTCTTAGTTCTTCCTAATCTAACCTAACTAAACCTAACCTCTTCCCAACCTAGTATGGGCGTGGTACTAACCCAGTGGTTAAATTGCATTTCAGAGGAGATCAATGTATGTGCGGAATCTTATAATAATCGCTTAAGTAGTTGAAAATCAATATTTACTTAGTATGAGCGTGACATTGTCCGCTTTTTTAAGTCTCGGTTCACGTTGTGAAAGTTTTCTTTCTAAAATTTTCTCTAACTCTCTTTTAAACTTTCATTTGTGTCTACACACTGAAATTTTTTTTAATGAAATCCAAAAGAAAATTTTAAATTCAACTCAAGCGAACATCAGGTTGGCCATTACGAATTACAAAACAAAACAGAATTTCAAGGAACATGAAAGTGTGTACCCCTTCCCATTCTTATCTCCCCTCTCACCCAAATACTAAGACTTCCTGAAAGAAAACTTTCATAGTGTGAACCGAGACTAATCACAAAATTTCATTGCCGCGGTAACATAATGTGATTCAAGTGCGTCTTGAAATTGGTAAAAAAATACATCGAAGGATTCCATTGCATCCTAAGTTACAAGGGAAGCTTATAAAAGTTGATCAAAAAGTGTTAATAGAATGCAAGAGTCATTGTAATAACAAAGGCGAAAATTTTATTGTATAAAAAACTATAGACCCCTATTATGATTCGCAACTCAACTAGGTTGAGTTGTCAATGCTACGACCCAACTCAACCATTTTTTTTTTGTATTATCAACTAATTTCAGTTGTCTTCGAAAAAATGTTTGAAAAAATGTTCGAAAAAAGCTTCTTATCTATACTCTCTGTTTTTTGAAACCATAGTAGTCATCACAAAATATTTTAAATATTTTTAGTTTTGGCCTTACTATTTTTTCTTGAGAGTTTATGTTTTATGGATATGGCAACAATATGGGTTGACAAATTTGATAGATTGGCGCCTAAAAGTACCATTTTAAAATTATTTAAAAGTAACACAATAGTCCAAATAAAAACCAAAACACAACTGATAAAAAAACTGAGACAGCTGCTTTGATGAAGTTGTATTCCATGATAAGAATTTGACAACTGCGACTCAACTATCAATTTAGTTGTGAATCATAATAGGGGCCCTAATTTCTCGTATTTTCTTTCCATTAATTGGTTGGCTAAATAGATGATATTTACAATTCAATATTTTCAGGTTTGAATATTTGCTCTGGTGGTCTAATTTAACTTTTCTAGTATTTCTTAAAAATTATGACATGAACTAAATAAATATTAATAATAGAGAATTGAAAAACGAACTTGAATCGAAACTAAAATAGTCATTAAATTAAGTTTAATTAAGATGATTCGGGACAGGGCTAACTTCAAATAATAAAAGATGTTTAATTACCTCTACACAAATCATTGAAAAAAGTAAACTCACCTGTAAAGAAAAGAAAAAAATCCGTTAAATCGTTTTAAAAAAATATTGTTACAGAAATAAAAATCGAAGTAATCAGACTTATAGGGCATTTTTTACACTGTCTCGAAATCTAGAACTTACGAGATTTCGAGCTAAATCTAGTTGTTTTTTATTAGATTTCCCATACATAACGAAATCTACTTTGTCAGTAGATTTGGACGCAATCTACTCAAAGTCTAGTATATTTATTTTCTTTTTACTACCCTGCAGAAAATTTGGTGACAAATGATCCAAAAGTACTCGTCCCATGACTTGAGAAAGTGAGACTGGTACCAAAAATAAGGAGTAGTGAATTGTGAAAAAAGACATATTGTGTAAATAGTTACATATTAACCATTTTCAGTCAATTTAGTTGGTACTCCGGCTAGTATATTAGTAAACGGCACTGAACTAATTCGATTCACCTGGATCAAAGGCATATTACATAGTATCTATATAATACTAATTGTCTCCCTTCAGTGAGACTGCCATTCCACTCAGGAACCTGTTCCGTAACTATATTCAGATATTAATTCCAGCTTAACTGGTATTTACAACATTGAAATATAAGTTCCCCTGTGGTCGAGTGGAAAGTGTAATAGCCTGTCATGCCGAAGGTTGTCGGTTCGAATCCTATCAAAGACACCGCTTAAAAATAAAATACAATTCCTACTTGGATTTGTAACAATAAAAAAAAATAGATTAGTCGATAATTACAGCTGAATATGTTAATAATATTTATATATAATGTATATTATTCTACACCGATTAGGACTCCATAAGATAGTTCAGAGACAAGTTACAAGGTGCATACAAGGTATCAATTAGCCCCATCCTAGGCCATCCCCATGTAAAAGTGGCTGGTCCGCTTCATAGGAAGTGCTAGAACTCGGACTGGTCCCTACTACGTGAGGACCGGTCACGTGACTTGTTTTGTGCCAGTTCCATTTACCGCAGGGTACATTCTTATATAAACGGTGAGTGAATTAGCTACGCTCTACAAACATTTTCTACTAAAAGTGTGTGCATTAGCTAAGGTGGGCACTTGTTGGGTTAGAGTTTAGGATAAATTTCAGTCAAAGTATTTATTCTTGGATACGAAATCTAGAAAAATCTCAAAAAAGGTTAGTGTAAACGATATAGATTTCGAAAAAGATTTCAAATCAAATCTATTAGATTTCGAGACAGTGTAAATGCCCTATTAGTTTAATTAACCACGCCTAAGCTCAGTTAGTATGAACAAAACTTGGTTAGCGCCATCTAGTTGTCAAAAAGGAACCACAGCTTGTTGAAAAAAGGAAATAATTTTAGTTATCTTATATATATGGGTCACTCTCATTCCAAACGTACATTTTTTTTTTAATTTAACTAATATAAGAAAAGATAGAATTTTTATTATAGTTCCTGAAATAAAATTATATTTTTCGATTTTTTTTTATCATTTTTGTGTATCGAGCTCTACATTCACCTTCGTGGGTATTATGGGTATGATTTTTGCGAGAGAAAAAAATACACCACAAAAAATGAGTATAGCGTTTGAGTGCACTATACATCTACTCTCTAAACAAAAAAAATTATAATAATCGCAGGACGAAATTAAAAGTTATGACCACTTTTTCAATTTTAGCTTGCGATCACATTAAAAAAAAGAACAAATTTTTGTATTTTAAAATAATTCTTTACAAAGATTTATACATAAGCAAAAAGAAGGCTAACTCTTCTTTCAAATAAGACTTGTTTTAATAAAATCGAGCTACAACGTCAAAAGTTATGTCAATTTCAAATAATTTTTTTTATTTAAATACGACCTACCAAATACATTCTTCTAAAATATAACAACCCACAGTGAGAAAGAAGCAACATTTCTTCAAAAAAACCAGAAATTTGTAAACAGAAAATGTTCCTAACATCGTTTCTGCCCTTCAGCTGCTGTTAACTTTTTTTCACGACCTAAAATTTATAGATAAACTATTTTTTACGTAACGCTCAATACATTTTTATACGAAATCAATATTTTTTCAGAACACATACTTTATTTTGAATTCAATAAAATGCAGATGTATAATCTTCGATGTGTTTTAACATAAGCTCTTTAGGTATTCACTAAAAATGTCAATAATATTAAAAAATATGAATAGCACTCAATGTATCTTTTTTTGGGTACAAACGTTGTTAATGAAATTTTAATAATTTAACTGAGTAATGAAGCGTAATAAGAACTCATAACGCTCAATACACATGACTGCGGACAACAACAATATAAAAAAATTATAATTTCTAAAATTTTTAAAATATTTCATGTATGAAATAAGAGAACCAAATGCAAATATTCTAAAATCGTTATAAATTTAATCTCTTGAAAAAATTCATAGTTTCTTAATGTAGAGAATCAACACCATGCATTACGGACACGCCATTTTGTATGAAGAAGGGAAAACAGTATTTTTGTTTTTCGTCTTTAACACATAAGTAGGGAATCCCGGGAATTCCCGGGATTCCCTATTTATCTATTTATATACATAACAAAAGTACTGATTTTGGCACCCAACAATTTTCCGTTTTCTTTAAATTATTATCGTTCATCATGAAATAATATCTATGTAAGGGAAAAGAAACCAAGTAAGGCTCAAAGTGAATATTAAAATATTTTGGATTGAAGAACGAAGAGAAAAAATGTTGTCTAATTATAATTATTTAAAAGCAACAAATTTTCTTAGTAAAAGTAAAAAGCACGGTAATTAGATATGCAGGAAATCGTTATGCACGTCTTTTTTAATGAATTTAATGACGAAGGATATGGGGAAATAGAAATTACTTCAGATGATAGTGATGTTTTTAAAGAGACGACTTTTGAGGCAAACTTAAACACTGCAGCAAAGCAGCTTAAATTATTTGAAGACACGGAAAAAGGACCAAAAATATTTATATTTTATACAACTCCCTCTTAACTATCCGGGCAACTTTTATTCAGGACGAAAGGATTTTCTCAACAACTGAAATTGAGTTACTTATATACGAAACGGATTGTGAGATGGAAATATATATAGATTGACTATTTTAATAGCCATTTGCAACAAAGAATGTAAAAGTACAAATTTTCTAAGGCAGAACATTTTCATTGCATACCAAGAAGTAAAGGACTGAATTTTTACTGTTCTAAGACTGCTCCTTGTCAGCAACATTTATCGTAGACAATATATTAATCGCTCTTTTGATCACTTATGAATGATCAGAAATAAAAGTACTTTGATGTCATTCCATCAGTGATTTTACTAATTATTTGGATCCTCTCTTTTAGCTCGTTCTAAAAATAGTCTTTAAATTAGGGATGTAACCGATACCGATTCCGATACCGATATATCGGCGATACTTCAGATTTTCCGATACATTGGTATCGGTGATATTTTACTGTCGATACGACGATACTTTTAAAATTTTTTTTCAGAGTTTTTTTTCAACAAATTATTTATTTTTTGTTGATTTTAAAATTCATTTCGTTATTTTTTAAATATTATTAATATCAATTTTAAAAATTAATAATATTTTGCGCTATTTTGTAAAAAATAATTTATTTTTGTTAATTGTGCCATGAACTCAAATTCAATTCGTTGTTTTTTAAATCTTATTCCCAGCAAAAAAAAAGATACCAGACTTATTGTAATTGCTATAAAATACGCTTTATATGAAAATATAAAATTTGGGTAGGTTTTCAAGCAAATTGTTGCAAAAAAATAAGCAAAATTTTTAAAAATCGGAATAAAATAAAAAATTTAATTATTCTTTTGACGATATTTACATGAAATATAAGTCAAAAAATATTTTAAATATGAACGGAAAGCTTAAGTCCTCCTCTATTTGACACTGTTTAAAAATTGAAAATCGGAGCAGAAACAACGCAGTGAAAAATGTTTTTGTCCGTGAAGTCCCAAAAAATTGTTTTTTTATCGATAACTTCCGACTTTGAGGGTGTATTGCAATTTTTAAAATGGCAAAATGATCTACTCAACTAGACCTACAAGCCTCACTAAGTCGTTTTTCACGAGTAAAAAACATACCATTTTGTAACAGCGTGTAATTACGCTATTAAGTTATTTAGAAGAATATTAGTTTATAAATGTCCTTTAAAAATCGATTTTTTAAAAAGCATGGCGAGTATTTTTTAAAATTATAAAGGAATTACAAATTTTTATTTGCTTTTCTACTAATTATCTGCATATTCTTAATATAGATTCTTTGGAAGCAATGCAAATGTAGTTCCTTAGAAATTACTTAAAATTTTTTATACTGGCTTAATATTAATTTTAAATATTAATAGTCTCTTACACTGTAATTTTGTAAAATAAAAAATTGCCCTTCTTGAGTCTTTTTAACCCAAACTTGAGCTCAATTTCAATATTCGTATCGGAATCGGTATCGGCGATATTTATTTTTAAATATCAGTATCGGATCGGCAAAACGGCGTATCGTTACATCCCTACTATAAATACGAACTTCCTATAAAATGTCGATAAAAATATGTATAAAATAAAGATTAGTTTAAAATAAAGAACGATTAAATGATTAATTTTGCTGATATAAAAATCAATGAATTCCGGAAATTAAAATGTTTGCTAATTATTTTAGTACGCTCTGCAATTTCCAGGAATTCCCGGGATTCCGGGAAATTCTTTTTTATTTCCCGCACTCCCGGGAAACAAAAAAGTCCGGGAATAAAAAAAAACTCAACACATAATGGACAGTCTTAAATGAAAACAACTTTCATTTTAAAGCAATTTTCATTTTAATATTTACGCGTTTATTTTATGAAATATTTTACTATACTTTCGACGGACACGAAAAAATCATTTGAAATGAGAATGACCCATAAATTTAAAGACAGCAGAACATTAGTCCTTATGAGATTACACACACCAAATGTTTGTGGATGTCCGTTAAAATCATACGAGTGTGTTTGACGTATAAGACAAAAACGTTTTGTCGTATTTGGTGTGTGTTTCAGACTGAAAGTCAAAGTTCATATCAAAAAAGCAGTAAATATAATACTGATTTTTGTTTAATAAGAAGTTTGACATTTCTCATGATAACATTTTATCAGGTATACCCCGCATGTAACGAGTGAAAGAATTTATTACATTAAAATTAAATTATAAAACAAATATTATAATTCTAATACATAAATTTAGTGTACTATTTGAATTTTATATCTTAAATAGTGTTTATAAAAGAATTTATTATTTTTATTCAGAGAAACTTGTTAATATTTTATGAATGTTTTTTATGCTGTGACTGACACATGTGTTCGTTGCAGCGAATAAAATTTCTAAAATAGTGTACAAAAGACTTTAAAAGTAACATTTGCACTTGATTAATCATTCATAAGGCATTAAAAGTATTCCCATACAAAAACTTAAGCAACGTTAGACGGCTGAATTGATGTATAATCATACATACTTAATATCTGAATTAATTTTATTTAATATCTTTACAAATTCAGAAATTTAGAAATCTTGCAGCGAAGGCTTTTGCCCGGGCTCGAAACTTTGGAGATATAACCCTGAAATTATTGATCATATTCGAGTCTTTTTCGACTCCTCTGCACGATAAAAAATGAATTTATGTCCTCGTTTTCGAGTCGATTATGACCAGCGTTGCCACGACAAAAAAAAGTGTTGTAACCAAAATTTTAAAAAAAGGTAATCAAATGCGAAAAAGAGTAACCAAAATTTGTTTCTTATTTCAAATACTGTTTGTTTTTTACTTCAGTACAATACATTTAAATTTGCACTTCAGCCTTAAAACAAACATTTTGAATGTTTGAGAGATAGATAGTTCTTATGTATTTTCATCTGCCGAAATTAGAAATCACCATAAAAACTTCCGATTAGCTTTAGTTTTAAAGATATAGTGACTTTTATATATTCATATATTACTGAATTTTTTTGTATTCTTCGCATCATATTTGCAGACCGGTCCTCAAAATAATAAAATAGTTTATGAATTATTAATCTACACAAAATATCTCTCTCTTGAGTGGAATTTCACTAATGTGACTTTCAGGATACCTTATTGGTATTGACAGGATGTTGGAAATTTTGTGTTCTCACTTAATCCCTAAAAATTACAAAACAAATATAATTTTAATGGTAAATTGGAAATTGGAAATACATTGATGGTCCTGAAACATTAAGAAAACAACGTAAACAATCAACAAATTTTTTTCATACTGAAGTTGTACAAAAATAGTACTGTAAAGATACAAAAAACTTGTAAAAAGAACACTATTTTTGTACGACTTAAGCATGTAAAATTTTTTTTTAATTTTTAAGTTGCTTGCTAAATATTTCTGGATCCTCTCAATGGATTTCCAATCCTCATTCAAAAAACTGTTCATTGGAATATCTATTTCATGCCACGCATTAAAATGGTAATTTTGTTCATGTTTTAAAAATTTCAAGGACTAAAAAACACAATTTCCAACATCCTGGCAATACCAGTAAGGTATCCTGAAACTCGCATGAGCAAAACTACACTCAAAAGAAATATATTTTTTTTGTCGATTAATAAAACATAGATTGTTTTATTATTTTGAGGACCCGTCCGGAAGTATGATGCGAAGAATACAAAAAACGCTGCAATTAATGAAAATATTAGTCACTAGCCTCCATATTCATAAAAATTTATTAAAGTTAATGTTGGTTTAATGTACGAATTTTGTATGGGAAAGCTGGTTTTAGTGCATAAATTAACTTTACTAATCTTTTATGAATATGGGGGTATATCTTTAAAAATAGAGCTAACCGAAAAATGTTATGATCATTTCTGAATTCAACAGATGAAAATACATAAGAATTTGTCTATTTTGATCTTTGAAACATTTTCATTGTTGTGGAGTGTTATTAGCAATAAGAAACAAAAAAGTTCTCAGTAATACATACAAATAAAATGTAATTTAATTACATTCGTTAACAAAATATATGACTGGATAGATAAAGTATTAAAATATAAAAATTTTTTAATATTAAAACATATCTTTGGCAAACCAAACCTAATGGGAATCGTTTCGATTTATGCACAATTCTTTAAATTGCATTATAGAACTGGTGGTCTTAAAATCAAGCTTATTCCAGCATTTAGTTTTGGCTAAACTTAGCTGCGAAAATATTCTTTCAGCAGGAGCCGAGATGTGTGGAATGACATTAAATTAAAAACAAAATTAATCAAATCATCAAATCATTTTTCTTTGGAGACAGGCATGTATCTTTGTGTAACGCTATGTTGATTATTCAGCAGTGTTGGCTTTACAACGTAACAAAAACGATCAAATTGTGGTAGTTTATAACGATAGTTAGTTATATGGAAATTTAAAAAAATTACATAAAAAAAATGGTTATTTTTGTATTGAAAAAAAGTAACCAAAATGGAAAAAAAAGTACACAAGTACACATTGGAAAAAAATTTAAACAATTTTAGTAAAAAGTAACCAAAACGGTAACGCTGATTATGACTGTTCTTTCGGGAGAAAATGGTACCCCAGCCGCGACTCTTCTGAGAGAGTTTGCTATGAGCTAAAAAAAAATACAGTTACATTTCGATCATATGCATGATCAATTTATGACTGCGCACAAGTCGTTTTTAAAGCATTTGCGAGAGTCATTTTCGATTAATCACTTTTTGGTCATCTAGGGAGTCGTAAAAGACTCAGTTTGGTGATTTTTGCTAAAACAATCGCCCAAATGCTAAATGGGAACAGGGCTGCCAGTTTAGGGGTTCTGACCCCAAATTAGGCGAATTGTCATTACAAAAAAGGATGAATATTTTCATTGGGGTTATTTCAAAAATACATTGGGGTTTTTTGGGATAATTCCTTAAAAGTTTTTTTCCTTTGATCTATAATTAAAACTACTTCCTCTAAAATATTTTTAACATATATAAATACGAGTATATTGAGAGATTTCGACCCCAGATAATGTACTAATCCCTATTAACACAAAGTTCAGTCATGTCAATTTTATTTAACTCTCAGTTTGCTGAACTTATGTTTTATCTGAAATTTTAACATTATCGTTAACATATTATTAGTGCTTTACCCAATCATCAGTAATTTATTAAAATACTTTAAAGCTTTCAGCCGTTTGTAAACTTTCGTAACACTATGATAACAATTATCTCCTGATACATAATATATTGACTAAATTTACATTCTGAACTATTTCATGAAACATTTTTATTTACTTCTTGCAACTGTGGAGATGCAAATGGGGTAAAGAAACTTGACAAGAATCATCTAAACGCTCATTTCATACCGCTTTTTCTACCAAATTTCTTCCCTGGCCATAAAAAAATTTCATGCAGCAAATTTTATGAAATATTTCATCGTATAAACTTAGAATTAAAAAAATACGTCTTTTTTATTAGGATTTTCTTGGGGGAATTTCCTTTTAACAGGGGATTTTTCGGGGAAATATTTTTTCAAGTTTGGGAAGCGCGATGAAAAGGACCTGGCAGCCCTGAGTGGGAAGTATAACATATAATTAAAAGAAAAAATAAAAAAATAAAAGAAAAACGAAAATTTATTAACGACACATGTTTACAGTACATCGCGTTCCGGAAAATATTTAGCCGTTACCAACTACATATGTTATGCATATTTTATATATATAAATAGAATTTTTTATCAGCTCTAGTTTTCGAGATATACCGTCATGTCAAAAATGAAGGCACTTGCAGGACATATATGAGCATAACTTGAGAAGGCTATGCTCTATTCAGTTGAATAAAAAATTCAAAATTCGACAACAAAATAATCTTTAGGACGTAAAACATTATTTTTAAATCTGCACAGTAGTTTTGGCAATATCGTAAAAGTTTGAGCAAAAAAAATTATTTTTTATTAAATTTTTGTTCTTAAAACTTTATATCTTTCTTCTTGTAAAAAACCGTCTACAAAATAGGCGTGACACCGCCTCCATATGTTATCATCATGTACTTTTACGAGAACCAATTGTGTGTGCGAAGTCTCACAGCAATCGGATAAGTAGAAGTAGTTCAAATGAATATTTACTTTTGATGGGCGTGGCACTGCCCACTTTTCTAACTACAATGCTGTTTTGTAACAATAACTAAATGTGTATGCAAAGTTTCATAAGAATCAGAAGTAGTTAAAACTCTTATTTACTTTTCATGGGCGTGGCACAGCCCACTTTTTATATCCTGATGTAGTATTTAAACAGAAGCTTAATGTGTGTGTGTGTAAAGTTTTGAGGGCTGCACGCATATACTCGACAGTACTCGTATGTATGTTTTTGTGTGTGTGTGCATGCATGTTTTCTTGTATATATGTGTGTATATATGTATGTATATATGTATATTTGGTCGTGACTATGTATGTACACACATATACATGCATGTATACATAAGTATATACATAAGAACATACATCTATGCACACACGAAATTCATACGAGTACATTCTACGAATACATTTGAGTACAGTTTGCAGCCCTCTAGTAAAGTTTCATAAGCATCGGTTGAGTAGAAGTAGTTGAAAAGGAATGTGTACCTTTCAACGGGACCAATCAGGAAGTACATCCTTTTGAAGAGAGAAAATAATCCGAAATCGGTTCAGAGATGGCGGAGTCTTGAGGGAACATATATAAAAAAACATGACGAATTGATAACTTTTCTCCTTTTTTTGAAGTCGGTTAAAAATAAAGATTACAACAATGGGTAAGTTTTTTATCCAGCAGCACATAGCTAAATATATTCCAAAAGAATTGAGCGCCTTTGTTTATTGAAATTGGGGTACAACTTTTGATTTCATTCACAATTTAGTGACAGAACTGAATTGATAAAATTTTAATTTCCATACAATAGTATCAAACACAAACATAAAGTCAGAAATTGCTGTTGTTTGAAAATTTAATTTTTATCAATTCAGTTCTCTCACTTAATTATGAATAGAATCAAAAGTTGTGCACCACTTTTAATCAAAAAAAAGGTCTCAATTCTTTTCCTAGTAAAATTAATTATGCTGTAAAAAGCCATTATTATAAAATTTTTAATAAACGCGAACTTATATTTAAGAAAAAATATATTGCAACTAAAAGAAATAAAATTATAGTTTATCTGTTGGCCACGTTTTTTTTACAAATATTTGCCAAGCGTGGCCGTGGCCGTGGCCGTAGCCTTAGCGATAGAAACATGTTCTTCTTATTTTTTGAAAATTAAGTTGTCTATATGTTGAAATAATAAACATTCTCCCAAATGATTTGTATACAGGACTAAAATTTACACACGTAAGCACTGGTGAAACTGCTGTAGCATACTCTTACAGCAGCATGCTGGTATGTTCTGTGGTGTATGTTGGAACTAATTAACACTTTACAAGAAAATCAATATAAGAAGATTATAAGGACTGATTCTGGTAGAGTGCACCAAAAAATCGGTGGTTTACATGTTGGACTCATTTTTGAGGAAGTTAAAGTTCCCCCACCCCTCCCTTTTTGCACATAGTTATAGTGACTCGCATTGGAAATCGTGTGAGCTTTACGTCTAAGGTATAAGGCGTGCTTAGCACTTTTATGTAAAACACTACAGGAACATTTTAACCCTCTAGCTCTATTTTGTTTGGGTCGTTTTATTTCTTTCTTAAAGAGGAACAAAAACCTCTCCCTCAGCGGCGATATAGCGGAATAAAAGGTTCTACAAAAATATTCGCCATAAAATTCTATTATACAAAAGTCTTCAAAGACACCCAAACTCCAGACTCAACTTGAATGTCAGAAATCATTCAAAATTGAAATGTGTTTAATCGTTAATTTTGTACTTATTCACAATTAGTACTCAACCTTAGAAATATGCTAAGCTTTAAATTAACATATAAGATGTGTTTAGCATTTTTATGTACAACATTTTAACCCTCTAACTCTTTGTTGTATGAGTCTTTTTTCCTTTTCTTAACCCGGGGGCGAAAACTCCCTTTCAGCGGCAATGTAGCGGGCTGAAATGCTCTACAAAAATATTTGCCATAAATAAATTAAACACATTCAAACTTGTGACTCAACTTGAATGTCAGAAATTATTCAAAACTTAAGGGTTAATTTCGTACTTACTCGCAAATAGTACTCGGCATAAGAAATCGTGTAAGCCTTACCTTTTATGTACAAGATGAGTTTAACACTTTTATGAAAAACACCACGAGGAACATTTCAGTAAAACATTTTATCCCGCTTTCTTTCCGCTTAAGGGGAGCTTTTGTCCCTTCTTTTAAGAAATTGACAAAAACATCAATACTATGAAAAGTTAGAGGGCTAAAACTTTGCATAAAAATGTTACTTGTGATGTTTTACATCAAAAAGCTGAACACATTTTATACGTTAAACGTTAAGTTTAAGCGCGTTTGACTACAAACCCTGAGGTGTTGAGTTCAAGACTAGTTTCAGGCAAGCCAACAACATCATGCATTTTTCTCATGTACATTGCTGTGTTATTGTGTTGGTTGTTGTTGGAGTGTTAAACTAATGAAGGCATAGCAGTGATCACTTTGGCAGTGCCGGCGGCGATTAATACTAAGATATCCTAATGCACTTCACAGCACCCTCCTTCGTAGGTATTGTAGCAGCACCGTCGGCGAAGTAAAAGAACTAATAAAATGGCTATACAGCTTAAACAACTCACTGCCTCTACTTTACACCAGAAGATCTTGAAACTAATTAAGCTTTCTGTCTCTCTCACTCTCTCTCTCTCTCTCTCACTTCACCACCTGTTCTCTCTACACTACCCCTTTCCCAAAGAAGGTAACACATTAATTAACTAGCTGGTAGGCATTAATTGCCTGATAGTGTTACTTCTCTTGAAAAAAAAGCTTACAAGATTTCCTATGCCAAGTCACTACAACTGTGTGCAAATGGGGGAATTTTAACTTCCCCTACCAAAATCAAACGTAGGATGGAACCTTGTTATTTTGAAAAAAAAATATTTTGCTGTACAGTGTAATTACTTTCTTTGGAATAAAATTAGGGAAATCGAGAAAACTACTGAAAATAATTAATTTAAAAAACTGTCGTAAATTTCCTTATGCTTTTTCGTCATATGACTCTATTAACAGCGCCTACACATTTTACTTTACTAAGCCGTTAATCTAGGCATGAGTGTGTAAAAACATTTTTCATGTTAAAAATGACACATCGTACAAAATAATTTTTAGTGGGTCAAGTGGTTAAAGCCACTTTTAAGCCGTGCAGCATAAACGAACAACTACAAAAACCATATAAAAAAAATTTATTATTCATATTCAAGAAAAAGCGATATAACCACAAAACCAAAACGATTTTAAGAGTTCAAAAACACCCACATTGCAACAAGAAGAAAAGAAAACAAAAATATTAAGTAAATTTTCCATTCAACTGAAGCCGGCACAACATGAACAACTTGCACATTTACAAATACATAAATACAAACATTTGTCAATTTTTATCTTGGCTAAACAAATCAAAAAAAAAGTAAATAATAATAATTAAAAATTGTCTTATCGAAGCTAGAGGTGGAAAAATATCGATAGTATCAATAGTTACTTATTTTTGTGACTATCGATGTTTTTATTCCGCAATCGATAGTAAATGATCCACGACTATTGTTGTGCTAGACATTTTTTTCAACAATCATCAGTTAGTTAAATTGGACTTAAAAATCATTGATCTCACACATTTTTCTTATATTGAATTGTTACAGTGATTTTAGTTTTGTTAGTTGATGAACTACACAGAAAAAACAATCACCAAAAAATTTTCAAACAAAAGTTTATCTAAAAATAAATTTAATTTTCAGTACATGTTCTTCACATAATCAATGAATTGTTTGTTTGACTCTTATTTAGAACGCAAACAACAAAAACAACAAGAAAAACTGTGTGTTAAAAAAACTACCCCGATGACGACATACAGACAAATAACAACAACAACAACAATGATAGCAAAAGGAATGCGATTGTACCAAGTTTGTTTACTGAAGATTTTTGAGTGAGTCAAGTCGTTAATATCGTTGCTTAATTCTCATTCATTCTTTTAGAGTCTTTAGATAAACATTCAGAAAATGTTTAATGGATGATGATGATGATGATGACGTAGATAAAAATTTTGTTTGATATATTTAAAAGATCCACTAAATATTTTTGTTTGATTAAGTAAACTATTTTGTTTACTATTTGTTAGTATTTTTACACTAATTGTTTTATAAATTCAGACAAAAATACTGCTTGATATTTTTCAGAAAATCCAGTAAATCTTTTTGTTTGATTTAGTAAATTGTTTTGTTTACAATTTGTAAATATTTTTAGACAAATTGTTTTCTAGATTTAAGCAATTTGTTCACTGAAAAAAACACAATTTTTTCAATGAAATTGTTGAGACATTTTTGTCTATATTTACAAATTTCTTTGTAGGTCCGTTCCTAGACAAAATATTTACTATTTCATTGAATTCCTTTACAGAAAATGAAATTTGGTTTTTTCTGTGTAAGAAGTAAAGTTCTGTTTTGCTTAAAAACCTATCCTATTTTGTATTTTTACACACATATTTGGTGCTCTCTCTGAGAACTGTAAAACTTTGATAGTATCACGATAGTATCGTCGATATTTCGATGGTTTTTCTGCCTTTTGATAGTCTAGAATCGAAATATCGATATGTTTCTTCAAAATATTGAAAATTTTCGATAATGACACTATCGATAGTTTTCCACCTCTAATTGAAGCAAAAAATCAAACACTCCTCTGCAGAGGAAAAAGTTTTAAGGTGAACAAAACCAACACACATATAAATAGAAAAAAACTCGTAGGTGGCGTTTGTGTCAAAACTTAAGAAGTCATCAATTACATTTTAATATGTTATTGTCAATATCAATTACACAAGGCGGAGAAATCGATTTTTTTCGTGGTGTATATCATGCATTTTTGAATGTTGATTATTGATTAGAAACAACTGATTTTGAATTTAGCTTAACTTTTATTGTGTACGCTATACATATATTTTAGTTACAGCTACTATTTTTATAATGAGGTTGCTTAAAATACTTCAATATTATTATTCTTCAACCAACTCGATATAGTTTTTTGCATTGGCCGATGGAAAATGAATCAATCGATATAATTAATAAGCGAGAGCATTTTTTGTGATGCTTTTTATGCTCACATTATACAGCCGACTTTGACAAAACTTATGCAATTTTAAAGACATTTACTGATAGATGTGCACAATATATATTTTTTGGTAAAATTGATTCAGTATTTTGGGAGCTATAAGCGTTTAAAGTTGCTACTAATACATGCGCACATGAAACACATGCATGTATTAGCCTAAAGTAAAAAAAGCAAAAAATTCACGTGTGTTTTGTACATTTTACTTTTGCAAAGATAAAAACAATACAAAATGTTTTCCCTTCTTTGAATTATTGTTGTTGTCGGAAAAGTGCATTTCTCTAATTACACTATGCAACAAGAAAAATACCATGGAATAACACTATATTTTTTGGATGTGTTATGATCCGCTGACTACAGTAACAGTCGAAATTTTAAATTCTATGGATAATTTTTTTTTTCTAATATATTGGCTCCACTGATTTTGTCATAACTTGAAAAGGGTTTGTCCAATTTTATCACAAAAATCACTAAAAAACTTGAAATAAAACTGCTTTTAAACCGTTTGCACATTATTTTTTATATACACAATGATTTCGGAATTATTCAGACCGCAATAATGAAAATTTATACAAACCAAAAATGGAAAAATGTTACAATTTTTATTCTTCGATCATAAAGCTACATACATATATTTATACGGTGTCCTAGTAAGAGCGCACTTTTTAAATTTAGTGTTAATTTTTTTGTGTGAGTGGCAACTCTTAAATTTCATCAAAAAGGGACCAAAGGACCCAAGTGGGCCGGTTGTTAGAAACCGGCAGCCTGTTCAACCTAACCTAACTCTTAAATTTGGCAGCTGGCAGCTGATTGTTGATAATGGAGTGCTTTATGAAAGAACAACGCTTTATAATTGTGAAAACTTATTAAAAAAATTATGTTGAGACCGTATCAACCATTAGAAGGGTGGTAAGTCTATGTCCAGACGAGTCAACTTTTGCTTCAGCAACTTTCTTAAATTTTTTTTGTCCATATAATGAAATTCTTGTTGAGCAGCTTTTGTTTTTTTTTAAATAGCTTTTGTTGTTGCTTAATATTACGAAGAAGAAAACAAAAGAGCGTTGCATGTACATGAAGTAGTGTACCCCTTCCCTATCTTTTCACCTCTCTCTCCCATATACTCAAAAGTTGCGCAGCAAAAGTTGACTCGTATGGACATAGACTAAGGCTGGTAAATTTAAGAAACTGGACAGTACGACTCCTGTGCGTCAGCGTACCGGTCGATCTCTTGAAAATATTGCTGCTGTAAACGAGAGTGTAGCCGAAAACATGGAAATTTTCATCAAAAGAGTAATGGCCTGCAATCAGAACCGTGGGGGTCATTTGCCGGATATTTATTCCATACTTAAACGGAACATGTCTTCTTTACAATCTAATGACAAAATCACAACTATCTCAAAAATAGATATTTTTATGTTAAAATTAAAAACTTCGTTCTTACTAGGACACCCTTTACTAGACATAAAATAAGCTTTATTTAATGAAAATCGATAAATAAATATTAATTTTATTCACAATAAAGTGAAATAACCTGAAAAGACTGATACATTATCATAACTGGGGAAGCGGTTGACAAAAACCACAAAAAACTTTAAACAAAACTACCTTTTATCTGCTTGAATATTATTTTCTTTGTAAACATTACGTTTAGGAAAATAGCCATACGTAAAATAATATAAGGTTTATTTCATGAAACTTAATGGATAAATATTGATTTTGTTCATAGCTAGCCCCTCCCGGTGTACTTCGCTACCCCATTGTTGTGCAGATATAGGATAATTAATAATTACCTTGTACTGGGGCTCCTTATTATAAGAGTAGCACACGTCCTGCTGATATGGAAATATTAATAACGAATTTAAAGAGCCTTACTGTTATAGTTGTACAAATATAGGAAACGGGCGGGTGCCCGTTTTAGAATCGAATTTAAAGGGCCTTACTCTTATAGTTGTACAGATATAGGAAAATAAGAATTACCTCGTATGAGAGGTACCCGTTTTCCACCTTGTATACCACCAATATTTTGGTGGAAGTAGAATGTTGTTCTAAGAATAACATATATCGAATTTTAAGAGCTTTACTCTTATAGTTGTACAGATATTGGAAAATTAAGAATTACCTCGTATGGGAGGTACCCGTTTCCCCCCTTGTATACCACCAATATTTTGGTGGCAGTAGAATGTTGTTCTAAGAATAACATATATCGAATTTTAAGAGCTTTACTCTTATACGTAGTTGTACAGATATAGGAAAATTAAGAATTACCTCGTATGGGAGGTAGCCGTTTCCCCTCTTGTATACCACCAATATTTTGGTGGAAGTAGAATGTTGTTCTAAGAATAACATATATCGAATTTAAAGAGCCTTACGCTTATAGTTGTACGTATATGTATAGCAAAATTAAGAACTACCTCGTATGGGAGGTACCGTTTCCTCCACGTATACTACCATTATTTTGCTGGAATTTGCATGTTTGTCTAAGAATAACACACATCGAATTTAAAGAGCCTTACTCTTATAGTTATACGTATATGTATAGCGAAATTAAAAACTACCTCGTATGAGAGGTACCCGTTTCCCCACTCGTATACCACCAATATTTTGCTGGAAGTTGCATGTTATTCTGAAAATAACACTTCGAATTTAAAGAATCTTATTCTCATAGTTGTACAGATATAGGAAAATTAAAAATTTCCTCGAATGGGGGGGAGGTACCCTTTCCCCCAAAATTTTCCAAGAAAAATTGTCAAATAGTCAAATTTCCCTGTCGTCAATAAGATAGTTCGGAAATTTCACAACGATCGGTCGCACCGTTTGGCGTCCTATCAGGAACATACAAACAAACAAACATACAAACACAGGCTCATTTTCATATATATAGATAAAGTGAAATCATATGATGTTCGCTAAAATTATACAACAAAATCATTTCTTTTTCTGGTAAAGGCCACGAAAAAAAATGTATACATGTATCGTCGTTTTGAAAGTTTACCTCTTGGCTTCATTTTAAGCGGAGTTAAAATGTCCTCCCCCCCTTTTGTATATAGTTGTACTGATTCGGCATAGGATATCTTGTAGGCCTTACGTTTAACATTTAATATGAGTTAAGTAAGAGTGTAAAAGCACATGGTTGGTTAACATTTTCGTAAAACATTTTAACCTTCTAGCTCTTCGCGGTATGGGTCTTTATGAGCCCTAAATAAATAAGGGGCAAAAACCTCCCCTTCAGCGGCATTATATCGGTCTGAATTGTTCAACAAAAATGTTCCTCTTGGTTTTTTACATCTTATACCTAAAACGTAAGCCCTGCAAGATATTCTATACCGAGTCAGTATAAGTATGTGAACAAGATGGGGAAATTTAACGCCCCCTAAAATTAATCCCATATGTAAACTTTCAAAACGCCGATACACGTATATATTTTTTTGGTGGACTCTGCCAGAATCAGTTGTTAAAAGATTGTTATTTAAAAAAAATTGATTTTGCTGTACAGCGTAAATATTCGCAATTTTCGCAAAAATTAGGCGACTTCAATTTATTATGAATAAATTCAATATTTATCCATCGATTTTCATGAAATAAAACTTATTTGGTTCATAGTATATGTGGACTTATGATCAGTTAATAAAAATGGCAATTTCTTGAAATTTTCGAATTTTTATAAATTTTTAATAAATGAAAATATTCCAAGTTTGCATAAAAAAAATTATTTTTCATCATAGCGGTCTGAATAATTCCGAAACCATTGAGCATACAAAAAAATATTGCTAAAACGGCCTTAAGGTAATTATTTATTGCTTTTTTTTTTGTAATTAAATTTAACCACGCCCTCCCAAGTTATGATGAAATCCCTGTAGTAGCCTCTTGGAAAATTCAAAATTTTAGAAAGAATAAAAAAACGTATTCATAGAATTTTAAATTTCGACTGTTTTTGTAGTTGGGGGACCGACCATAAAACAAACAAAAAATATATTGGTGATCAAAGCTCATGATAAAACTATAATTTTCTGGCATAGTGTAATTAATTATGATTCTAAAGATCGAATGGCTTTAAACCTGGCTAAAATTCTTCATGGAATTTTAATCAAAAAAACTTTACATATAATTGCCTACTAAGCTATTTGATTATTCAAAATTTCATTATACTTTTTTAGTTTAATAACTTTAACAACCTCAGAATTATCGCAATCTTGGTCTCACGAGTATTATATATGCCTCAATTAATGGGTACAATAAATAAATAAAAAAAATACTGTTTCAAAAGTAAAACAATTCTAATAATAATAAATTGACTATAAAATTGCTTTCTTATCACAGTATTTAATATTAAAGTTAATTGTTTGATTTCAATTGGTGCTGACATGGTATTTAATGGTGGGTATCAAGCAACAAGTATTTGCTTTCTTTTAATAACACTCAAAAGTATTTAATCGTTACTTGCAGGGTCGTATTTTTATAGCAACGGACGACTCAATCGTCAGCATTTTAGATGTAAATAATTTTACTGAGGTTTATATACAACAAAATAGTTACCTTTTTGTAAATTATAAAGTTCTAACAACTGATTCTAGTAGAGGGCACGAGAAAAAATATATATTTATTGGATTCATTTTAGGGGGAGAAAAATTTCCCCTCTTTTGCACATAGTTTATACTGACTCGGCATATGAAATCTTGTAAGTCTTACGTTCAAAGTAAAAGATATGTTCAGCTATGTAGAACACCACGAGGGACATTTTTGTAGAATAGAATAAATATATGAAAAGAAAACAAATTGCCTTGCGACAATGTGCAGACTAGTCTGATATTAATCGGAAAATACTTCAGAAAATATTTAAAAACGTTGTTCTAGAAAATTTGCCGACTACATACATATTCTCCTAAATGCATTAGGGAATTTAAGACAACTCGTTTGAATGTCTAGTAAAGTTATAGATTTTTTCCGACACGCCAGACATGTGTGTCGGCAAGAAATGCTCACTGGGAAATGAAAAAGTCAAGTATTGAACAAGCACAACAGAAGAAAGCATAGCTTCAAACTTATAAAATAAAATCCGTTAAAAGTAGCCAGTAGTAAGCGAATACTCAAATAAAAATATTTAATACTTTCAAGTAATCCATGCTACGATTACTTAAAAGTTATAGAACTAGTTCCAACAACAAATTAAAGCAAACAAATTTTACTAATGGATATAAAGTAGAGCCGTATTACAGGAATTTATTAGCTTTATTTCTTGGATTTGTCTAACTATTAAATTTTTTTGCAAATATGTATTCAGGTGTTAATATTTATAGCAGTACTTAAGAAAATACTCGTACATAACTTTTCCGCATTATAAAATTTATACATATGCGTAAAATATTTTTGATTAAGATAATAATTTAGATTAAAAAGAATTCCATAAAATCCTAAGTAAGTTTTTTATTAAGAGAAACTTTTGCAAATGTCGTTCTTTTGGCGTTGCATAAGCTGTCGTCGCATCCCCCACGATACACACTGTGGCAGAATCAAAATATTTAGGAAATACATCAGACATTTCTAAAAATTCAAAGATATGGCACAAATCTAGTTCAGATAAACTGTAATGGCCTTCATGTTCTATTAGGTTTAATTCGTTGAGGAAATGTTAGCAGCCCCAACAAACGTAACACATGCTTGCAAATATCCAAAAAAAAAAATATATATACATATATATATATCTTACTTGGGTGCCGCTTAATTGGCAAGTAACTACCCAGCAGCTAAAGTTGCAACTAGATACGCTTTAGGATAGTCATATTATTAGTTGTAATGTTACTGGTCAAAAAAGGACAGTCATATTCCTAGTTGTAGCAAGACAAGTAACGATACTAGTAACAAAAGAACAATCATATTTATAGTTGTATCGAGACTAGTAACGATACTACCCAGTAAAAAATTTTCATGTTTTATGAAGCACTAAAGAAATAAAGCGCTTCATAGTTCGCTTTAAAATATAAGCTTGTTCAGAAGCTGATTTCAAGTTTTGAAGCGAGAAAAGTATTTGCTTTTTACTTATACAAAAGCTTCGTACACAAGCTATACATAAAGGCTGATTTTATAGTGCTGATCCAAAGCAGGTTTATCAGCGAGAATGAAGAGTAAGTTTATTTGAGTTTCTTGGTGCCGTTTTGCAACAGTCTTTTTGGTCGAGTGATTGGTACGTTGGACTTCAAACCTGAAGGTTCTCCGTTCGATACTAGTTGAAGTTAAAATAACAAACATTGAGTAAAAATATGAAATTAATAAAAATAAATAAAGTGGCGAAATAAGAAAAATTCAAAATGGCGTTAATGACGCCAATCCACATCGAACCATTTTTTCATATATTTTCAGTTCTAGTGCTGAAAATGTTGATGATTTTCAGCGCTTCGAAAGCGCTTTTGTGAGCGAATATGTAGTACTCCAATCCGGGAACTCGCCATACAAAAATCAGCAGCGATATCAGCAGGCTTTTCAGCGCTACTTTTATTCCATAATAGTAGAAACCTGCTTTATTGGAAGCAAGTTTTTTACTGTGTCGTCAAAAAAGGATAACATTTTTAGGTACACGACTTGTATATTAAACATATTTTATATTTAAAAAATAAGTAGAAAGTGGCTCAGTGGGTAGAGTACTTGCCTTGAAATATGAGGAATGTGTGTTCGTACCCTGGTTGAGTCAAAGTTTTTTTAAGAGTTACAATATGAAAAACAGACAGATAGGCAACTAGTCTGAAGTAAAAAGCCACTAGTATAGTTCTAACTACATACTAGTTACTTTGTCTGAAGGGTAGACTTGTTAATAAAGCTGAGCCCAAAACGAAATAAATGAACGCATTACACGAAAACAAACTACACACTCGTGTTAAAAGTCCACATCAAATACTCATTTGCTGCTTAAATTTATAAAATTGATTGTTGTATCATTTTCTAAAATACTGAATTGACTAAAAAAGAATGTGTGTGTGTGTGCCCACATTAATTACTACACCCAGTAAACATTTTTTGCCGACATGTCTGCGATCAGAAAAATCGGAAAATTTATGAGAAAATCAAGCGAGTTGTCTAAAATTCTAGATGCGATATTTCTCCACATTTTCTGAAATATTCGATTAATATCAGACTAGTCTCCACATTATACTATGCAACAAGAAAAATGCTAAGTAGTAACACTATATTTGTTAAGGTGCCGTACACCAAAAGTGTAAAGGAACCCTATTGTTGTCGCTACCCTGTCCGTCTGTCTGTCTGTCTGTCATTCTGTCTGGCCGTCTGTCTGTCTGTCACAGGCTGTTTTCTTGGGAACCATAACAGCTACGGACCTGAAATTTTCACAGAATACGTAAAGCTGCTACAACAACAAGCATATGACAGTTAACAATTAAAGGGTGTTCTAAAGCGAGCAACGAAAAATGTTGAAATACTAATGTAATATACAGATACTTATATATAGACACTTTGAAATTTCAAAGTTCGTGTTAATTGGTGTAGTCTGTAGAATAGACTACACCAATTGACTCTGATATTTAAAACAATAAGAATTAAAGGGTGTTCTATCAGTTAATGTAATTTTGAATATGTAATTTAGACAATTTGCTGTATCTTGCAAGCCGTAGGAGGCAAACTCTTGAAATTTTAAAAAGCGCTAAAACTAAAAAATTCCAAAATTAAACTATGTCAAAACGGAAAAAGCGTGAAAATGAAAAAAGCGCTTAAGAAAAAAAGCACCAAAATACAAAAATCGCTAAGACGCAAAAAGTCCCCAAAACTAAAAACATCACCAAAAAAATCCAAAAACCGAAAAAAGTCGTCAAAACGAAAAAAGTCACTAAAACCTAAAAAATCGCTAAAACTAAAATTTTCATCAAAATAGAAAAAAAAATCAACAAAACGTAAAAAGAGCGCCAAAACAAAAAAGTGCCAAAACTAAAAAAAATCGCCAAAAACCGCCAAAGAAAAAAAGTGTCAAAACAAAAAAAAATCACTAAAACTAAAAAAATCACCAAAAACCTAAACAATCCCCAAAACCGAAAAAAGCGCCAAAACTGAAAACAAACGCTAAAGCTTAAATAAATCGCTAAAACTAAAATATTGTCAAAAAGCGAAGCAACGTTAAGAAAACGCCAAAACCAAAAAATCGCTAAAACTGAACAAATTGGCAAAAAACAAAAAAAAATTGCAAAAACGAAAAATCGCAAAAAAAAACCAAACAATCACCAAAATGAAAAAAGCGCCAAAACCAAAAAAATTTTTAAAAAAATAAAGTTCAAAAAATTTAATTAAACGAAAAAGCAAAACGAAAAAATTGCCAAAATGAAAAAAGGGCAAAAACGAAAAGGGATTTATGTGTATTCGTACGGAACACTGGTAAGGGTTTGCCATTTTCGATTTGTTATAAATTTTTAACAAATAAAAGTTTTCCAATTTTCCCTAAAAACAAGCATATATCATTCATCATTACGGTCTGAGTAACGCTGTGAAAAATAATATTAAAGCTAATTAAAGGTAATTTTATTAGAAGGTTGGACAACTCTTTCCCAAGCTATGAAAATTTTAGAAAAAAAAACTCAAAAAATGATCACTAAAATTTTCAAGTTCAACAGTTTTTGTAGTTAGGGGACCACAACACATCAAAAATATTTAAAGTTCTTGAAAGGTCATTACAAAAGTTTCATTTTGGTGCATAGTGTTATCGGAATACAATTTACTTTCCCTCAAGACATTTAACAGAATATTCTGCATATTTTCCGATTTACGACGTCTTATGGCTTTTAAAAGTCACATCTGGACATTGTCTTATTTTATTTTTCGTAGTAATTCTCATTTATCTCTTGAGAGTTAGTCCGTAAACACTTAAGTTTTCAAACTTATAAAATAAGATTTAATGTCTTCCGATAAGCTGCCATCTAAGCAGTAGAAAAATACATGGTTCAAGAAGAGTTAAAAAAGTCTTGCAATATTTTGATTCTATGTGCGAATTTTATACGATATTTCTGATAAATTTCTAATTTTAGCTCCGACTAAAAAGTATCAGATAAATCGGAAATTTTTCTGCTGTTTTGTCAGAAATTTTTCCCAATCTTGTTCAGACATGTCGAAAATTCCTTTAGAATGTTCCTAAAAATCCTTCAGAATTCGTGCAGAGTTCCTTTAGAGATTTCGGCAAAGCTTTAAGCATTTTCTCATACAAAGAGTTCAGATTTCTTGTCAACCACTCATACGATTTTCGGTACG
Organism: Panzeria rudis; assembly: GCA_956483635.1. Classification (NCBI taxonomy): domain Eukaryota; kingdom Metazoa; phylum Arthropoda; class Insecta; order Diptera; family Tachinidae; genus Panzeria; species Panzeria rudis. Next base: position 45,736,521 of record OY101448.1, on the reverse strand, counting down.
TTTTCTGACCGACTTCGGATACCAAATTCGCCATCTTGTGCACACTTTCTGACCGAGTTCGGACTAAATTCTATAAAAAAAAATGTTCGCTGAGTACTCACATTCTTAGCAAATACGTATTGGCATGTATAGTGCAGCAAAAAAATTAACGCTCACAATGGAGTTACAACAAATTAAACTGATTTCATATATACATATATATAAACGAAACATAGCACCATGACTTACTATAATATATTGTATTAATAACTACTCTTAACATTCATTACATATTTAGAGCTCTTCAAAAGAGTATGTTGTTTGTATGAACTCTCAAGTATTTTTAACTACAAGCAGTGTGGCCATATCTAAAAATATTTTTCAGCTAAATCAGATCGAAAATAGTGCTAAAAAATGCTACAAGAAAATTTAATATGCTAAAAAATAATGCTGAAACTTTAAAAGTTCTTTTTTAACTAGGATTTCTTCTATTTTCTGTATTCTTCTATTTTCTGGCAAATATTTGATTTTATTCGAGAAAAACAAGAATAATTCAAAATAAATAAAATAGAAATGGTTTATTAGAACTTTGCAATTCAATGCAGCAGTTATACAATACAAAAATGACAACGTTTGAAATGTGTACAAAAATTAGATAAAATGGCGGTAATGACATTTTCCTACCCCGTTTGGCCCTTTACAGAATCTAGAAGTATACCCGTTCATATGAAATAAAAGTTTTCCACATCGATCTGTACATGGAGCATTTATAAGTGAACAAACTTATAAGAAATACAAACAAATTGATAACCTCCTCCATCTTTTGAAGTAAAATACATCCAAACCAACAATAAATTTTGTAAAAGTGTTGTTGTTGTTGTTTTGTGGATATTTCAGTTGTAGGTTTGTAAGCTGTAAACCATGATCTTGGTGGCCAATTGACATCGCCACCACGTGAGATAACACGGCCATTGAATTTGTCGCGCAAAAAAGCCATTGCTTCGTTAGCTGTGTGGCAAGTGGCACCGTCCTGTTGAAACCACATATCGTCCACATCCATATCTTCCAATTCGGGCCATAAAAAGTTCGTTATCATCTCACGATAGCGAACACCATTCACAGCAATTGTTGGGCACGACGACGGTTGAGGTGGACGGCTCTTCATCCACACTATCGCGAACAGCAGCAATATTTTCTGCAGTACGAGCTCTACGAGCATGCACTGGTGTTTTCACATCTCCTACAGACCCGGTTTGCTCAAATTTTTGCAGGATTTTTCCGATTGTACGCACATTTGGACGATTAAATTGACCGAAAAAATCACGAAGTGCACGATATGGATTTTGATTTGAACGCCCATTTTCATAATAATCCTGAATAACTTTACACGTTGCTCGATTGTGTATCTTTCCATGGTTCAAATTGAGTTAGTCTGAAATTGAGAAATGTCAAACGAAATGCAGAAAAAAACTTGACGTGTAGGTGTGGTTCACATTCAACATCGGCCCTTAAAATTTAACCAATAGGGTCCAGGAGCTCATTTCTCAAAACTACAAGTTACAAATCTACAAGTAAAATATTTACACAAAACAACAACACTTTTACAAAATTTATTGTTGTTTTGTGGGTATTTTACTTGCAGATTTGTAACTTGTAGTATTGAGAAATGGAGCCAAGGACTCAATAGTTGAGTTCTGGTTTATGCAATCATATGAATTTTTTTTTTTTAATTTTTAAATTTAGTGTATTGCTGTGACATTTTTTTACAATTTGATATTTATTTTGAAATCAAAATGGTAGAAAATGCCAAATAAATAATCAAAAAATGCTCAAAATAATGCTAAGTGCTAAATGGAAAATTTTGCAGATAAATCAAAATAAAAAAAAGCAAAATTTAGCTGTAAAAATGCTAAAATAGCCACACTGTTCACAAGTTGCAATATGTTGCACTACATGCACATGTTGTTTTAATTTACGAGTGTAAATTTATTTTATTTTTCCAAATTGTGGGCAAGTTGTTGGCACGAGTGTGTTTATTGAATGTGTGGTATAAATTAACGAGATAAAAATGACAATGATGAAGATGGTGGTGGTTGTTGGTTGGTGTTGCTGATACCAACCACTTTGGATACTCTACACTTAATTTGACACACTTTAAATGTACATATTGATCGTTGCTGTTGTTGTTGTCATTTTCTGTAATTTCAATTGATTAATGATTTATTGGTTTTATTGAAATTGTAGCAATTTTTGTAATTGTTGTGGTTTTTTTTTAATTCTAGTTATTATATTGTGGCTTGAATAAAGGTTGCAACATTTGAAATTTAATTCTGTGCGTGTTTTTTTTTATATCAAAATGTGCAAATATCTAATAAAACTTGTAGTTTAATATTATTATTAATTATTAAAAATTGCTGTCAATTAATTAGAAAACTTAGTCGAAGAAAAACTCATGTGCAGAAGCGATCGTATAAGACATTTTTTCCACATTCATATTAAGAAGTTTAAGTTGTAAAACACAAAAAAATAAAAAGGTTCTGACAACGGACTCCGACAGCGGGACCACAAAAACAAATACGTGTGTCGGTGTTTTTGAAAGGCTGCTATATTTTAGCCTCCATATTCATAAATAAATAAAATGTATTTGAAATCTATTTTGAGAAAATTTTGTATGAAAAATTTTAAATAAAATACATATCAAACTCATTTTAAATTCTATGAATATGGGTGTAGGGAGCTAAAGTTACCCCCACCTTTTGCACAGTAGGGCAGAATTGAATTATTTTGGAAATAAATCAGCCATATCTACACGAGTAATCCGATTAATACAAAAATTCACATGGGCATAGCAAAAGGATATTTCTATTTTACATAAAAAGGTGAGCTTTCTAAATTGTTGAAGAACGGAGCTTTGTAGTCCCAAAATAGAGCACTTCTCTCATGTAAAATGTTTCAGCGCTTGTAATTTGTTTGCATCTCTCCCGATTCCAAAAATCCTTTGTATCCTTATATATCTTATATGGTTCTAAAAAAATCATATTTGGCTAAACACTCACCTTAATCGTCTGAAAATTAAAATTTCGAAATTTCTCAAAACCGTGGACCGGTATTTTCAAGGTATCTGGTCTAAATAACAATCTATTGACACAATTCTTTGTAAGTTAAACAAGCAAATCTTAAGTTGTTTAAAAAAATTTTATGGAAATATTACTTCTGAGATGAAAAATATAATTTGAAAATAGAAAAAGTTATGAAGTCATTATTTTCCCCATAAAAATAATTTGTTCTTGGGGAAACATATAATTATTATATATGTGTCTGAAAGATATCTTCCCGACTTGATTTTGGGAAAAACTTTAAGCGAATTTACACATTTTTGTTGGCTCTGTACCCTTTCTGAGTACGTCCTATTTTTCAGCAAAGTTTTGAATTTAGCTCATATGTTTTAAAATAGCAAAGGTTGGATTCAAAAACAAATATCACCTACAGAAACTCTTATGTGTGTTCATTCGTTTGCCAAAGCATTTTATGAGCCTTGGGCCAAAATGTGGACTTTATGGGCAAAACTATAAAAAATTATACTTTTGGCACTTCTTCTTGCAGCTTTCTTAGGAATTGTGAGATTCTCAAAAGTAAATCGTAGATTTGTTTGCTTGTGGAGTAGTGTTTTGTTTTTGTATACATATTAAATGTTTGCCTATTGCTATGAAATCTTTGATTACACTATGCAACAAAATGAAATTTTTGTCATGACCTTCGATCACTACTAGATATTTTTGATGTGCTATGGTCCCCTATTAGGGTTGGGGAAGCTGATATTCCCAGACATTTTTTGAGATTTTCCCGGGAAAACGGGTAATTAAAAGTATACACTATTTCATAAATATATTTGACATACTTATAAAATGTCGTAAGTGACAGCGAAACTTGTTTTGATTCTTATGAGAAATTTGTATTATAATCCTGTTTTTCTTTAATAACAATAAAATTTACATTCTTCATTTGAGTGATGGTACGACTAAATTAACACAATGAAATTTTTCTTTTAAGTTGTTAACCACAAAAATTAAATTTTTTTTTTGCAAGATGAATTTAGTAGAGACTGTGGTTTGTTTAATCACTATATCAGAACCAGGTTGAATACTTTGTATAAGTAACAATGATTGCATTGATCATCTAATCGTTTCCTAAAGACAATAATTCGATCTTAAACGAACTTTGAGTGATTTTCCGCAGAGTTAATGGAAAATTTTTGGAAAGTTTAGTGTAAATTTTAAGCTCATAGAAGCTGAAAAATTTGAGTTGTCACGCCATAAATATATTACAAGTCGTCGACTTATTACTGAAACCCTGAAGAAGATGTTTCCAGAGAAATAAAATAAAAAATCAAAGACATATAGACAGACTGTGGCTCACACAGAAAAAATTATCACCAATAAATTTTCAAACAAAAGTTTGTCTAAAAATAAATTTAATTTTCAGTAAATGTTCTCTACATAATAAATGAATTGTTTGTTTGACTTTTATTTAGGACGCAAATACCAAAAACAATAAGAAAAACTGACTTAAAAAATCAACCCTGATGACGACATACACAAAAATAACAACAACAACAACAATAATAGTAGAAGGAATGCTATTGGACCAAGTTTGTCTACTCAAGATTTTTGAGTGAAACAATTCGTTAATGTCGTTGCGTTAATTTTCATTAATTTTTTTAAAGTCTTTAGATAAACAGTCAGATTTGAACACATTTAACAAAGTGAAATTTTATAATTGCTTAATGGATGAAGATGACCCAGACAAAAATTTTGTTTGATATATTACAAAAAATCGAGTAAATATTTTGTTTAATATTTGTTAGTATTTTTAGACTAATTCTTTTATAAATTCATACAAAAATATTATTTGATATTTTTCAGAAAATCCAGTAAATCTTTTTGTTTGATTTAGTAAATATTTTTGTTTACAATTTGTAAATATTTTTCGACAAATTGTTTTATAGATTTAAGCAATTTGTTCACTGAAAAAAACACAATTTTTTTCAATGAAATTGTTGAGACATTTTTGTCTATATTTACAAATTTGTTTGTAGGTCCGTTCCTAGACAAAATATTTACTATTTCATTGAATTTCTTTACAGAAAATGAAATTTAGTTTTTTCTGTGCAGGGTATATAAAATTCGACGCAGTTGAGTATAGTACGGTAACTTGCTTGTAATTAATGATAAAAACCCTCCCGTTATTCATAAAATTATTTCAAAGCTTTAAAGTAAAATTTTTAACTAAATAATTAAGGTAATAGTCGTCAATTAGTATTTATACGATCTCTTACTGTGTAATAACTATAAATTCTAATTGCCTGAATTCTTAAAAATTAGGGTTAGAATTATTATTATAGTAGCGGCCCTTTTCACAATGTATAAGCAAAAGTTAACGTGGACTTTAACGACATTTTCGCCATACAAAACTTGCCGTTAAAGTACATTGTGAAAAGGATCGTAATTCTTATTTAAAAAGAATGTTTACATTACTAAAACAATGAAAAATTTTCATTTAATCAATCTATTTAATTTAGAAAATTAACTTTTCCCGGGAATCCCAGGAACTCCCGGACACGCGGTTTTTCTATTCCCGTTTCCCGGAAAGTGCAAAAGTCCAGGAAATCCCAAACCCTATCCCCTAATAAAAAAATATTAGAAATTTAAAATTCTATGGATAAGTTTTTTTAATTTTTTCTAAAATTTGGGATTTTTTAAGATGCTGCAACACCGATTTTATCATAACTTAGGGGATGGGTAGTCCAATTTAATTACAAAAACCACTGAAAATTTTTAAATAAAATTGCCTTTAATACTCTAAATTTATATACTCAAATTTCGGAATTATTCAAACCGCAATAATGAAAAATATATATTTTTCTATGCAAAATTTAAAATTTTTTATTTTTGAGTCATGAATTTGTAGTCAAACTGTATGGTTTTTATCCAAAGTTATTTAATTAGTTTGGCATAATTTCATTTTCAATTTAATCTTTCGATCAAAATATTTTTTATTTAAGAAAGAAATTCTAAAGCATGTAAATATTGAACATTCAAAGAAAAATTGTTGGATGTACGGAAGGTTGAACTGACAGCTGTTTCGAGACTACCACAGTCTACTCATCAGAGCTGTTTACCTACACTACCAGCAACGGTAGCAACAACACTAGCAAAAATCCTACTAACTTTGGTAAGCTCAATTAACAGACTGTCGCCATCTTGTGGCGAGTCGCACATATTAATTAACTTTTTCTAAATGTTCGGAACTTCACTAACTGTCTCTTTTTAGCATGTTCAACTATTTTAAGCTTTTTTTCATTTCGGTCTTACCAGCGTGGAATATCATCGATATGCTGGGATTTTTTAATGCTTATTTTGCCCAAGGTTTTTTTAGAACAGTACACATCCATGTTTTAGCTAAGTGCCTTTAGAGTTTTAATCATTGAGTTATGAATTCTTAGTCGAACTATATGTTTTTTATCCAAAGTTATTTAATTAGTTTGGCTTAAGTTCATTTTTTTTTTGAGAGTAGTTTTGGACATCAAAACTTACAAATATTCTGTCTTTCTTATACTAGTCTAGATTATTTAATTCAAACTAAAAAGCAAAGGAATACTACACACTCGTCTTACAATTATTTAAGAATATATTTATGTAGTTTTGTTTATTAAAGTCAAAAAGTCAATAGACAACTTGCCATACACAAAAAAAATAGTTTTGTTTAGAATATTATCAAGATTTTTAATTCCTTTTTTTATCAAATCAATTACGTTTAATTTTTAAAACACTAAAAACCAGTAATTTATCAGTTCAAACAAATAAACAAGCAAACAGACAGACAGACGTACAGACAAAATAAGCCAAACCACAAGTTTAATGTCATTTTATAAGCCACACACTATTCGTATGATCGGAAAACCGGAGTTTTCTTCGTAATAAAAAAATAAAATTGTTTCAAATCGTTAAATAAAATCCAACATTAAATTCTCATCACGTTTTTATTTCATAGTCGTTTGTATTTTTTTTTTTAATTTATTTATGAGTAGATTTGTTCAACTTTGATTATTATTCCATTAATTTATTTATGTGCCAGCCAGCGTCAGAGTGTAAGTGTGAGTAAAGTGTTTCCCCGCTTGTATTAAGGTGGGCATGCGCACATAAACAACAACAACATTACAAAACAACACCTTGCCACCCGCTAGAATTTTATAACTGAAGGGGAAATTTTATGGTTCATGCCCCGCACACTGGGGCACAAGCAAATTATTTTGGAAATGAATAAAGCATTTTCAAACGGATAGTTTGATTAGCATGAAATAGCACATGGATATAGCAGAGAAGTATTCAACCTGAGAAGATGAGCGAGCTTCCCACATTGTTCAACAGCGGAGCTGTGAAGTCCCAAAGTAGTACACTTCGGCCATTTACAATTTCGCAACGCTCATCATTTTTTGTTTCTCGCCTTATAGGCCTTAAAGGTTTTTTTCGGTTATATTTATTTATTGCATCTTCAATAAAATTGAACTAACAATAATTAATCAAATCTTAACTCTAAAATTTTCATTTTTAAGCCCAGCCAATGCCAGACAAAAATATTTGTTTCAGCGGTTGGTTCTGTGGTTGTCTACATATCTGGTGTTCGACTGAGAGCAGGAGTGTCCCTCCTTCTCAGCCGAGTGTGGCCTCTAAAGTTAATGATGTTTCGGGCTAGGTGATTTGGGTGCAACTCCAAGTTCTTTGATGTATCTTGTCACGTGTTTAGAAAACGCTGTCTTAACCAGCGGCAGATCTAAATCTTTATGAATTGACTTGTTTCTGGTATCCATGGGGCTGCTGTAATCGTACGGAGTATTTTATTTTGTCGCCTTTGAATTTTTTCTAAATTTGATGCCGAGGCAGTGCTCCATAACTGGATACCGTAGGACTATATTGGTTTTAGAATGGAGTTGTATAGAAGAAGTTTACAATCTAGGCTTAGTGTAGAGCTCCTTCCAATGAGCCAATTCATTTGAGCTGCTTTTAATTTCATTTGTGTCACCTTTGCAATTATGTAGGACTTCCATGTTAAACGACGATCAAGATGAACACCGAGATATTTTACTTCAGTGTATTGAGGTATAGTTTAGTTATTTATTTGTATAGGTGGGCAGGTTTCTCTGCACAATGTAAAAGTAATGTGTAGACATTTTTGTTCGTTAATTTTTATCCGCCATTGTTTTAGCCATTATTCCAACTGGAGTATTTAATCTTGCAGTTTGCGGGAAGCTTCTTGATGGCTTTTGTGAACACTTAGAAAAGCTGTACCATCAGCGAATGTTGATATGTGTATGTTACTGCTTATCGGAAAGTCAGAGGCATATATCAGATATAATGCAGGAGCGAGGATGCTGCCTTGAGGAACTCCGTCTTCAATCGGCTGCGGAGGGCTTAGAAAATTACCTTCCTTAATAAAAAATTTTCGCTTAGTTAAGTAGCTTTCTAAGAACTTAATGGTGTTTGCGGGTAGGTGTTGCTTCAGTTTATGTATTAAACCTTCGTGCCATACTTTATCAAATGCCTGAGAAACATCGATGAAGAGCGCAGAACAATATTTATTTTCATCGTTCACGAGTCTATGTGTTTGTTCAATCGTGCTATGTTGTCTCCTAAAACCGAATTGGTGGCCTGGAATGCATCTAGTACGATTTAGTATGGGTGTTAGCTTACTCATAAGTAGCTTTTCAAATAGTTTTGACATTTTAGACAATAGGCTTATAGGCCTATAGGACTCCACCTTCGTATGCACTTTATCTGGCTTAGGTATCATGGTAATTAACGAAACCTTCCATTCTGCAGGATAGCATTTAAGGCGCAAGCTACCGTTGAAAATAAATAGAATTATCCTTTTTGCAGTATACACACTAAAACATTACTTCAAATTAACGATCACATATTGTCTAAATTTGTGTTGAACATTTCTCCTTGTCTAAAATTACATCGATTTTGTAGTTATTTTATTAAAGGAAAAACCTTTCAAATTAAACATATTTAGTTCAAGTGGAAAAAATTTAACATAAAATATAATACGGCTATGGCTGAATGGTAGATGCGTCAGACTATCAGTCAGGAGGTCGCGGTTCAAACCTGCACGCAGCCAATCGCTTCTTTTTAGTAAAAACATTTTCTTCAAAAAAAAATGCGTGTGCAATTTTAGGTCGATAATAATCTGTAAAGTGTTGCCGACTATTATCGACCTAATTTTCAACAAAAGTGTTTTAGAGTGTATCAGACGTATTTGGAGTAAATACTTTTTGCAAGTGGTTTACCAACAGAGTACCTTTTTTAGCGCCAGTTCTTGCCCAGTCTCCATTCGAAGCTCGCAATGGAGGCTTATATATCACTAGTTTAGTACATTTAGTACTGTTTAGTACATTCCTTCAGCCTAGATTTTAGCTGAGGGGATCTGTAGCGTTGCCATTCTCTACGAACTCTTCTTTTTTTCAGATAAAAGCCGTTCTACATCTGCTGAATAAATTTTATTATATCTCACTTCAAGACTTGTAGTAGTAGTATTTAGACCAGCTTGCTTAAGGTTTGCCTCAAACATTCTAATGGAGTGATCTATGTCACTCGGCTTTAATTTAATTTTTCAATTAAATTATATATTAATTTAGAGATATATGTGAAGCATATATGTAGACAAAGAAAAATTTTACTGCACGCAGGATTGAACTGACATGTTTCGATAGCTCCCGCTAATATCTTTTCCGCTTAGACAACTCGACCAAGAAGCTTAACGCAAGACATAAAGAAAAAAGTGTGAATATCAATAACTATCAAATGAAAAACAGCTCTAAGAGTAAGAGTATGAATTGATTAAAAAAGTAGATGATATTCAACTCTAAGCGAAAAAGAATTCTGAAGAGATTAGCGGGAGCTATCGAAACATGTCAGTTCAACTTTCCGTGTAAATAAAAAATTTAAAAATTAAATTAAAGCCGAACTCAAGCCAAAAATAATTTAATTTCTTTGTATATAAAACAAAAAAATTTTCAATTTTGCATACAAAAATTATATCAACATTACGTTGTAAATAACTCCGAAACCATCGAGTACATAAAAAATAGTACTAGAACGGCTTAAAGGTAATTTTATTTCAAGTTTTTAGGTGGTCTTTGTAATAAAATTGGGCAAACCTTTTTCAAGTTATGATAAAATTAGTGGATAACATCCCAAATTTCAGAAAAAAATTTTTTAAAAAATTATCCATAGAATTTTAAATTTCTATACTCCTTGGCATTTTTCTTGTTACATAATGTTTGCTGTTATATTTTCTGTTATATAGGAATTTGCGTACTAAATACTAGGGATGGTCAAATGAAAAAAATATATCGATATATATCGATATCGATATCAGGCAATTAATGCCTACCAGTTAATTAATTAATGTGTTACCTTCTTTGGGAAAGGGATAGTGTAGAGAAAAGAGAGATATAAAAAGCTTAATTAACTTACAACTCTGCTATTGTGGGTTTTTTTTTGAAGAGCAGTGTTTCAAGGCCCTCTGGTGTTAAGTAGAGACATTGAGTTCTTTAAGCTGTGTAGTCATTTTATTAGTTCTTTTACTTCGCCGATGGTTCTGCTACAATACCGACGAAGGAGGGTGCTGAGAAAATGCATGATGTTGTTGACTTGCCTGAAACTAGTCTTGAACTCAAGACCTCAGGGTTTGTAGTCAAACGCGCTAACTACTCAGCCAACAGCACCCTCACTATTATACCACTGCCATTTTAAACAGTCATGGGATGAGTGCGTTGAAGACAATTGGTATAAAATAACCACTAGCTATTTATTTTTAAACAATTCATCATGACCTGCTCTAAATGTGCACATTTTAATCTTATAAACGTTAGTAAATTAACATTAAGCTTAAGAAATAGTTTGAACTATTTTCAATTTTGTAGTTGTGATATCTGTTCAGATTTAAACAATTATCACTTCATCGAGATTATTAGTGAACAAAAAGATTTACTGACATGTTTATTATCGAAATTATCAGAAATTATACAACAACAAAAATGTTTTCATAATTGACATGACCAAACCCAATCGTAGTAACAAGTAAGTAAAAATCTCAGTTTCAATTAAAACTACAAAAAAAATAACAAAAATATGTAAGCAAGTACATGGTGCTATTCGAACACGCAAAACTCTGGAAACATGAGCATAAAAATCAACCAAACAAATGAAAAATCTATAATAGTTTCAATTGCATAAATCGGTTTCATGTAGATATTTATAGTTTGTATGTATTTATGTGTGTAAGTGCGCAGATGAACATTGGAATCATTAAATCATACATATTCAGTCATTCATGCATGCATGCTATAAATACAAATGGAAATACACAAAAATATACGTTTGCACTTGCGCATACACAAAGTTACACATAAACTTTAAAGGCTTAAATAAATCGATTAAATTAGTTTATCCAACAAATTCATCAAATAGTTTTTTAATTTTTTATTTTTATTTTTATGAAATTGTTAACTGGGTGTTGGAAACTAGTGGTTTCTGGCACATGTTGCCATAAATACATAGATAGTAGTAACCCAACACACACACAGTCTTATTCTTATGAATGTTAAGGACAGTTAGAGGGACGTATTAATGTCTGAAACTAATTGTTAAGGCCAGTGTGACCATTTTTGCAACATTAATTTAGCTACAAACTTTTCATTTTGTTTGGTATTGGACAATCGAAAACCTTTCAACCAACTTAAGATCATTGTTTGAACGACATACACGCTAAAATAAATTAAGTAAAGTGCGACTTTGGATCGCACACGAAGGGTTCCGTACGAATACACATATATCCCTTTTCGTTTTTGCCCTTTTTTCATTTTGTCAATTTTTCCGTTTATCTTTTTTGTTTAATTTTACTTTTTTTCGTTATTTTGGCGTTTTTTTTTTTGTTTTGGCGCTTTTTTCGTTTTTGGGATTTTTTCGATTTTTTTGCGATTTTTCTGCCGACTTTTTAAGTTCTGACGATTTTTTTTATTTTGGCATTTTTTAACGTTTTTTCGCTTTTTGACGATATTTTTAGTGCGATTTATTTAAGTTTTAGCGTTTTTTGCCAGTTTTGACGCTTTTTTCGGTATTAGGGATTTTGTTGGTTTTTGGTGATATTTTTAGTTATAGCGTTTTTTTTTTTGTTTTGACCCTTTTTTTCGTTTTTACGATTTTTCCGGTTTTTTGCGATTTTTTCAAGTTTTCGCGTATTTTTTATGCTTTTTTCGTTTTTTTCTTTTTTGACGATTTTTTTCAATTTTGATCATATTTTTGGTTATAGCGCTTTTTTACGTTTTAGTGATTTTTTCGTTTTGACGATTTTTTTTTCGGTTTTTGGCGGATATTTTGGTTTTTTTCGATCTTTTTAGTTTTTGTGATATTTTGCGTTTTAGCGATTTTTTTTTAATTTTTGTACTTTTTTTCTTTAAGCGCTTTTTTCATTTTGGTGATTTTTCGTTTTGACATTTTTTTAATTTTGCAATTTTTTTAATTTTAGTGTTTTTGAAAATTTCAAGAGTTTACCTATTACGGTTTCCAAGATACAGCATATTGTTTAAATTACATAGTCAAAATTGCATTAACTGATAGAACACCCTTTAATTTTTTATTCATTTAAATATCGATGTTAATTGGTGTAGTCTATTCTACAGACTACACTAACACTAACACTAATTTTGAAAATGTAAACAGTCTATATATACATTAGTATTTCAAAAATTTTCGTTGCTCGCTTTAGAACACCCTTTACCTTTAACTGTCATATATTTGTTGTTGTAGAGGCCAAAGTTTTACATGTTCTGTGAAAATTTCAGTTCCGTAGCACTTACGCTTCCCGAGAAAACATCCTATGACAGACGGACAGACAGACAGAAGGACGGACAGCATAGCAAAGCAATAGGTTTCCTCTACACGTTTGGTGTACGAAACCCTAAAAAACACCAATGTAAAATCAACATGAAAAAATTTTCATTTAAAGTTCTTTAAAATTTCTCTTTCTTGAAGACCCCAAAGCTCAATGTTCAACTTGAACGCCAGAAATACGTCAAAACTTAACCCTTAAATGTCCAATGACACTGATTTTAATATAAAAGAAATTATGCTACAAGCCTTACGACAAAAATTTTTGTGGAACTTTTTAACCCCATATCTCTTCTTTATATGGGTCATTTTGTTTCTTTCTTCAAAAGGTGCTTAAACTCCTCGTTGCGTTTTACAATAAAGTGCTAAACACAACTTTTACCTTAAACGTAAGGCTTAAAAGATTGCCTTTGCCTATTCCAAGTACTAATTGTGATTAAGTACGAAATTAACCCATAAATACACTTTAAGTTTTGGCTGATTTCTAGCGTTTCAGTTGAGTCTGGAGCTTAAATATCTTTGAAGAGTTATAATAGAATTTTATGGCAAATATTTTTGTAGAACACTTTAGTCCGCTATATTACCGCTGAAGAGAAGTTTTGTGCCCCTTCTTTAAAGAAGGGACAAAAAGACCCATAGAACAAACAGTTAGAGGGTTAAAATGCTCCAGAAAATGTTTCTCGTGGTCTTTTACATCAAATTGCGTAAGATATATTATAATTTAAACATAAGGCTTATAATATTTCCTATTCGGACTCACAATAACTATATGCTAAAAGCTCCCCCTAATTCCAGATGTAAACTTTCAAAACGCCAATACATGTACATATTTTTTGCGGTCATCTGCCATAATCAGTCATTAGAGCCATGTTATTTCTTTGTGTTGTACAGTGTAATCTCTCATGCTTGGAAGATTGATTTATTCCAATATATTTTCTCCTCAAATCAAATTTATCGAAGGTAAACGTTTCTATTCCAGCATATTTAAGAGTTTCGTCGACTATATGTTGCTCCAAAGACTCTGTAAACCAGACTTGATATGGCACTGCTAATTCCTTTATATGTTTTGGTAAATAATTATCACCTCTAAATTTTACCTGATGGTCATTAAATTGTCAATGGGCATTTCGATTTAGCATTATAATTTGTTAATATCTGGTCATACTGTTTGTAGCGCATGTCTCACATTATTGAGTGAATTCTTTGCAATAAGCTATTAAGGTGATATAAAGTGCTCACATTCATATAAAAACAACGAACATTTTTCAATAAAATGTAATAAATTATGATAGACACGATCACAAATTTGTTTTTTTTTTCTACTGTAAGTGCCAAATGGCTAGATTCTTAAAAATATATATTATTTCTAACTACATACATATGTATGTACTTACATACATATATTGATTGTAGTTTGTTTCTTGGTATGACTTTGGGCTTAAGTTTCTTAATTAAAATATACAATACAAAAATGTATAAAAAAATTTTGAAAACTAATTGTTTTTAACTCAAAATATATGGCATTAATTGGTTAAGTGATGTGTTCCCTTTTGCCTAGAAAATAGGTCAGTAGTGGTAATACTTTCATAGCTCCGCATCTGAACAATTTGGAGAGTTGGTATTCAAAACATAAACGAGAATATTCCTCGGGTATGATCATGTTTTATTTCGATAGGATTATCCGTTTAGAAATGCCAGATTTATTTCCAAAACATTTTGATTCTGTCCCACTGTGCACTGTAAGGCGGCAGTACCGTTTTCGAGGTCATTTCAAGTGTTTTCGTTTTTGACCCCATGACACTTTTCATCATTGTAATGTCAACCTTTACATCAGCTGGTCATTAATGCCAATGATGACAAATCTGTCATCAATGCAATGATATATAGACATCAGGGAAATAACTAATTGACATAAATTTAATGACAAAATGTCATCAATATGATGTCGCTGATAGAAAACCCGTCATAAAGCTGAAGTAATTTGACATCACTGCTATTTTTTTCATTATGATGTCAAACTTTACATCATCTGGTCATCTTGCCGCCATCAATGGATTGATTAAAACAATTACACATATTTAAATTTTCTTACTTTTAGTTGTTTCTATTTTAGCTTTCCTTTTTGCTATTTTATTTTTTTCTTCTAATGTTGGTCTTGATCCCAGGATACTCAATTCATCGCACATTCATAAACTAACTCCATAATATCCAAGAAATCGGCAGCACAAAGTCAACATAAACATAATTGATGCTACATACACATGATGACTAAGTGTCATCAATATGATGAAATGGTGTTATACTATCGTTTACTTCAATGTTTTGTCTGAGCTGTAGTGGCTTAGTTTTTAAAAATACTTGAATATTTTACTATTAGGTCTGTCATAGTAATGATGATAGATGTACATCATGTTTTTTACCTTTTTAAAAATGCGTGATGGGCCGTCATCAATGCGATGATACATTTTTCTCTGAGTGTACTCTTAAACTAGAAACGTATATTTTTTTATTGCTTTTCATATTTTAAAAATCATTAAGAACTTGTAGCCATTGATGGTTGTCATAATTTGACTCTATTTTGAGTTGTCAAGTATAATTTTTTCACGGCTAAATATTCCTTTAAATTGTCTTCTTCATCTTCTTTCTTCTGTGTAAAACATTAATAAAGTTTATTTTCTAATTAACCCTTTTTAGGGTTCCGATACACCAAAAGTGTAAAGGACCCCTATTGTTTTCGCTACGCTGTCCGTCTGTCTGTCCGTCTGTCTGTCACAGGCTGTTTTCTCGGGAACCGTAAGAGCTACGGACTTGAAATTTTCACAGAATATGACAGCTAAAAATTAAAGGGTGTTCTAAAGCGAGCAACGGAAAATGTTCAAATACTAATGTATTATGAAGACACTTATATATAGACACTTTAAATTTTCAAAAGTAAGTGCTAATTGGTGTAGTCTGTATAATTGACTACACCAATTAACACCGATATTTAAAGCAATAAAAATTAAAGGGTATTCTATCAGTTAATGTAATTTTGACTATGTAATTTAGACAATATACTGTATCTTTGAAACCGTAGGATGTAGAATCATGAAATTTTTAAAAACGCTAAAAAATAAAAAAATCCAAAATTAAAAAAATTTCAAAACGAAAAAAACGCTAAAATGAAAAAAACGCTTAAAGGAAAAAAGCACCAAAATTAAAAAAAATCGCTAAAACGCAATATATCACCAAAACTAAAAAGATCGCCAAAAAAAACTAAAAAAAACTTCAAAAACCGAAAAAAGTCGTCACAACAATAATAGCACTACAAAATCGCTAAAACTAAATATATCATCAAAAAATTAAAAAATCGCTATAAATGAAAAAAAAATCACAAAAACGAAAAAAGCACAAAAACCAAATAAAGCGCCATAACTAAAAAAAATCGCCAAAAACCAAAAAAAATCGCTAAAACGAAAAAAGGTGTCAAAACAAAAAAAACGCTAAATCTAAAAAAACCACAAAAAACCGAAAAAATCCCCAAAAACGAAAAAAACGCCAAAACTGAATAAAATCGCCACAACTAAAATAAATCGCTAAAACTAGAAATATTGTAGGAAAGTGAAAACGTTACAAAAATACCATAACCAAAAAATCGGCAAAACTAAACTAATCGACAAAAAACAAAAAAATTGCAAAAAACGAAAAATCGCCAGAAAAAAATTAAAAAATCACGAAAATTGAAAAAGCGCAAAAATAAAAAAAGCCCAAAAACAACGAAAAATACTTAAAAAATAAAAAACTGAAATTAAACAAGAAAACACAACGAAAAAACTGCCAAAATGTCGAAAGGGGCAAAAACAAAGAGGGATATACATACACATGTGTATTCGTACGGAACCCTTCGTGTGCGAGCCAAAGTCGCACTTTACTTAATTTATTAATAGAAGCTAAACATGTAAAAAAAAAGTTTGTAGATTAAATAACTTTCCGGCATTTACAGCCTAGCTTGACTGACAGACTGGCTATTTTAAAAACTTTTTCCCCACTTAGCCCTTGAACTTTTTTTAATGAGCTTCATTTTTTACACACTTTTCAACAACGCGTAGACTTTTAACGTTTTAATGCGTTTATTTATTATGTACATTTTGTTTTATTGCATTTTATGCCGGTATTTTGCGTCATTGAAAACAACTTCTCAATTTCATATTTCAAGCATTTTGTATGGTTACAATTTCCATAAAGATGAGTGCAATGTTACATTTGTTTTTCTTTCTTTCTTTGTTAATTTCACTGTTAAGGTTTTTTCTACTTTTGTTACCAGCAAGGGCCATTGCCTTCTTTCTCGCATCGTTAAAAGTCGACATGTTTTGTTGCATTTATTCCAAGGCATTCAGTCGTATGGTATTATTCATGGTTGTAAAGTTGTAGCTTTAAAAAATAAAGATGATATTGTGATACTTATTTATGTGTATCATGAAAATATGTCAATATTTACATGAAGTTTACATGTTATTTACGTTTATGTAAACATTTGTATACTTATATGCAACACAAGTCTGTATAATATGTATTCAATATTTAATATTTTTTTTGTCTGATTGCTTATTTACGTATGGATTTTGCAAGCTTTTACTTTGACGAATGGAATTAATCAAAGTTATAAGAAGTATTTGTTGATTGCAAATAATCATCAGGTAGATAAAACTCATTTTAATGATCATGCAGATGTGGTACATTTTTTTTGGATACACCTCCATAAGTATGTATGTGGCTGGTTCTCATTCTAAACGTACATTTTGTGTTTTTTCTTAAACCAATGTAACTAATATATGTCTGAGAAGATAGGATTTTTATTATAGTTTTCGTCTCATTCAATGGCTCCTGAAATAAAATTATATTATTCGATTTTTTTTAACATTTTTGTGTCTGAAGCGTTACACTTGTTTTCGCGGTTGTTCTGGGAATGAGTTTTGCGAAAAAATACACTACCAAAAATGATATAGGGTTTGAAAGCTCTACACATCTACTCTCTAAAAACAAAAAATTTGAATAATCGCAGAACGAAATTAAAAGTTATGACCACTTTTTCAATTTTGACTTGGGTTCACATGGAAAAATAAAATGTTTGTATGTTTTAAAATAATTCCTTACAAATGTTTATACATAAGCAAAAGTAAGTCAATTCTTCTTTCAAAAGACTTATTTTAATAAAATCGACCAACAATATCAAAAGTTATGTCAATTTCAAATAATTTTTTTAGCAAAATATGATCTACCTAATAATACATTCTTCGAAAATATAAGACAGAAGCAAAATGTATCGTTTCTACACCACAGCTGATATTAACTTTTTTTAACGTTCCAAAATTTATAGATAAATTATATAAAAAAAAAAGTTGTTTGTCACGCTCAATACATTTTTATATCCCAGTAAAAAAAAGACACTCCAAAGAAGTCATGAAAATGTAGAGTTTGCGATCCGGAAGTAGTGAAAATTTGCATCATTTCTAATGATTTTTACATAGGGTTGTCATTGCAAGAAGTTCTCTTTTTCGATTCCTAATCACCGAATTGGAAGCGAAGTTAAGAAATATTTCCTTTTTGGCGTTCTATATTAATATTTTTCTCTGTGTAAAAGAGTACAAAGTTACACATTTTCGCAACTTGTTTCTTTTCATACGAATTTAAACGCAAAACGGTGTTTTTATGTAAATTTCAGTAAACAACTGTTAATTTTTAGACGAAAATTAGTTCACAAATTTCTTTAAAAAAATCGAATTTTTAAAAAGCATGGTGGGTATTTTTGAAAACTATAAAGGAAGTACAAAGTTTTGTGTGACTAAAATGAATTTTGACTTGCTTTTCTACTAATTATCTGCATTTTTGAATATCGATTCTTCGGAAGCAATGAAAATGTAGTTCCTCAAAAAGGACTTCCAATTTTTTTTACTGGGTATGAATTCAATACTTTTTTCAGAGCACACACTTTATTTTGAATTAAAACAAATCAGATGTATAGTCTTTGATTTATTTGAACATAAAAATTTCAATTAAATTAAAAATATATGGATAACACTCAATACATTTTTTTTTAATACAAACCATGATTGTTTTATGAAATTTTTTGCAATATAATACTATTTAACAACGTGCACAAAACTTTTAAATATTTAAAAGCATAAACCTACTCTGATATTTTAGTGTATACTTTTAATGCAATTTTAATAATTAAACTGATTAATGAAACGTACTTAAAAAGCGTAACGTTCAATACACATGACTGAGGACACCAACAATTTAAAAAATTCTAATTTCTAATATTTTTCAAAACGTTAATGTGTGAAATAAGAGAACTAAATGCAAATTTCCTACGACCATTATAAATTTAATCTCGTTTTTGAACAAAATCATACTTTCTTGTTATGGAAAATCAACAGCATGCATTACGGACACGCCATTTTGTATGAAGAGAGGAAAAACAGTATTTTTGTTTTTCGTTTTTAACACACAATGGGGAGTCTTACTCAAAAAAAAAACTTATGTACATTTACGCGTTTAATTTATGAAATATGTTACTATACTTTCAACGGACACGAAAAAAGCATTTAAAATGAGAATGAGAATGAGCTATATATGTTATGGTGGCACATTAATATCACTATGCAATAAAATGAAACTTGTCATGACTATATTTTTTTGATGTGTTATGGTCCCCTGACTACATAAGTAGTCGAAATTAAAAATTCTATAAAAAAAATTTTTTTTTCTAAAATTTTAGATTTTTGAAGACTTAGGAAGGGACTTAGGAAGAAAACGAGAATTTGCAATTTTTTTAAAGCAGAATTGTAGACGTATAAGCAATATGATAGTACTTACTATCATATTACTCATACGTCTACGCTTATGGAGCCACGCACGAGTTCAATGCTCAGTAGAGGCATTTAATTTTTATTATGTTTCGTGTTTCAATAAATGATGAAACAGAACAAGTCTGCAACTTCAGGCTAGACGAGTTTTTCCATACAAATTGACAGTAATCATACGCCGTAAAAAGCAGTCATGAGATAATGATGAAACAGAACTGGGGCTAGACGAGTTTTTCCATATAAATTGTCATTAATCATACGCAGTAAAAAGCAGTCATGGGATAGAATCTATTTTATTTTGAGAACGTTTTTTCTCATGCTCTCAGTTTTCGCCACTCATTCTCTCAACAATGTTGCCGTGTTTGAATAAAATTTCATATGTTTTTCATATGAAAAATAACAACAAAAGAAAATAAACAATAACAAAAGAGCATTTTGAAGCTACTGCCCTCGATTTAGTTTTGGGCCTGTTTATTTGGCAACGTTTTTGCCTGGAGGTGCAGACTTAATGATGAAACAGAACTAAATCTTCAACTTCAGGCAAAAACGCTCCCAAATAAACAGGCAGTAGCTTCATAATGCTCTCATATTATTGTTTATTTTCTTTTGTTGTTATTTTTCGTATGAAAAACATATGAAATTTTATTCAAACACGGCAACATTGTAGAGAGAATGAGTGGCTAAAACTGAGAGCATGAGAAAAAACGTTCTCAAAATAAAATAGATTCTATCCCATGACTGCTTTTTACGGCGTATGATTAATGTTAATTCGTATGGAAAAACTCGTCTAGTCCCATGTCTGTTTCATCATTTATCCAAATCTGCCACACAGGTCCACACTACCATACTTTTCTGGCACACATGTCATATTTGGCAGATCACGCGATTGTTTAGGATAGTGAATCATGGCCTTTACTAGGAAGTAACTGATTTAACTGTTTTAAAGTAATGCAGTCGGTATGTAGTTTGTATTGAAAAGTATGCTGCTTGGTAATTACAGCACATTACCAAGTCTTTGCAGGGCGATTAATATTACCCTTCAATTAAACAAATACAGTTGGAAAAATTACATAAAATAAATTCTTAAAACTTTAAGGGAATTTCGAGTTTTCTTTTTCTATTTGCTTCCTATAAGAAAATATACAAATACATATCAATCGCAATTAATGTAATATTCTCTTAAAATATTACCAAGATCTTAGAAAGCTTAGAAAAATATCTAATGTAAAATTTAAAATTAATTGCCGTATCAGCATTTCAAATGGTCAAAGTGTTAAAAATAGAAGAAAAAGAAAAGAAACATAAACTTAAATAAATCTTTTTATGTATTCTTATTGTATGTATTCTTATTTGCTTTTGCACAAGAAATACCTCGAAATCAATTTCCATGAAGTAGAGAAAATTAAAACTCTACACTCAAAGTAAAATATAGGTAAATCTAACCAATGAAATTGGTTAGAATTGCGTCAACCCATAAAATACTGTAAAAATCAACCAATGGAATTGTATTTTAGTTGATAGTGTGCTAAACTAATAAACGGAATGTCGCAGGTTCGATGCCTGCCAAGACTTAACTAGTAAGTGTGTTTGTTTTTTTTTTTTAAATTTTGGTTGTAATTTTTTGGTTTTGAAGTTACGTTCTCATGTTTATAACAAACGTCTTTATAGTGCGTTTCGGTATACGTGATTTAGGCCAAAATATTTGATTTGCCCAAATAAAGTAATTTACTACATGATTTCCCATATATTTTTCATATTGACAAATTATCTCAAATGAATTAACTTGCTCCAAATTATGTCGAAGATACTCTTTTTCGAACTGGATTTATATATGCAACCCTGCATTGCTTTTAAAATTACAAACTCCATCCCTGGGTCATTCATCAATTGTGATTGACAATTCCGAAAAAATTACATTAATAGGTGCGACGGTTCATTAATAGGTGCGACTCGCCACAAGATGGCGACAGTCTGTTCATTGAGCTTACTAAAATTAGTAGGATTTTCGCTACAGTGTTGTTGCTACCGTCGCTGGTAGTGTAGGTAAAGGACTCTGATGAGTAGACTTGGTAGTCACGAAATAGCTGTCAGTTCAACCTTCCGTACATCCAAATTTTTCTTCGAATGTACAATATTTACATGCTTTAGAATTTCTTTCTTAAATAAAAAATAATTTGATCGAAAGATTAAATTACAAATGAACTTAAGCCAAACTAATTAAATAACTTTGGATAAAAACCATACAGTTCGACTAAAAATTCCTTACTCAATTTTTTACCTATCATTTTATTTTGAGTGTATATAGATTTAATAACTCATAGAAGCAAATATATGTTTAACACTTTAAAGCTTTTTTTCGACAATTTAAAATTATAATTATGGTTGCAAATAGAGTGTGATTTGACTACATATTGCACAACATGTGTGGAGCACATTTTATTTTAGAGTACTAGAAATAGCTGCACTGTGGCACATTTTGCGAGATAGTGGACAAAAGTAGTTGTAATCTAAGGTGATTGAAGTTTGTCACATTTTTAGCCTCAAAGAATTTGACAAGGGAAAAAATTACAGCCGAGATGGCAGAATATCAGAAACCATTGCTCATGTGTGTTTCATTGCCCACATACATATACGAACGGTGGCTCGGTTCTAAGTGGATTTAAATATCATTTATATAAATCCTGACTGTAATTAGGTTATGAGAATTACATACATACTAACACTGGCAGAAGACAAGAAATGCTTTGCTTTTGCATCCAAATTGTTTGTACTAGCTTAAATTTTCAGAAATAATTAGACGGGATCAATATTCTAAGGAACAAGGGAAAATGCACATAAACTCGGCAAAGCAGAACGCACTTCCATCATCAATTCTCATATTTATTTCCGTTTATCACCACTTGTTAAATGGATCGGTTGAATGTGACCCCAATTTTTATCTAAACAAATCTGGCTTTATGACATCGGCAGATCACCTTCAGTAGCTATGTCAGACGCCCCCTCATCTTTATCGCCCTGACCACCACCAAAAATAAAAATTCTAATTTAAAAACAAAAATTTCACCTACTTTGATGACACCAAGTAAATGAAGATAGTAATTTCATTACCTAGATGAAAAATTAAGACAGTTCGTTTAAAAAAAACACAATCGTCTGGAAGATACTTAGGCGATATTTGTCAAAATTTTAGCCGAGCACCTGGTGCTTAGCCACCTACACCTTCACTTGGCAAGGAAACCAACCCATTATACAAGGCGCACACCTTGTCTAAGGATTCCCAAAAACTTTAACAAAAATCTCCCCGAAATCCCAAAAGTTCCCCGGATTGCTAAAAAACTAGCACAAAAATCTACCGAAAATCCAAGTAGTTCCCTGCATACCCAAAAACTAGGACGAAAATCACCCCAAAATCCCAGAAATTCACCGGAAAGCAACGGCAACACTTAGTTTTTAAGGAATTTGACATTCAATATGCATAATTGTTTCAATCATTCCATTGATGACCAGCTGATGTAAAGGTTGACATCACAACGATGAAAAGTATCATTGGATCAAAAACGAAAACACTTGACATAGCATTGATGTCAAATTATATCAGCGTTATGACGGTTTTTCTATCAGTATATAACTATGTGCAAAATGGGGGGGAGGGGGGGGGCGTGGAAATTAACTTCCCCTTAAATGAATCCCAGATGTAAAATTTCAAAACAACGATGCGCGTTTATATATTTTGGTGCACTCTGTCAGAAACGATCATTAGAGATAATTAATTTTTTTTTTTGGTGTTGTACAGTATACCTATTTAGTTAACAGAATCCCCACTGTGCATTGATACATAAAACGGACTAGAGCAGCTAAAATAAAAATAGAAAAAAGAAATCTTCTTCAGTCTATAATTATGTGGAGAAAGATGATTATAATGCTGACGTTCTCATTGAACGTATTCACATTAACCAAACACAAGGCTGATATTCAAGTAGAAATATTAGTGACAGACAAGCGTACCAGTGCTTGAAGGTAAATATTATATTTATTGCTAGTATTTCGTTGCCGACTATAAAATTATTCCTAAGTATGTAAATATAAAGTGCGTGTGTGTGTGTGTGTTTATATTAGAATGTATATCATCCTCTTAATATGCAACGCAAATTTCACATGTTTTTTTATTTTTATTTTTATTATCATTGAAGGCAAAACAAAATCACACGCACTCCGTTTTAACCTTAAAACTGCTGAACGAATGCGTTTTTATTTTAATATGAGTTTTTTTTATTTTTTGTGCCGGTTCATTGAACCGTAAACAACACAAACCGCACACAACACGTTTTCTTTTTTGCTCCTCGCTAAACTAATGTTGCAACAAATGAACTTTAATCAACAGCTACGGTGACGATGTTGACAACAACATCAACCTCATCATCATCACCTCCAGGAATGACAACAACTAGTGCATGAGGAAAAGAAAAACTCAACAACAACACACAAAGTCTTGCACTCCATGTGCTGTAGAGCAACTCAGAGATATTTCTTTGTTGCTAGTATGCAAGTGCAATGCTGAGTGCTGTTGATGTATACGAAACACTGTGACGATTTTTTAAAATTCTCCGATTTGCAATAAAATTAAACAATGTGAAATTTTTACTAGCCAGTTCAAAGTTCAACCAGTTGAGTTAAAGCCAAAAATGTGTGAGTGCGCATGTATTTGTCATGGCAAATATTTTATAATCGGAGATTTTCCGTTCCCGGAACATCACAGAACAAACTTGGTAATGTGTTGCAATTACCACACAACATACTTTTTACTACAAAGTATAGGTACATACCGCCTGCATTACTTTAAAATAGTTAAATCAGTTATGTATTTACTAATAAATAAACAAGCAATTTATGCTCTAAATAGCACAATAGTAGTACCTGCGCTTATTATACAGATGATCAGCAGTTCAACCCCTGGCGAAGCAAAGTCGATTTTTTTACATGTTCGTAAAAATAAGTTTTAAGCGAGTTACAAAATAGCTGTGCAGTGGACCAGTGAGTAAGACACTTGACATAAATCACAACAATAATTTATAATAGCACGAGTTCAATTCTCAGCAGTGACATTTAATTTTTATTATGTTTTATGTATTCAATGACTTTTAAATATTTAAATTTTTAAGTTGTTATTTGTAAACCAACGTGGTAAGTACTTGTCTCCAATGATATCGCCGTGTTAAAGTAATTTGTTAAAATATTAAATTAGAAGTGTAGGTACACAGAAATAAAAACGCCGTAATACATTCAGGTATTTTCTACTTAGTTTGAGTATTCTTAAATTGTGTACAAAAATTCTTATTTTATGTACTACTATTAGTATAAACTTTTTACACAGTCGTAGTGTATTGGTATTTGTACGCTTGTTAATAGCTTCCCTGCAGACAAAGTATCTAGTATGTAGTTAGAACTATACTTGTTGCTTTTTACTTCAGACTAGTGGCCCATCTCTCCCTTTTTCATATATCGAACTATCGATTTTAACATTAGGTTGTCATAGGGGCCCAACTAGTTCATTTGCATACAGTTATATCCCAGTTGGAATCCTAGTTATTGAAAACTATTGCTCTTACTAGTTTGTTTATTTAGATTTTTTATAACTCTTAAAAAATACTTTGGCTCAACCGGGGTACGAACACACATTCCTCATATTTCAAGGCAAGTATTCTCTACCCACTGAGCCACTTTCTACTTATTTTTTTAAGAGCTAAAAATATGTTTGATATACAAGTCGTATACCTGAAAATTTAGTTCTTTTTTGACTAGTATCGTTATTATCTCGATACAACTAGTAACATGATTGTTCTTTTTTTACTAGTATCGTTACTAGTCTTGCTACAACTACGAATATGACTGTCTTTTTTGACCAGTAACATTACAACTAGTAATATGACTGTCCCAAAGCGTATCTAGTTGTAAATTTAGCTGCTGGGTTCAGTCGCTTGTTGTGCTTATGTTGTTGTCTTGTTGTTGGTCATTCTGTTTGTTCGTTCAGTGCCAACTAATAGCCTACAAACGTCGTATTACATGTTGCTGCCTTATACTGGATTTTAGCTTTCGTTCTTTCTATACTGAGTTGGCTGAATGGTCTAAGGCGTTGGTTTACAAGCATGATCAGCTAAGTTCAATACTAGGAATGAACAAAAATAAATTTTAAATTAAAACAAGTAAGTAAAAATATTAAATTTATATAATTAGTAAAAATATAAATTCTCAAGTTTGTTCTGGTCCAGGATTAAATAAGTAAAAGTTAGCCTGATTCTGGTTTGATTCAATTACGCGGCGGGATTGATTATAAAGTACGCGGTGGATTGATTCAAGTGTACAGCGGGCTTGAATCTACATGTAATACGACGTTTGCCAGCTACTTGTCGGCTATGCCCGAGCAATGAAAATAAACAACAACAAGAGTACAACAGCGTTTGTGGCTATCATCAAGCAAACAAACATCAACAGATTACGAGTACGACTGTGTATAAAGTTTATAAACATATTCGTACTTAAAATAAGATTTTTCTTACATGAATAAAGGACAATCAGGCTAAAATTAAGTATTTTGCACTTGAATATTCCAACTTAGGGAACATTCACATATTACGTAACGCTCCAGGGGAGGGAGGAGGGTGGTTAACGATTTGTTGCGTATTAGATACTTTATATTGAAAATTTTGTAAAAAGCGTTACAAATGGGGGGGGGGGAGGGGGGGGGGTATAAAACCTCCGATTTCAGAAAACCCGACATTACCGTACTTTTGACACCGTTTGGGATTAATTTAAGTAGGGATGGATTGATTTTTCTTTCCATTGTATGTTTACTAGCACTTTAACTGATTACTTTGCTATCAAATTGTTTGCTATGACACAAAATACATGCTGTAAAAAAAGTTGGAGTAGTGCTAAAAATCTTTTTTTTTTAAGAAACTGTGGATTCAATATGAAATTTTTTTAAATCAATATTATTTATTGCTGGATGCTACTTATATAAAAACAACCTACATATTTGCATAGTACAAGTAAAATATACGCTTACATATTCCATATAAATATTTCCCTTACTTTTTAATTTAAAAAAAAAATAACTTAAAAGAACAAAATCAACAAATTAACATATCATGAACTCACAAATGTCACTGTAGTTCAGTTCTTCTTCACAACAGTAGCTGTGTGACAGAGAGTGTGACTGACTGACTGGCTGTATGTAAATGGCTCATATACAGCGTTGTCAACTCAGTGCTTTTCGCACCATTTTTAGTGCTTTTTCAACTTTTCGACGCGAACAATTTTGGAGTTAGTGCTCGGTGCTTTTTTTTTTTTAATTTTTGGTGCTTTTATTTTTTGATGTTTTTTGATGGTGGCACTAAACCAGGAATCTGCAAAGCATATCACATGGGGTTTTTTACTCTTTTACTCTCACGCGTATGTACTCACACGTATTAACTAAAAGTAAATAAAATCAATCAGTTTGGCATGAACCAAGGCATATTCATTACAGGTACCACCATAGCTAAAACAAATACAACACCAAAAAACACATGTATTTTGTTGGTAGAAATGCCCCAGAAATATGTCAAATCCATTTACTAACACATGTACTTTGTTGATAGAAACACCCCAGATATATGTCAAAATCGATTGTCTGTGTGACGCACACATTCTCAAATTTACTAAGTCAGCTGATCTTCTGTTGGTACCTGTTTAATCTACTTTGGCATGAACATTGAAACAAGCAGGTTGTGATATCGCTTGTTTCTTGATATTGCTTGATATACACTAACAAACAGTGATGCCAACTTTTGGAACCCAAAACGCGCAAAAATTTAAAGGAGCTAAAAAGGGCTAAATGGAAAAAAGCAATATCCAGTCAAATTTATAAAACACGTTATAAAACACGTTTAAATTTAGGGACTAACTTAAAATCTCAACCAATTTTTAAAGAAATAGAAGAATATTATACACTCTTCTTTTTATTACTGGCACAGCAAACTAACAAACGAAAATGAGTAAAATGATGTTAGGATGTTAATTCAGAAGTCGCTATTGCTAGAATAGAGGAAGAAATAGTTGCCAAAACGAAAAATGTACCCATATTGATCAAAAAGTAAAAAGCGGCTAAAAGATAAAATGTTAAAAGTGCTAAATTTGCGCGTTATTTTGTTTGGGGCTAGACACTTTTTTCGTGTTTTGAGTGACTAAAAAGTTGATAAATCTAGCTCGAAAAGGGCTAAGTTCGCATCCTTGGTACCAATATTATCTACGTAAATAACGAAAAGACGAACCAAGAGGGTAAAAACGGGAAAATTTAATGAAAGTTGCAAAAAGTGACAAACGTGCCGTTTACATTATTGAAAAGAGCCGTGATAGCTCTTTTTCTAAAAAAGAGCTGAAGGGAAAAATTACGAGTTAGATAGAAGTAATCAAATAGAGCTAAATCTAGCTCGAAAATAGCTAAGTTGGCATCACTGCTAACAAAAGCTTTGTAAGAGAGAGACTTGAAAAGTAAAACCCATACAATGAAAATGTATTAGTATGTGTTTGCCGGTTGCTGCACTAAACCCAAAATTCAAAAATTAATTTCTTTATGTAAAAAGTGTTTTTCAAGTGTAAAATTCTTTGCTAATGCAACTATTTCCTGAACACGTTTTTGCAGTCTTGCAGAAGAAAAAAAAGATTGATTCGCGCCGAGCCGAGCAATCAGTGGTGATTAATCTTTTGTCTTTTTTGTCCAACCCCATTAAATCAAATTTTTGTACATATTTCGTTTTCTTCGTTCTTCAGATTTCAAAAACTTTCCGGTTTCATATTTTACTCTTACGTGCGCATCACGTGGGCGTAAGAACTAGCCCGATACTTTTTATGGTTTCTTTTTATAGCCGTCTGAACTTGGGTATCTCGGCCATTTTTTGGGAAATGTTAGTCATATTCAAGATTGAATAACTTTAGAGCGCGTCATCATATATTAATAAATTTTGTTTCATTCGAAAGGTTTCAGTCTCCTCCTAATAAGTATTGATTAAAAATGACATAGCTTCCCACTAGAAAGTCCTCTAAAATGCCAAAGTATCCTGAAAAAAGTATTTGTAATTTTCTTTATTTTTTAACCGACATTAAAAAGAAGGAGGTTATGAATTCGTGTGTATTTTTTAGGTTTGTAATGACATAACTCTGTCATTTGTGAACAGATTTTCAAAGTTCTTTTTTGTTTGAAAGAGTTTGCTTGCTGTTTGGTTCCACAATTTTTTTTCGAAAATCTGTGAGGAAATTCGCTCCTTCAAACAAAACTCTGCCATTTGTAAACCGATTTTCTTAAAGGGGTTGCTTGCAGTTTTGTTGCATAATTTTTTCCAAAAATTTGCTCCACAAAGCATAAGTCTGTCATATGTGAACCGATTTTCAAAATTCTTTTTTCGAAAATCTGTAAGGCATTATCCCCTCCCCCGGAAATATTGATTATCGCATAATCCTCCATTTCTAAACCAATTTTCAAAATTATTTTTTTTCTTGTTTCAAATGAATTGCAGTTTGATCCGGAAAAAGTTGTAGCCCGATATATTAATTGCCACATAACTCTGATATTTCTTGACAGATTTTCAAAATCTTTTATTTGAAAGGACATGAAAGGTTTGGTACTATGAAAAATTGCGGGCGGACACACCATTTGTAGACAAGCACACCACTTGATCTAACACAAAATCGTGTTAGTTTTGTAATCTGGTACATAAGATCTTTGCATTGAAGTCGGGTTGTTTTTGACATAAGTAATTATAGTTATTACAGAGCTAACTACAACTGACAGGTCTTTATTGTACAAAGTCTTTAAGTAGGAATAAAAACAGATTCAAAAGTTACAGTTTTTTGTTTATATTAACCCGTTCATTTCTATGAAAAACCTGTAGCAATAGCTATGATGATCATATATAATGAATTAATATCGGATATGATATATTAAGCTCTAAAAAATAGAAAAATACAAAAAAGGCTGAAAATGTTTTGCTTTTAGTGGATTTAATTTTTCTAAAACGATTCGTTTTAAATCGGCTCGATTTACAGAACAGGCAGATATATAACAACTTTTTTAAATAAAACTAAAAAAAAATAAAATTCAGTGCTTTTTTCAAGAATTACGCGCTTTTTTACTTGTTTCGGTGCTTTTTGAAATCTAAAAGTTTACAACGCTGCTCATATATAAAAAATTCTTGTTAATTTTAAATGTAAACAATAAAATCAAGTAAAATTTATTTGAAAAATTCATCAACTCACAAGAGAATGTAATGAAGAAAAATAGCATTAAAGAAAAAAATTACAAAGATACAGCAACTAAAAGAAGCCAACAAACAGCACGATTACAATTAAAACAGCTGACGACAAGCCACATGAAAAAAGAGGGCGACTAATTACACTATACAACAAAATCTTTTTGTTTTAAATTGCAAGCTTCTAAAGAAAATATATTTGTAACGGCGTTTTGAAAGTTTAAATCTAGAATTCATTGTGGCGGGACACAGTAGTGTAAATTAACAAAAAGTGGTAATCAGTATGGAAATTCTAAACTACTAAATGGATTTGCATAAAAATTGGAATGGTTGCAGAAGAGGAGTCAGGCTTTCAGAATCGTGTCTCTTGAAGTCTTTAGCTGCACCAGGGGTGGAGCTTCAAGAGGCGAAAGTTGACTACCTCGGGCGTGAAAAACAATGTGCGGCTTGTAATTCTCGCAAATAATAAGCGAATTGTAAAATGCTTGGCGCATTGGAAAAACGTTTAAAAATATCGAAATACTTCTGTTTTTCGCAATTTACTCCAAATCGGAGGCCCAAACAGATCCCATTTTAGGAATCAGCGCGTTGAAATAGATGTAGGAAGGTGGGACTGATCAAATAAACAGCCAAATTTTTTTTATATGATGTGTCTGCTTGAAAAATCATGTGTTATCTACCATATTTGTATTCTCTGCACAGAACAAATTATCATCAAAAAATTTTCAAACAAAAGTTTTTCTAAAAATAAATTTCATTTTCAGTAAATGTTCTTTACATAATCAATGAATTGTTTGTTTGACTCTTATTTCAAACGCAAACACCAAAAACAAGAAGAAAAACTGTGTCGTAAAAACAACCCCAATGACGACATACGAGTACACACAAATAACAACAACAAAAATAATAGCAAAAGGAATGCGATTGTATCAAGTTTGTTTACTGAAGACTTTTGAGTGAATCAATTCGTTAATGTCGTTGCGTTAACTCTCATTCATTTTTTTAGAGTCTTTAGATAAACATTCAGACTTGAACACATCTAACAAAGTGAAATTTCATAAATGCTTAATGGATGATGATGATAAATGACCCAGACAAAATTTTTTTTTGATATATTACAAAAAATCCAGTAAATGTTTTTGTTTAATTAAGTAAACTATTTTACTTAATATTTTTTAGTATTTTTAGACTAATTGTTTTATAAACAGATACAAAAATATTGTTTGATATATTTCAGAAAATCCAGTAAATCTTTTTGTTTGATTTACTAAACTGTTTTGTTTACAATTTGTAAATATTTTTAGACAAATTGTTTAATGGATTTGAACAATTTGTTCACTGAAAAAAACACGTTTTGTTTGATATTTTTGTCTATATCTACAAATTTGTTTGTAGGCCTGTTCCTAGAAAAATATTTACTATTTCATTGAATTCCTTTACAGAAAAATAAATTTAGTTTTTTCTGTGTGCTACGTACACTACGACTTCCATATCTCGGTATCGGTAAAATGTAGATCAATAAGTTTTTAACACGTAGTTAAATAATGCGTTTAGAGCTCACAATAGTAATTTCCAAAAAAATACAAATGTTTAGTTAGTTTTTTATAATGTAAATATTTTCTTCTTGAAATTTTAGTTTTTTTTACTAATTTAGCCCTAGCAGCTACATTTATAGTCAGGATGTCTTCATTTAAAGCAAGAACAATGCTAACTACCTCCCTAATGAGACCCTGTTCATGGATTTTTACGACACCCTTTGCAAACTTTTTTACAGGCACCTAAGCTCAAAAATTATTTTGAAAATTTATGATTTTCGACCAGTTCCACATGTCCAAAATGAACGAAAATGTCCGTTAAATTCATCTTTAAAGCATGGCTTTTCACCGTGTATAAAAATACAAATAGCATTTCTAACAAAATTTTTTACAATTTTAAAATTTATAAAAGCACTTTTTTTGGAAAAACTTACGATATTTTAGTCAAATTTCAAAGTTTTGAGTTTAGACCTTTGTTACGACATAACGGCTCCAGATATTTCAAAACTTTGTTTCGTGCGTTTACTTAGAATTGTATCAGTAATTTAATGGTGTGCTACAAGTTGCAATCACAAGCTTAATAACAAAATTACAACAAAAAAACACACAAAAGTTCAGGGCAAAAAATTTTTAGTTTTAATTTCGAAGTGAAATATATCTTAAGCCATAAAAGATACAAAAATATCGATTAATATTTCCGAGAGTGAATCGGTTAATATTTCACACCCGAGGTAGCAAACTTTCGCCCCTTGAAGCTCCTACTATGGTGCAGTTAAAGACTTTAAGAGATACGATTCTGAAAGCCTGGTCCGTCTTCTACAACAATTCCAATTTTTATGAAAATGCATTTAGTAGCTTAGAAGTTCAATACTTATTACCACTTTTGTTTTAATTTACACCACTGTGTGTTGGTTTGATATTCGAATTTTTTATGGGAAATCCGGGTTTAATGCATTCATTAACTTTAATAATCGTTTATGAATATGGATGGGGTTTAAAATATACACACACGAATTTCGTACATTTTGCAAATTTTAATCTAAATTATACGATTATGCTTGTACTTCAAACACTCTAAAACATTACGTGAGATTTAGTATCATATATTGTCTAAATTTGTGTTGAAAAATTCTGGTTGTCTAAAATTGCATCGAGTTTGTAGTTATTTGTAACAAGAAAACATAATTTGTCTAATTTTCGCAAAAATACAAATCTGCTGTTAAAAGTATTTAATTTTGAGAAAAGTATGTCTAAATAAGATTAAAATTTAGAATATTAAGCAATCTGTCTAAAAAACAGCAGGAAAATGTTTAAACAATAGAAGCACTCCATACTTTTCTTTGGTCATCAACGTTTAATTTCTGGTATTTAAAGGTTTTTAAATATAAATTTTGTAAGTATTGGTAAGTTAATATTGTTAACTTATAAACAAAATTCTTATGCTTTTTCTTGTTTTAATTAATGTTATGAATTAAAAAAATGTACTTCATACATTTTTATTAAAGAGAAAACTTTTCAAATTAAATATATTTAGTCCAAGTGAAAAAAATTTAACATAAAGTATAATACGCCTATGGCTGAATGGTAGCTGCGATAGACTGTCAGCCAGGAGGTCATGGTTCGAAGTTGCACACAGCCAATCGCTTCGCAATCGTTTTTATTTTATTTTTTTGTTTTAAACATATTTTGTTCAAAAATCAACAAAGAGAATGCTTGTCTAATTTTAGGTCGATAATAATCGGTAAAGTGTTGCCGACTATTATCGACCCAATTTTCAACAAAAGTGTTTCAGAGTGTATGAATTTAATTACGTTTTCACACTTCGAAAACAAATTGTGCAACAAAAAACCAGCAAATACTTGTTAACATAATTTTTTGTTAACATAATTTTTTGTATCGGCGTTTTGGAAGTTTAAATCTGGGATTAATTTTAGGCTATATCGCCGCTGAAGGGGATTTTTCGGTCTTTTTTTTAAGAAAACGACAAAAAGAACCATACAGCGAGGATTTAGAGGGTTAAAGCGTTCCACAAAAATAATTCCCGTGGTTTTTTACATAAAAGTGGAGAGCACATCTTATGCCTTAAACGAAAATTTGCTGCTGCTGTCTTAAAATTACCATTGTTTCATATTAATTTAAAACGAAAAATTATTAATCTAGCCTTAAATGTCTTTGATTTAATATCGTTCACTATTAATATAACATTGTTATCAACGTTATATTTAATTTTAAATCAACATGACTACAACTTTAATTTCAAATAAATTTCATGTTGAATTAATGTGATATTCATGTTATTTATGGTGGTTAGCGCTTTGATTAACAAGCAAGTAGCTCGAGTTGAAATCATGGCTGGGGCAGTCAACTGCTACACAAATTTTTCTGATGCCTATGCGAATACACATCACACATGCTGTTTTTTTTACAACCTCTGCGGAAAACTCCCAAGGGTCTATGGCGGGAATCGTACCCACGACCTCTGGACTGACAGCCTAGCATCACTACCATTCAGCCACAGTGGCGCAACATTCATTTTGTTTCAACTAGAAATAACTTTGATTCAACATGATTCTTGTTTTTAGTTTGCATATCAAATTCACGTTCTTTTAACTTGAAATACTTTGAGTCAACATGATTCTTCATATTATTTCAGTATCAACTTCATTTTGATTTAACTTTACTGGAATATTAAATCAACATGAAATGTATTTATTTCAAAAAAAATGTTCTTTCAAGGTTATTGGAAAATCATGTTGAATTAACACGAAACAGCAATGAAGGAAAATCACTACCGAAAAATTTTAAATTAGCCCTGTTTTCGAAGATTCTAATATGAAATTTTTCTGTTTGATGTAACTATGGGCAAAATGGTGGAACTTTAACTCCCTCTAAAATGCATCCCAGATGTAAACATTCAAAACACCGATATAAATGTATCTTAGGGTGACCGTTATTTTTTAAAGTGGAAATATTTTTAGTCTAGCCCCCACCTTGATGCAAAAAATTTCACGCTCCTGGGACCACGCCTTCCCATGCTGACTTGCGCTTGAAATTTGATTAGATTTGATTAAATTTTTTTAATTAAGTTTTCGATATTTTGCTGTTTATTTTGTTCGCTTAAAAAATGCACCTAAAAATTAAAAATATGCGCAAAAATATGCATTTATATACGAACAAAGTACCAAAGCTGAAATAATATGAAAATATTTTTTTTAAGTTTTTATTATTATTAGCGAAAAAAACATAAAACAAACATAATTGGGTATATTATTTATTGCAACAGAACTTTAGTTGAGTTGCCAGTTGGCAACTGAAAATTAATGGTTGCCAGAAAGGCTCTAAATAGCAACTGAAATTGACAGCAAATATCAACCCAACTGAGGCTCGGTTGCCATCAATAATCGGCCTATTATTATTGTTTTAAAAAAAGTGAGAAATATGCATTAAAAAAATTTTAATAACTCCAAAAATATGCATTTATTGTCAAAATATGCCAAGATATGCACTTACCACCAAAATATGCTAAAATATGCAACTACAAATCGATGCCAAACTACTTGAAATTTTATGATTCGTATAGATAATTAGTCAATACCTTTTTATCTATCACCACAAAAAATAATTCATTTGCATGAAAGTCATTTTGTGGTCATATTTTTCGACTTGTTAGTCATCATCCGTATAAATGTAATTTAATCAAATTTCAACCGCAAGTCGGCACGGGAAGGCGTCATCCCAGGGGCGTGAAATTCTTTGAGAGTCATTTTTGCACCCCATTGTTTCGGGGGTGCTTTTCCATAATGGACACGCTAATGTATATATTTTTTGGTGCCCTCTACCAGAATCAGTTGTTAGAACCCTGCCATTTTATTTTATTTTTTTATTTTTTTGTTGTACAGTGTAATTATATGCGCTCATGCAGTACAAAGCCTAAAATATTTAATTCGTTATTGTTTTTTATTACTTAATTCCCTTATGCCTTTTACAATTTTTTTATATTGCAATTTTCAAAGCATGTTACAGAATTAAAATGGAATTCATTAACAATAAGAGACGTGTCATTTTGTTTGAATATAAAATTAAACTTTTAAATATGCGAAAAATTTTAAAGTCAAAAACTTTTATATTTCTTGCTCAAATAGATTTTGTATTGTAAAATATTACACAAATCTTTAATAAATGGAACCCTTTACTAAGCAAAATGCCGACATTTTAAAGATGTTTAGTTGAATTTCCTGCGTATTTCCACAGGAAATTCTATAGTAGATAATATATCGTATCTTGTTTTTTTTAGAGTACAGTGGGTGCGAATCATAGTCTACAGTGTTGACAATATCAGAGTTTTGCAAAATCACAAGTCAATTAAAAAGAATATTCTTTATTCTTATTCATCTCTGCAGCTTAGATATAAGTTGAGCATTAAGATAGCAATAACAAAAAAAAACTCACTTAAATGTAACACAATGATTCGTTTTTCATTCATACAGTCAGTCAGTCATTCATTCATTCATGTATTCTAGTAGCCAAAGATAAAGTTTCTTATCTAATTTCTTATTATTATTATTATTTGTTAAAGCCTTTGCTATTTTTCAATTATTAAAATTGTTCTTTTTTCTGTTTTCATTTGCTCAACAATAGTTGTTCTTTTGTCAACTTAAAT
The DNA here is from genome assembly GCA_956483635.1 of Panzeria rudis. NCBI lineage: Eukaryota > Metazoa > Arthropoda > Insecta > Diptera > Tachinidae > Panzeria > Panzeria rudis. The sequence goes on along the minus strand of OY101448.1, from coordinate 45,700,266 downwards.
TGCATTCGTTAGTTTGCAACATAAAAAAGAAAAATATATTGAAGCTTTCTGAGTAAATGGCGAATGTTCATTTAAAACTAATGCAACTTTTTGGTGTCAATAACTTTATGTGACAGCTGAAAACTTTAACAAACAACACTGTACAGCACAAAAAACAAACATTACATGCTTCTTACAACAGATTCTGGCAGATGGCACCAAAAATATATATACGGGTATCGCCGTTTTGAAAGTTTACATCTGGTATTCATTTTAGAGGGAGTTAAAGTTCCTCTCCCTTTGCAAAAAGTCATAGTGGCTCGACATAGAAGATTTTGTCAGCCTTACGTTAAAGATATAATATATGCTCAGCACTTATGTAAAACAACGGGGGAAACATTTGTTGAGAAAACGTTAACCCTCTAACTGTTCGTTGTATTGGTTTTGTTGCTTTCTTAAAAAGGGGCAAAAAACTCTCTTTAAGCGGCAATATATTGGGTTGAAATGTTCTACATATATAATCGCCATAAAATTCTATTGAACGCCTGAAAGGGTTAATTTCGTACATATATTCACAATGTAGAACTCGGCATTAGAAATCTTATCAGACTTATAGTTAAGGTATATGATGTGATCAGCACTTTTATGTCAAACACTACGAGGAAAATTTCTGTGGAACATTTTAAGCCTCTAACTCTTTATTGTATGGGTCATTTTGTTCCTTTCTTAAAAAAAGGCCAAAAACTGCTTTTCAGCGGTGACATAGCGGGCTAAAATATTCTACAAAAATATTTGCCATAAAATTTTATTATAGGTCTTCAGGATTTCTAAGCTCTAGACTCAACTTGAACGCCAAAAATGCTTCAAAATTAAAAATGTATTTAAGGGTTAATCTCGTACTTATGCTCAAATATACTATAAAACATTACTTAAAATTTACGATAACATATTGTCTAAATTTGTGTTGAAAATTTCTCCTTGTCTAAAATTACATCGATTTTGTAGTTATTTTATTAAAGAAAAAACCTTTCAAATTAAACATATTTAGTCCAACTGGAAAAAATGTAACATAAAGCATAATACGGCTATGGCTCAAAATATCGCGTGTGTAAGTTTAAGTCGATAATAATCTGTAAAGTGTTGCCGACTATTATCGACCTAATTTTCAACAAAAGTGTCTTAGAGTGTAGTACCCACGAAGAATGTTTTCGTGAAACATTTCAGCCCTCTATATCACAGCTGAAGGTGAGTTTTTTGGCTTTTTTCCAGAAAGTGACAAAAAGACCCATACAACGAATAGTTAGAAGGTTAAAATGTTGCACAAAAATGTTTCTCTTGATGTTTTACATAAAAGTGTTGAACACATCTTATACCTTGAACGTAGGCCCTACAAGATATTCTATGATGGATCTGTATAACTATGTGCAAAAATGTGGGTGGGGATGGGTGTAGATGTAACTTTTCGTAAAATAAGTCCCAGATGTAAACTTACAAAACACCGATACCCGTATGTATTTTTTGGTGGCCTCTATCAGAATCAGGCGTTAGAACCTTGTTATTTTTACAAAATATTGATTTTGTTTTACAGTGTAAATATTCGCAATTTTTGTAAAAAAAAACTATGGGCCTTCACTTTATTATCAATAAAATCAATACTTAGCCATCAATTTTCACGAAATATAGCTTATTTTATTTGTTGTGTGTATGTGACTTTCTGATCAGTTAGTAAGAATAGTAGGTTTTAGACATTTTTCATTTTTAGGGTTCCGTACACCAAAAGTGTAAAGGAACCCTATTGTGTTCGCTACGCTGTCCGTCTGTCTGTCACATTCTGTTTTCTCGGCAACCGTAAGAGCTACGGACTTGAAATTTCCACAGAATATGTAGAACTTTGGCCACTACAACAACAAATATATGACAGTTAAAAATTAAAGGGTGTTCTAAAGCGAGCAACGAAAAATGTTGAAATACTAATGTAATATGCAGACACTTATATATAGACACTTTAACTTTTCAAAGGTCGTGTTAATTGGTGTAGTCTGTAGAATAGACTACACCAATTAACGCTGATATTTAAAACAATAAAAACTTAAGGGTATTCTATCAGTTAATGTAATTTTGTTTATGTAATTTAGACAATTTGCTGTATCTTAGAAACCGTAAGAGGTAAAATCTTGAAATTTTAAAAAACGATAAAACTAAAAAAATCCAAAATTAAATAAATGTCAAAACGAAAAAACGCCAAAATGAAAAGAGCACTTAAAAAAAGCACCAAAATGAAAAAAACACTAAAACGCAAAACATCACCAAAACAAAAAGATCGCAAAAAAACAAAAAAAAACGCCAAAAATGAAAAAAGTCGTCAACAGGAAAAAATCACTACAACATAAAAAATAGGTAAAACTAAAAACGAAAAAAGCGTCAAAAATTAAAAAAAATCACCAACACGAAAAAAAGCGCCAAAACTAAAAAAACCGCCAAAAACCAAAAAATCGCCAAAACGAAAAAAGTGTCAAAACAAAAAAATAGCTAAAACTAATAAAATCACAAAAAATCCCAAAAACCGAAAAAAGGGCCAAAACTGAAAAAAGCGCCACAACTAAAATAAATTGCTAAAACTAAAAATATCTTTAACAACGCGAAAAAACGTTAAAACAAAACTAAAAAAACGCCAAAACTAAAAAAAATCGGCAAAAAACAAAAAATTTCAAAAAACCAAAAATCGCCAAAAAAAACGAAAAAAATTGTCGGAACGAAAAAAGTGTTTAACCAAAAAAAAAATCACCGAAAACCGAAAAAAATCCCCAAAACCAAAAAAAGCGCCAAAGCTGAAAAAATCGCCACAACTAAAATAAATCGCTAAAACTAAGAATATCGTCAAAAAGTGAAAAAACGTTAAAAAACGCCAAAACCAAAAAATCGGCAAAACTAAAAAAATCGGAAAAAACAAAAAATGGCAAAAAACGAAAAAATCACGATAATTAAAAAAGCGTCAAAACCGAAACAGTCGCCAAAAACAACGAAAAATACTTAAAAAATAAAAAAAGTGAAATTAAACAGATAAACAAAACGAGAAAGCTGCCAAAATGAAAAAAGGGGCAAACACGAAAAGGGATATGCATATGTGTATTAGTACGGAACCCTTCGTATGCGAGCCAAAGTCGCACTTTACTTAATTTATTTATAAATTTTTAAAAAATAAATATGCTCCAATTTTGCATAAAAACATATATTTTTCATCATTGCGTTCTGAATCCATCCAAAAGCATTGAGTATATAAAAAAATACTGTTGGAAAGGCTTAAAGGTAATTTTATTCCAAGCTTTTTAGTGTGCTTTGCAATAAAATTAGACTAGCCCTTCCCAAGTTATGATGAAATCGGTGTAGAAATCTCTTGAAAAATCCCAAAAATTTAGAAAAAAATTTCAAAAAAAAACGGTTTATAGAATTTTCAATTTCGACTGCTTTGGTAATTAGAGGACCTAATCATTTATGAATATGGGGGTAAAATTTTACAAAAAAGCTACAGGCGATACCGCAGTAATAATTCAAGGTTAGCTATTCTATTCCTGGGCATTATTTTTTCTCAAACTTTATTTTATCGTGTAAATCAAGTTATAGGTGTACACATTTTAAAAAATATGTGCTTTTGAAGTGAATCAATCTCACTTGATTGATTTTTCATTTAAGATGAGTGTCATACTAATACTTTACTGTTAATTATTCTTAATTATTGTTTTTTTTTTGGCGTAATAATTCAAGGTTAGCTATTCTTTTCCTGGGAATTCTCTTGTCTCAAACTTTATTCTATCGTGTAAAGCGAGTCATAGGTGTACACATTTTAAAAAAATACTTTTGAAGTGAGATTGATTGATTGATTTTTCATTTAAGATGAGTGTCATACTCAATATTTTACTGTTATTTATTCTTAATTATCGTTTTTCTTTTTTTTTGGCGTGAATACAAAGAAAAAACCTCAAGGAACACAATTCTTTAAAAATGTCTAGATAAATTGAATTTCGTTAAAATGAAAAGTCACTTACCTTAAGTAATTTTAATTCAATTAACCAAAAGAAATGAGGTTGTCAAAGATTTAATCATGGAGCATATTTCATGTGAAGAAGACAAAATCCAAGTGCACAGGTACTTTTTTCAACAGAATGAATGGGTGGGTAATCGTTTTTTTTTTCAAATTTATTTGTCTTTTTTTTCGATCTGAAGATTGTGTTTGTCGGTCGTTCTGTCTGCTGAGTGCTTTGTTAAAATTTTCACAACAATAAATTTAATTTTTTTTCTTAAAGTTGCAAACAATTTATGTTTGAAATTTAACTGCAAGTATTGTTGTTGGTGTGGTTTTGTTGTTATTGTTGCTTTTGTTCAAAAAAGGTGGTTGAATTTTTAGGTGACAATCTACCCAGACGCAATCAACAGAATTATTTTGAATTTTTTTGTTAATTTTTTTATTATTTGCGGTTTGTTTGTTGGCATCGACCCAAAGGCTGTTAAAGTGAATTATTTTTGTTTTCTTAATGTTTTTATTATAAATTATTCGTTTATTTTTCGTGCACTTTTTTATATTTTTAAATTTTGTTGACATACAACACACATGCAACAGTACGACACATTTATCTGCAAGATATAAAAAGAAAATTAAACTTAATATATTTTTAAATATTTTACATCATTTCTTCTTTAAGGGTTTTTAAATTTCTTTTATTTATTAATTTTTTTTATTTATGACAATAAATTTTTTTAGCACGCACGCGACACAAAAACGTGTTTGATAACCCAGCAAAAACTTTGCTTACTGGTAGGCAAAAAAAAAGCATATGAGGATTTAAGTCGTAACTATTTACAATTTGACTCGATAGGTGTTTATTTTTGTTTGAGAAGTCCAAAAAATCAGGGGTACCTCTTACAAATGTATTTACATTGCCACAGCAACTAACTACCCAGTAAAAATATTGCTTCCAATAAAGCAGATTTCTACTATTATGGAATAAAGGTAGCACTGACAAGCCTACCGATATCGCTGCTGATTTTTTTTTTTTATGGCGAGTTCCCGGTTTGGAGTACTACATTTTTGCTCACAAAAGCGCTGAAAATCATCCACATTTTCAGCACTAAACTGAAAATATTTGAAAAGAATGGTTTGATGTGGATTGGCGTCGTTAACGCCATTTTGAATTTTTCTTATTTCGTTACTTTATTTTTTTTTATTAATTTCATATTTTTACACAATGTTTGTTATTTTAACTTCAACTAGTATCGAACTAAGAACCTTCAGGTTTGAAGTCCAACGTACCAATCAGTCGACCAAAAACACTGTTGCAAAACGGCACCAAGAAACTCAAATAAACTACTCTTCATTCTCGCTTAAAAATCTGCTTTGGATTAGCAGTATAAATTCAGCTCTCTTGTATAGCTTGTGCACGAAGCTTTTATATAAGTAAAAAGCAAATGTTTTTCTCGCTTGAAAACCTGCATTGTTGTGACGCTATGAAATCAGCTTTATTTTAAAGCGAATTATGAAGCGCTTTATTTCTTAAGTGCTTCAAAAAACATGAAAATTTTTTACTGGGTAGTTATTATTTCGCTTACTTGAAGCTAAAAAAATAAGTTGATGTTAATTTTTCCCTTGTTCCTTGGAATATTAATTATGCCCAATTCTTTCTGAATATAACGTTACGAACCTTAGCCTAATAATCAATTTAGATTCACAAAGCAAATACGTTCGAAATAATCATATTAATAAGAAATAAGTAGTCAAATAAACAAATTTAAATTTAAAAAGAAATTGTATACGCATTATGTTTTATTTATATTTTTTCAATTCTATTTTATTTTTTTTATTTTTTGACCCAGCTGGAATACGAACCAGTGCTCGTTCAGATATGTAGACAAGTACTTTACCCACTCAGCTAAATTTTCTACTCAAGTCCGACCGTATGGATTGTGAAAACCACATTTTTAAATGAAGGAAACGTCATTTAAAAAGTTTGCACCAAAAAGCTATTGCCACTGCGGATTTTTTAGATTTTCAGTGTGGCCGTAATTTTCTGGGGAAGTGCCGGGGAACTCTTGGGATTTTCTACCTCTCTGAAACTATCTGACCAATTTTAATGAAATTTAAAACATTATTAGATCTGAGTCTGGAAGGACAAAACGTTATATTTGTTTCCAAAAATAAGCCCACTAGGAGGAAGGAGTAAGGTAAGTATACCGTAAGGAACTAAGCTCCAACCCGGTGTCCCACGACACCCTGCTTTCTTTTTTTGTTTGAAAGGTGACTGGAACTGATGGCCAGAAATGTGGCTAAAAACGAGGAGGTAAACTCCTACATCGACAGTCAGGCTGCGTTAAAAGCTTTGAAGTGACATATTGTCAAAGCGAAACTAGTAACTGACTGAAGGAGAGCCACCAACTTCTTTATGGTCAAATACAGTGTTAGGCTATGCTAGGTTCCTGGTCACTACAATGTTGAGGGAAATTAAACTGACGATGAGCTGGCATGAATTGTGTCGGCGTTAGATGGGGGAATGTGTAACAGATCGGTTAAATTAACGGTGGGCTATTATTTTAGGAAACTCAGTAATTGGGTATTGAGCAGGGCCAACTGTTTATGGGGAAGTGATCAAAACTGGACTTAAGAAGATCCAAACTGCTACTGGATATGAATAGAAAGATGCTAGGAGTCTTGATAGGAGCGTTGGCTGGTCACTGCTCGGTCAGAGTGATGACCTGCATTTGGGAAATTGAGAGGATGAAGAGGAACCAGAAATCATCGAACATTTTATATGCCATTGCCTAAGGTTAGAACATCATAGGCTTAGGTGGTGTTTTCATGAGAGCATTACTGATATCGTGACGTGCAAACTGAAAGATATCAGGGGCTTCATCATGGGAATTAAGTGGCTTAATGACAGGAAATATGGGTTTTCTGGGTACAAAGGGTGTTAATTTACTAACGGGGACAAGTAAAAGGGAGTCACGATGGATCCAATCAGGTCTCTAGAGTGGATATACATATGTTACAGCGCTACCCTTCCTAACCTATCGGTCCAACCGTTTTCAAGTTATGATCTATTTTCTTCAAGGTTTTTTAAAACTTTTAATTTAATGTTACATATTATCAATATTTGTCAAAATGGGGTTGAGAGTCAAGAAAAGTAGACAATAAATAGCCACGCAGCTAAGAGTTACCCTAACTAATACTATTCTATTATGTAATTTGAAGTGAGTTTCGAAATCTCAAGTTCATGGACTGTTGTACACGCAAAGAAAAAATATGGTTGTGGCATGGTTGCGTCAGCAATGACATGTTTCCCGACACAGTTTATGAATGTGGCAAATAACTTATTATTGTATTAAACGACTGTGAACCTTAATTAGTTTAAGGCCAAAAAAACTAACTTTTACATTTAATCATGAAATTATTAGATTGCATGAAAATTGACACATGGTTGGCTTGAACAATATATATTGTTGAAAAAATTCTGACTACAATCATGGTTTATTTAAAAACTCAACAACAGAATGGTTCTATAATAACAAAATATCGTTCTTATCTATACTATTTTGTTTGCAATAAAGCTATGGCTATAAAACAGACATGTCTCTCTGCTTCAAAAAAAAAAGTTTTTGTTCTATCCCTTTGTTGAATGCTTTTTGTTAATTTTGTGTTTTACTTGACAGCGTTTGGTTTATTTTTGTGAGCGGTTGGTGTGAAAAAATAAAAAAATTAAAATTAAAATTAAAATAACAAAAAGTTCGGCCATGCCCTGAAGACCATTTAGTTTTGAAATAGCAACATTTCAAAACCGAAGAAAAGTTTTCTTTTTAATCGGACAATTTAGTGCATTCGTAGCTTTGTTCTGATAAAATATATGAAATATCTGAAACACAAAAACCAACTGAAAACCTCCAATAAGTGAGCTTTTTAGTTGAATTCTATCCTGAAAGCTGCCGATTTCACAACGAAATGTTTTTCAGAACATGCCCGATTGTAAATACAACATGTGTAAACAAATATGTATGTATCCATGTGAAAAAAGATAATAATTTTTATTTCAGATTGAACACACTGACCAGTTAAAAAATTTTGATTTAAATTGAAATAATAAATTTTTTTATGTCCTGTCAATTTTTTTATCAACTTATGGTTAAGAAAACAATACATATGGATAATTTTAACCATATAAATGATTATTTCAGAACATATTTTGTGATTTTGAACAATATATATGGTTTTTTTTACCATATACATGGTTGCTTGAACCATATGGTTGTTTTGAACTATATATATGGTTGTTTTCAACCATATATTCAATCATAGTATATTGCTCTTCGATTATGGTTGCCTCAACAATGTTTTTTCTTTGCGTGTATTGGCATCGAAAATACATGCATAAAGTTTGAGAATTTTCCATTTTACACTTTATTCTTGATGGACAGAAGTGCAAGTGCAAAATAAGTATTTTTCCATTTCTTTGTGAAAACGTGTACTTTCCAAACATTCCCTTTTGTTCTTTTATGTATTTCATATTACATATGTAAAGTGGCAGTAACTCATTATAAAGTAACAGGTAAAATGTTAATTAAGGGTTTTCGTAATCTAAAACAATAACAACAACAACTTTAAAATAGAAACAAAAACAAAAGAAAAACTTGTTCATTGTAAAACAAGAAACGGAAGAAAAGTGTAAAACAACATTGAACGACGACGATAACAAACAAATATGACAATGATGACGGCAACAAAAACAACAAAGAATACAATGAATGAGTGCAAAAAAACAATAAGTAACAACAAAAACATAAATACTATTTAATGCAAAAATAAAAATACATACAACAAAAAAAAAAAAGATTAGAAAATAAAGAACCATCATTAACCAGCACAGAATTCAGTCATGCAACCAGCCGAGAACCAACCTTTTAAAATTTAAATACAGGTTCTACGCATATTCTTTTTTAACAAGGCGAGCTGTAGAACACCAGAAACACAAAAATCAACCTAATGAATAGAATTGTATCTCGAATGGAATTGAATGCAAGTAAAAGAGAGCAACAAACAATTTTGTTGGATACATTTTGTGGTTATTTTTCATTTTTGAAAAAAAAAACACACACACACACACAAAATATTACAAAAAAAATATATATATAAAATTTAAAAGAAGAAGAAAAAAACAGCTTCCTAAAACAATAAAAAGCAAATATGTACTAACTCAAAAGTATGTGCAGCGTTGCCAGAAGATTTTCGAAGAAAATCATCATTTGACGAAATAAAAATCATATTTTGATATATAAAATCATCAGCAATTTTTTATTCTAAAATATTCAAATCGAAGCTGAACAATAAAACTTTTATATGAAACTAAAACAAAAACGCATTGTTTTAAGTTTGTATAATTTCCTTACATTTCCATTTTTAGCTATGGGAGTTAATAAGATTATATTTTTAAAAAATTTATATAATTGTTAAAATTTGTGGAAAAGAATTAAATTCGGGAGCAATCCCCAAAAAAATTTGTATATTAAAAATCACCATGACTAAGAATGTATATAAACGCGGCAGAGTCAATTCCACCTCGAAAATATTTGATTTCACGAACAAATTTCCAAAATTATAAAGAAGCTAGGAACAACTCGAAAAACGCAACTCAAGTAAATATTGAAAATTCGGTAAACCATGTTAACATCAGAAAATATATTTGAATTCGAATCAATATGTAATTTTAGGTAAACCTTTTTTTAAATCACCAAAAATTTAAACAAATATATTTTAACCTCGATGTTTTCACGGATAGAAAAAATTCCTTAATCTCGAAAAAGACGAATTTTATAAAATGGTATTGTCCAAAAACACATGTATAAAATATGTAAAGTTTTTGTTAAGTAAAATAAATGTTTTTGTTGCTTTGGTTTGATATACATATTACTAAAACCGCAACATTACAATGTGATTTGATATTTTGGAGGCACCCAAAAACTAAAGAAATCAATGAAAAATAGAGAAAATTCCGAAAAATAGTTAACCAGGGTACATGAATGCTAAAATTTTCGCATAAACGCGGAAAATTATTTTTTAAAAGAATTTATATGATGCTATAAAATGGAACGTTGTCTTTCGTATATAACAAGATTAGGGTGTGTAATGCATGATGTTAAAACAAAAGCATCCTAGGAGTTGTTAAATATTATGAAAAAATAAAAATAAATTATTTTCAACGAAGTGCGTTCAATTTTCGTACTTTCCATGTTTTCCAGTAAATTTGTTTCCTGAATGACGGATTTAGCACCCAACATTAATGATAGTTTTGTCACTGTCATTCAAAGCTGATGAAGTTTTGACAAGTTCGATAGTGTGTACACTGCATTATACTTAAAAGTCGCTAAAACGGAAAAGTGTTTACTTTACAAGAACTAGCCAAATTCGCAGAATAAAGAAATATATTCCAAAATTCAAAATACTTTAGTCAGAGAAAGTTTACATAGTTAATTCAATGTAGGGCACAATGCATTACCATAAACTTTTATGTTAAAAACTATGGACAATTATATTAATTAAAAAACGCAAGTTTTTTAATACTTATTTAAATTGTATTCAAGCAAGTTAAAAAAATCATCATTTGGGAGAAAAAAAAATCATCTTTTGGGAAAGAAAATCATCAAATCATATTTTAGTTTAAAAACCATCAAAAATATGATAAAATCATCATTCTGGCAACGCTGAGTATGTGTGTTCATAAAGAGGGAGTGCTTGAGCAGGAGTGTAGTGGGGCCTAAAAAGGTACTAAAAACAACAACAAATATTAACAAAAAGGGCGCGACAAAAGATACAAGTGCAAGAGGAAACTCTTGCAGCAAAGCCAGTGTAGCAAAAAAAAATCGGCAAAAAATCAAGAAAGTAAAAATACAAGTAGAAAATGGAAAGAAAGAAAATAAAAATACACATTAAAATAAGAATGTAGGAAAAAGGAAACAATTCATGGTCAAGTACGACCCTACCATTACCCTACATAATATGTATTTAAAAGCAATACAAGTAGTGAGCGGAAAAATCATATACAATTATGTAGGTCGATAGGTTTTGTTTTATGAAAATATCAGAAAATATTAAAAGAACTTTCGTTGTTAAAAACATGCACGTGTATGGAAAAATTAAAAAAAAACATTTTAACACTGCACATCATTTTTAATGTTTGTACATTTTTATGTTGCAAACAATAAATGTTTTATGTCCTTGAAAAGATATACATACATAGATACTATGTACACATTAGAACGGGTCGATTTTTAATGGACAAAAAACAAATTATATTGCAAATTTTTATTTGTAATTAAAAAATTTATTTAATTCATACAATTAAGCGAGTTGTTAATACAACAAAAGCGAAAATTTATTTTCAATTAAATAAATTGAAAAACATTTTGTTGATTTTTCGGCTATATTTTTTAATACCGAAATGATTTACTAACTTTAAATTGTGATCCAAAGAAATATATTGTTAATATGGCTCAGAGTTGTTAGTACGAGGGCGGATCAATAAGTCCGTGACTTTTCGAACTTCCCTCATAGTTACATTAAATGCAACACTGTTCCCATCAAGTACCACCTGTTAATAGACTACTGTCAAATTTTGAGCAAGTGTCGTCATTTACTTTGCGTTTAACAGCTGTTCAAAACATACAACCTCGTGTATTTTTCTAAAAATGGAAAAAAGTGAATTTCAAGTGCTCATCAAACATTATTTTTTGCGGAAAAAAAACCCGTCAATCAAACCAAAAAAAGCTCGATAAATACTATGGGGACTATGCACCATCGATTTCAATGGTAAAAACAATGACGCTGAACGTTCTGGATATAGCTCCAACGATGAAATTATTGACCAAAGAAATTCCTATTTTAAGGACCTCGAAAAATCCTATTTTTTGGAAGGGATACAAAAATTGGAGAAACGTGTATTGAGTTAAAAGGAGATTATGTTGAATAACAAATTTTTGTTTTGCCAAAAAAACTGTGTTTCATTCAAAAAGTCACGGACTTATTGATCCGCCCTCGTATTACAAAAAATAAAAAATAGCTCAATTAAAAGACTTGACAAAATTTTTGTTATATTTACACACAAGAATATTTTCATTTTCTTGTTTTAATGTTTGTATTTATACATTGTAATTCTCATAAATATTTCGAAAAATTTTCTATAAACAATCAATTTGGTGGCCCCTGGCATTTTGGCATTTTCAAAGAATACTCTCGAAATAAATCGTGTTTTGCGATAACCGTTAGCAGGCGCTGATCTAGGGGAGGGGAAAAAGGAATATTTCCTCTGCGAAAAAGAATAATATATACCTCATATCTATTGAATTTCTAAACGAAGATTTTCAAAATGCCATGTTTCATTTAAAAGTTCCCCCCAATTTTTAAAAAGGTCCTTTCGTTTCGTTTCTTCAAGGTATGTTTTTTTTTCGTTTCAAGAAACTGTATACAAAAGGCATATCAAATGAAACATCTTTTGAAGACGCATGTAAAAACATATTATTTATGAATAAAAAAAATAAAACTATATATGGGCAAATTCTGCGTGATGAACGCTACATTCGTACGCGTTTTCAGATTAAAATATAAAAATATTAGATCTTTCAAAAGAGATCCCTTCAAATTATGCATAGTGACTAGTGGGATTTAATTGTACTTTCGAATGGAATAAAACATAATTTTTTAACAGCTATTTGTTTTGAAATAATTATCACAAAGTTTTGTTACGCATGCTACAAAAAGTGGAAGTAACTTTGAAATTCGAAGTGTGTTTTCGTATTTTTTAGCGAATTTTGCACAATAAAGCAAACAAAACCTAATTCATAAAAGAAAGAAGAATATAAGAGAATTCTAAAATAACTTATATGCAACAAAAAAAAAATTTTGTCGTTTGTTATCAAAAGCCGTGAACCCTTTGGGACGCACGCTACGTGACGAACGCTACATTTTTTCCGTAATAGCTATAACTTTTTAGTTGTACAATTTACAACAAAAATTTTTTTGTGGAGTTATAAATTTAAATTTTTATGACAGACCTATTGTAAAACAAATAGAAAAATTGTACTATGTGGTGTTTTGCGCATATTAATTTTTTTTCTTAATGCTATGAAATCGTTCATTATTCATATTTTCCAAAGAAATTTTACCTTTATATAGGAATTTACGTAATTAATACTCAGCAAGTATAGAAAACTATGATTTACTTCTAACAATCAGAATTCCTAGGAAATTTCCAACAAATTACAAAAATATACCGATTTTGAAAGGGAGCACGCCCACTAAAAATTATAAATTCGATTAAGCTTTTTTCTAAAATTATGTCTGTGAAGATACCTTTTAGGCATGTACATATATAATAATTATATTATCCTTAAGAAAAAATTTTTATAGAGAAAACAATTATGGTGATTTTTTGGGAAAAAAATTTAAATAAATTCAAAATTTTTCAATTTTCTAATTAAAAATTTTATATTTTCCAACTCTGAAAGACTACTTTTTTCAACTATTCGAAATTTTGTCGTGTAACTAACAAAGAACAATTGTGACAATGCGCTGTTATTTGGATCAAATATCTTAAAAGTACTGGACCAAAGATTTAAAAAATTTAGAAATTTTTATATCAAAATGTGTATACATCACTAGCTCTATAAGATAATTGTTTAACCAGAGAAATTTATTTTAGAACTTTATAAAGACACACTTTATAAGGACACAAGAAATTTTTGGAATTGGGTGAGAACAATCGTTGACAAATTTTACATGACTTTGAACTTCATACATCTACTCCTGAGCAATATGTGAAGCTCATCTTCCAAAATTAAATAAAAACACTCCTCTGATATTACCATGTGAAATTTTATACCGATCGGACTATAGAGTTAGAAATGGTTGATAAATATTTAATTCTACCCCACTGACATTTTTCTTATACTCATACTCCATACAAAATTTGTTTTTATTAAAATTCAGATTCGGATGTTTTCACTAAATCTAGTGAAACTTTCTAACATTTTGCCCGATGTTAACAATTTTACTTTTTTAACGTTGCGAACAAAATTTTATTTAAGATATGGGTCAAAACAAAAATCTAGATTTGTTTGCTTTAATGGAGCATTTCATTCAAAATGGTGAATTTAAAAAAAAACGCCAAAAATACAATTTTTTTCAAATATAAAGTCTTGTAACTCAGTGAATATTTATCTGATCAACACAGTATACATATGAACTGAAAGAGGAACAACATGTCTATGCAACAGTGCAAAATTGGCTTAATTCCAGTAAACAGTACTCAAGATTTTTGGAAATAGCCTTATAAACTGCAAAAAAACACGTTTTTCGCGAATATCTCGAAAACGCTTCTTCTCATTTTTGAGGTGCATTTTTTTTTGTGGCATAGAGTTATCAAAGATTTTGTTTAAAAATATAAAATATTTTTTGAAAAATTTTGGCTATGCTATTAACGGAGATATTTACGAAATCAGGAACAAAGTCGCGGCCAAAAACCAAAATTTAACAATTCAAATCTCTGAAAATATTAAGGATATCTTAATGAAACAAAGTGTATGTTCTTTATTTTTTTTAATACGCTTTACAAGTTTAAATTCATTAAAATCTGATAATATTTGTAAAAGCTATGAAGCGAACAAAGTTTTTCATGCCCAAGATAGTCAATTTTGACACCACATAGATCACCGCGTGTTCCAACAGGGTGGTCTAAGTTTCATCATTCTTAAAGCTTAGGTCATCCTCTATGATTTTTATACACATACAGGCAACACGTAAAAAACAATTATGTGCCAAATGAAAGAAGTTCAAAATCGAGGAGATCTGACAGAATATAAGAAACTTATAAGCCATTAAGTGAAAAAAGCTGATTTTTATTTTCTCATACAAAATTAATTTGAAAAAAAAAGAATTTTTAATACAAAGTGAATTAAATTAATTTTGTATGAAAAATAATTGAAAAATACTATAGCTGTTTTCGCTTAATGGCTAATAACTTTCTTATTTTTTATCAGAACTTAGCGATTGCATCCATCATAAGTTCGTCACAAAATTATCTTTAACGTACAGCCGAAAAAAATTTTCACAATATATTTTTTTATCTTAATGGAGCAATTTCAAATGATAGTTTTTGGGAAAAGGTCTAATAATATGTAACTCTATGCATTTTTAACCATCGGCACAATCAGTGTATTGAATGAAAGAATAGAGATATCTATACAACAGTGTACAATTTATTTTATTGAGATAAGCCGTTTTCGGAATTTTTGGCAATAAAAGAAAAAACTAAAAAAACATAAAAGAAACATATTTTTCACGAATATCGCGAAAACGCTCATTAAGAAAAATAATTGAATATCATTTTCGTGCTTAGCGACCTCAAGTTAACTTAGAATATGTTTTTTTTTTTGCAAGATATGACAAAGACTTAGAATTTCGAATATTTGCTTCATTATTTCAGCTTAAGTTTGTCTGAAATCTGGCCTTGTATGTGTAGAAATAGTGGATATTTTGAGTGTAATGAGTTATAACCACGGCTCGGACTTTCATGCAACTAAAAATTGATTTTAAGCGCTTAACAAATAGGTACAATAAAAATATGTGCAAAAATATGCATTTACCTACGAACAAAGTACCAATACTAAAATAATGTTTTTTTTCATTTTTTATTATTATTAGAGAAAAAAAACATAAAACAAACATAGTTGTGTTTATTATTTAATGCAACCGAACTTTAGTTGCGTTGCCAGTCGACAACTGAAAATTACTGGTTGCCAGAAAGGCACTAAATATGAACTGAAATTGACAGCTCTCAGTTGCCACTTGCTATCAGTAGTATGATTTTCAGCAACTGGCAACCCACCTGAGGCTCGGTTTCCATCCATAATCGGCCTATTAATATTTTTTTTTAAGTTGAGAAATATGCATTAAAAATTTTTTTGTTACTTCAAAAATATGCATTTATTGCCAAAATATGCAAAAATATACAACTACAAATCGATGACAAACTAGGTACTTAAAATTTGATGATTCGCATAGATAATCACGATCTATCACCACAAAAAACATGCATTTGCATGAAAGTCCGAGCCCTGGTTATAACAGATAAAATAATTTATAATGTTGCATCATATGATGTTTCACAAATGGATCGATTTGATCTCATATTCAAAATCTTGATGCTGCGATAGTAGGTCCCAATATGTTTGGATTATTTTTGCCATGTATCTCAAAATAAAATGCAACGTTTTACTGCTATTCGAAATTTAACTTCGCAAAAAAATTTGCCACGCTCCACCCTACTGCGCAACAGTTCATTGGAAGTGTTTGTCGTTATTATTTTTTAACAAAACTATTTAACCAGTTCATTGATTTAACGTACTAACACATTAGGTCATAAATAATGAATAATTCGTTGAAACAATGAACTTTTTCCTTGCATTTATGTACGTACCCAGCAGCTAAAGTTATAACTAGATACGCTTTGGGACAGTCATATTACTAGCTGTAATGTTACTGGTCAAAAAAGGACAGTCATATTCTTAGTTGAAGCAAGACTACTCGTAGTAACGATACTACTAAAAAAAGAACCATATTAGAATCATATTACTAGTTGTATCGAGACAAGTAACGATACTAGTCAAAAAAGGACAACATTTTCAGGTATACGACTTGTATATAAAACACATTTTAGTTCGTAAAAAAATAAGTAGGAACTGGCTCAGTGGGTAGAGTACTTGCCTTGAAATATGGGGAATGTGTGTTCGTACCCTGGTTGAGCCAAAGTTTTTTTTAAGAGTTACAAAATCTAAATATAAAAAATAGTAAGAGCACTAGTTTACAACAACTATAATTCCAGCTGGGATATAACTGTATACAAATGAACTAGTTGGGCTTCTATGACACGTTAATGTTGACATCGATAGTTTGATATATAAAAAAAGGAGAGATAGGCAACTAGTCTGAAGTAAAAAGCAACTAGTATAGCTCTAACTACATACTAGTTACTTTGTAGGGTACCTTTTTGGTTCAGTGTATGTGTGAGTCGAACTCGCACTTTCCACAATTTATTTTAGAACCCTTTCTATTGAGAACTATTTCATGGAGACTTACTTATTTCATCCGAAAAGTAACTATCAATCAAATAACATTTAGAGTTCACTAGCAAATTTTAAAAGTAGGGCGCCCAAGTTAGTGTCGGTACATATTTACATTCATGTATATTGTACAAGAACAAATCTCAATCAATACGCGACATTGTCTTTGCAAACAAACGACCACAGAAAAATCCATAAAAAAAACCGTCATTTGCCAAAAATTAACAAACGAAAAAAAATGATACCCAAAGAACCGACAAAGAACCATATATGAGACATGCATGCGGAAATACAGACATATTGGAGAAATGAAGAAGAGTGAGAAGTCGAAAAAAAGCGAAATATGTAGAAAATAAAACAGGTACCAATGAAGGAAACGCAAGGAATACGAAAGTAAAAAAAGCGAAAACAAGAAAAAAAACAGACTAAATCTTAAATAGACAAAAGCTGACGCAAACCATGTTTTTGCTTCATGCAATTTCAGTTCCCATAAGAAATTTTCACCGAAAACTTGGTTAATTTTTCTCAAAAAAAAGAACACTTTTTTCAAATAATTTGTGTAAAATTTGTTATTGCTGATGATTGCACAATTTACATAACAATGAAATTAATTTTTGTAAAATATTTTACTGATTTTTGTAGTTATAGAAAAAACTTTGGAACTAAATTGAATGGAAATTTTGGTAAATACTGTTGATACATAGCAGCCAGCAGTCACTTTTATTTTGACTGGTTTGATTATCTAACAGATACGAAGTAGTACATCCATACATACAAACATATTTTACACAGTTCATATGGATTTACATATTTACAACGTATAGTATTAAAGTAAATTAAAACTTTTCTATTAATTTGAATAAATAATTGCTTTTGGTGGAATAGTTAGACGTTTTCGTTGTTGTTTTCTTTTATTCCTCTTTACCTGGTTGTTTTTTATTATTATTATTTTTGTTGTTACGCAAATATTGATTTTCTTGTATTATTTAATTAATTTTGTGTTTTTAATTCCATTAGTTTTAACAATATTTATACGGTTTTGACTGTAACCAAATAATACTCGTATACTCATACATATTTTTTTAATTAAGAACTTTACATTTGTATGTATGTATTTTGTAATTAGATTTTTATCTGCAATCTGGTATTTTCTTATGAACACTAACTCGCACACACATTCACTTATTTGAAATTAATTTTTCTTTAAAAAAAAGTCGTAATTTTTTTATACTTTAATTAACTTTTGAACAAGTAAATTTATCTAGATATTTTTGTCATTAAAAGATTTTAATTTTTTCTTTTTTTTCAATTAAATCGGCACCAGATGAATTTTGTTCTTTTTCATTTCCAACCGTTCGCTTTGAAATCTCTTCGTAGACTGAATTAAAAGTGTTTTAAAAGTTTTTGTCTAATAAGATACACTTCTTTTTGTTAGGTATTCATTCACTCGTAAGTTTATGTGTTTAGTCTCGTACTAAATTATCTCAATATTATTCATGCTCATGCTCATGCTCATTTAACGGAACTTTATTGACTGCATTTTGTACTCTACTAGTTAGTACTCGTATAATTAACACTCTTATTTTTATATGCCGTCATTTATTTTATCTTTTAATGCCAATAAAATGTTTTTTCTTTCAATTGATTTAATTAATGTTCTCTGCTCTTGGAATTGTATCTAATTTATTTTGGACTGGATTGCATTTATTTCTTCTTTCATTATTAAAGAAAATTCGTTAAGAGCGCAACTAGTTAAATGTTTGGTCTTAACCAGGGCTGCCATATTAGTGGTTTCAAGTTTGGAAGCTTTCGTTGTGTTAAGCGGATAACAGTTTAATGTAAACAGTTTCAATTAAACGAAAAAAAGCACCAACACGAAGAAGAAATCACCAAATTAAAAAAAAAACACTAAACGAAAAAAAATCACCAAACGAAAAAAAACGGAAATGAAAAAAGCACCACAACAAAAAAAACACCAAAACGAACAAAAAACTCGTAAGCGAAATAAATACCAGAAAGAAAACAAAGTTGCCAAAACTAAAAAATGGCCAAACACAAAAAATAAATTAAGTAAAGTGCGACTTTGGCTCGCACACGAAAGGTTCCGTACGAATACATATATATATCCCTTTTTGTTTTTGCCCCGTTCGTCATTTTGGCAGTTTTTTCGTTGTGCTTTCTTGTTTAATTTTAGTTTTTTTATTTTCTTTAAGTATTTTTCGTTGTTTTTTGGGTTTTTTTTATTTTAACGCTTTTCGTGATTTTTTTTAAATTTTTTTCTGGCGATTTTTCGTTTTTTGCAATTTTTTTTTTGTTTTTTGCCGTTTTGTTTAGTTTTGGCGATTTTTTGGTTATGGCATTTATTTAACGTTTTCACTTTCTGACGATATTTTTAGTTTTAGCGATTTATTTTAGTTGTGGCGACTTTTTCAGTTTTGTGGCTTTTTTCGTTTTTGGGGATTTTTTCGGTTTTTGTGTTTTTTTAGTTTTAACGATTTTTTTTTGTTTTGGTGATTTTTTTGGTTTTTTGGTTTATACTTTTTTTTTGGTTTATGCGTTTTTTTCGTTTTTGTGATTTTTTTCATTTTTTGGCGATTTTTTAATTTTTTGATGATATATTTAGTGTTAGCGATTTTTCGTTTTGAAAACTTTTTCGATTTTTGACGTTCTTTTAGTTTTTTTTGCGGTCTTTTTAATTTTGGTATATATTGCGTCTTAGCGATTTTTTTAATTTTGGAGTTTTTTTCCTTTAAGTGCTTTTTTCATTTCAGCGTTTTTTTCGTTTTGAAATTTTTTAATTTTGGATTTTTTAGCTTTAGCGTGTTTTAAAATTTCAAGATTTTACATCTTACAGTTTCCAAGATACAGCATATTGTCTCAATTACATAGTTAAAATTACAATAACTAATAGAATACCCCTTAATTTTTATTGTTTAAATATCGGTGTTAATTGATGTAGTCTATTCTACAGACTGTATATTACATTAGTATTTCAACATGTTGCGTTGCTCGCTTTAGAACACCCTTTAATTTTTAACTGTCATATATTAGTTGTTCTAGCGGCCAAAGTTTTACATATTCTGTGAAAATTTCAGGTCCGTAGCTCTCACGGTTCCGAAGATAGAGCAGATTGTCTAAATTACATAGTAAAATTACATTGACTGATAGAACACCCTTTAATTTTTATTGTTTTAAATATCGGTGTTAATCGGTGTAGTCTATTCTACAGACTACACCAACTAACACGAACTTTGAAAATTTAAGGTGTCTATATATAAATGTCTGCATATTACATTAGCATTTCAACATTTTTCGTTGCTCGACTTAGAACACCCTTTTATTTTTAGCTGTCATATATTTATTGTTGTAGCGGTCAAAGTTCTACATATTCTGTGAAAATTTCAGGTCCGTAGCTCTAACGGTTCCGGAGAAAACATTACATTAGTATTTCAACATTTTTCGTTGCTCGCTTACAACACCCTTTAATTTTTAACTGTCGTATATTTGTTGTTGTAGCGGCAAAAGCTCTACATATCCTGTGAAAATTTCAGGTCCGTAGCTCTTACGGTTCCCGAGAAAACAGCCTGTGACAGACAGACGGACAGACGGACGGACAGCAATAGGGTTCTTTTACACTTTTGGTGTATTGGAACCCTAAAAACGAAAGCAGATCTAAAACGAAACGAAAAAAATCTTTAAAAAAAATAAAGAAAAGGTGAAACGAAAAAAAGCACCAAAATGAAAAAATCACCAAAACTAAAAAAATTGCAAAAAAAAACTTTAAAACTCGTCAAAACAACAGAAACGCTTAAACAAAAAGAAAAACGCAAAAGTCCCCAAAAATCTCCTAAACGAAAAAAGGCATGTATGGCATTCTAGTACTAGTCAAAGTCGCTCTTTACCGAATTTATTTTACTGTGAGAAGTGTTAGCGGTACACACAACCTGCCAGGTTGCAAAGGGGCAAAAAACTCCACTTTGACGGCAAGATATCGGGCTGAAATATCTTACAAAAAAACTCCTCATAAAATTTTATTATGTCTTTAAAGAGAATAAATTTCTAAACTCAACTGGAACGCCAGAAATCAGTAAAAATTTAAAATGTGCTTTAGGGTTAATTTCGTATTTATTCACAACTAGTTTTTAATGATATCTAGCGTTCCAGTTGAGCTTAGAAATCTATTGCATTACAAGATTTATAATAAAATTGTATTAGAACATTTTTTTGTAGGATATTTCAGCCCGCTATCTTGCATCGAATCTGAGTTTTTTGACAATTTTTCAGAAAGGGTCAAAAACGACTCATACAGCAAGGCGCTAGAGGGTTAAAATGTTCGACAAAATTATTGTCGTGCAGTTTTACATACAAGTGCTGAATACATATAATACATTAAACGTAAGGTTTACTCGATATCTTATACCGATTCCCTATAAAAATAACCAAAAGATGGGGTAGAGAAATTTGCATAAATTTTAAACTTATTGAGATCCCATTATCAAACTTTTATAGTATAATGGAGGCATCCCAGGCTAATTTGGATAAAAAAATAAAAAATTTTGAAATTAAAAAATTTTAATTTCAATTCGTCATATCCGGTTTTGATCATTAAAAAAAAATTTTTTAATTAAATATTTTTTTTAAAAGATTCAGACGATTTTCTATAAGAATCACTAATTTTAATTATTTTGTTTTATTTTTTTCAAGTTCGATACAATAATCAAAAAAAATCAAAAACGGCAACACTTACGCCCCCCATAACAACGTACAAAAAACATTTTGCATACAAATTTATACCTATTAGAACTTTAGTTATGCCAAATATCAAGGAATTTCGGCAAAAAAAAATTTGGGTTGTCCGCTTCAAAAATTATGACCCATATATCTAAACGACTTTTCCTTAATTAGATTCAAAATATTCTCTACTTAAAATTAAATGAAATTGCAATATAAAATGAATGAAAAACTCAATTAAAAACCGGTCTACTTACATATTTTGAATTTAATTTTTTATTTTTAACTTACGCTGCACTCAATCAGATTCGAATACGGTACTTCCAGGATAACAGATTAGCACACATCCACTAGGCTATCGTGGCAAATTTTGTAAATGTAATGTAAATTACACATTTAAGAAATTATCGCAAATAGTTCGATGCTGCGAACATTCACATTTTATGAAATTTGGCAATTGCGCTTACTATCGCAACATATTTCGATGCTGCGAACATTTACATTTTATGAAATTTGCCAATTGCGCTTATTTTCGCGACATTATCGACAAACGCTCGCTTTAGCGAACATACGATTTTTTAGATTCACGAGCATTTATCGAGCAAATTTGTTTCGAGTATTCTTCGTTTTAGCGAACCTTCTATTTCGAATCTCAGGTTTAGTGGGATATACCATAAACAACGGACAACATTAAAACCAACCGAAAATCCTTATTAATGTGTACTTAGTTTTTTTATTGAATGTTAGGATCAGTTAAAAATAAGATTGCTTAGAATTTTAAATGATTACTCTTTTAAGAACGATTGCACAGAATACTTCTTGAGCAAAATACATTCCGTTACTGTCATAATATTGTGAGTGTAAATATGTGTGTGAACATTAATTTATATTTTGCTAGAAGAGACGTAAACCATATTTTTTTAAATCAATTCTCGTATGCCATTTGCTCAAGAAGTTTGTATATATACATAAGAATTGTGATCAAGTTCACCAGACTTACCAAAGCAACGTTTTTATGTTGTGCTGTGTACGTTGAAAAATTAAATTGGAATTGATTTTTCCCTTGTTCCTGAAAATATTGATTATGTATAATTATTTCTGAATACTGTAATATAAGACTTGTTCTTGTTGTATTGGATTGATCAAATAAATAAATAAATATAACATTACGACCCTTCTTAGCCTAAAATAACTACTTTGGTTTCAACCTATTTTATTTATAGAGAATTGGTATGTAGAAGCTCTTCCCATTTTATGGTAAGACAAATCAAAATAAACACTCACTCAATTAAAATATTAATTAAATATAAATTTTTTCTGAGTAAACATTTAATTGGAAAAATTGGACAATGTTATTTTCTGTGTTCAAAATAATTTATGTTTAAATATGGTTTGCGTTTCTGCTAACTAAATTTGAATTTATCTTTATAGACATTTTTGTTTGGCTCGGCCCAATAAACATGTTTTTCTAACAAGAACTCTGTGGATAACATAATTTTTAAGAGAGAACATTTAGGCAAATTCCCTTTTTATTTTAAGGTAAACGAATAAGGTGTATGGCAGCCCTAGTTTCAACTTTTTCTCTTTCCACATCTTCATCTGCCATTTACTCTTTCAAATACTTAATATAACTATGTAATACAAAGGTTCGTGTCTATGCTAACATAAAGCACAAGCATTTTTGTTAGAAATGTTTTAGCACAAAAATTGTATGTATTAGAATAACAGGTTTGTGCTAAAGAATTAATATGAATGAAAAAAGTTTGAGTCATTTATCTTTTATAAAAGAAAATAACAAATAAATACAGTATTGGCTCTCTAGTCCAGACAGATATACATATCAAGGGCTTTTATTCAAATAAGGCTATCTACAAACACACAATTTCGTTTCGTTCTCTCATTACTAAAATTTTGCACTATCAATATTCTATGAATTCATATGAATTAGGACTCTGTGAAATACAGGATAAGCTTTTTCTTTGTTTCAATACACTTGTCTTTCAATAGTTTTTAGGGCTGCATATCCAAAGCGTGACAAAGTAACGCTATTGTTTTCGCTGCAACGTTCGTCTGTCCATCTGTGAGTCAAAGTACAAAACAAATTTTTTTGTTATATTTTCCTCTACTGCATGGCATGACTTTTTTTAGATTATTGTGTCTTTGAGATAGAAAAATTCTAATTTTTTTATTGTAGTTTCAAAGCTTGTAGCAGCCCACGAATATACATTGGAAAATAGATAAAGAAAAACATGAAAGTTCAACCCTCCGCGCTGTCAAATTTTTCTTTGTCTACATACTTCACATTTTTCTCCAAATGCAAATATAATTTAATTGAATAATTACATTAAAACCGAACTGAAGCCAAAATAATTAAATTTCTATGGATTTAACGCATACAGATCGACTAAAATGCATGACTAAATATAGAATTTTTAATTTTCAAATGAGTATACCTCACTAACTGATGTTTTATTATTTTTCACAAAATGCAGAAAACCTCATATATCGCAAAAAAAAAATTACAATCCTATTAAATAACTTGCATTTATTTTATTTCATTGCTAGTAACGCTTTCAGCCTATTTATAATGTAATATTTTCAAACGGGAAAGTTATAAAATCAGTTATGTGTTGTCAACGTATGAAAATGACGTCTTTTACCTTATAAGGGCTATATTAAAAAACAAAAAATATTTAGAATCGACTAAGACAAAAGCGTTGGAATATTTCAAATATCCGAAGTGGCCAATTTTGGGACTTCATTTATTGTGAGAAGATAATCCGTTTCGAAATGGCTGAATTATTTCGAAAATATTTAGATTCTGGCCCACTGTGCTCTGCCACATTTAGCATTTTAGGGCTTCGTACACCAAAGGTGAAAATCAAGTCTATTGCTTTCGCTACGTTGTCCGTCTGTGTGTCTAGCTGTCCATCTGTCCGTCACAGGCTTCTATCTCGAGAACCATAAGAGGTACGGACATGAAATTTTCACAGAACTACAAAAAGATTTAAAAATTTGCAAAAGATTGTTGTATCAAGTATTGTAATTTTGAAATTAAGCTTATTATGAACGGTAACAGCTGGACACTTGCGACAAACAATATTAACAATTAAAGAATAAATTAATGGATAAAGGGTATCTCTTAAATAATGCAGCGAATAAGCCGAAAAGTATATCGCCAAACTGCAAAAATCGCAAAAAAAAAAAACAAAACAAAAACAAAATCACCAACACACAAAAACCAAAACTAAAAAAAATCCCAAAACGAAAAAATCGCCAAAATGAAAAAAGCGCCAAAACGAAAAAAGCACCAAAACGAAAAAAATCGCCAAAAACAACAAACGTTAAAACTAAAAAAATTCCAAAATTAAAAAATAGCCAAAACGAAAAAAATCGCAAGAATGAAAAAAGCCCCAAACGAACAAATCGAACCCCCAAAACTAAAAAGTTCCCAAAATTAAAAAAATAGCCAAAACGAAAAACTCACCAAAATGAAAAAAGCTCTGAAAATTAAATAAAGAACCAAAGCGGAAAAAATCGCCAAAACTAAAAAATCGCAACAACTAAGAAAATCGTAAAAGAAAACGAACAAAAATTGCCAACACAAAAACAAACGTCAAAACTAAGAAGAATCCCAAAATGAAAATAAATGCCAAAATGAAAAAAGCGCCAAAACGAAAAAAGTACCACAACGAAAAAATCGCAAAAAAGACAATTAAAACATTCAAAAAACAATCAAAACTGAAAAATTGCAAAAAAATCGCCAAAACAGTAAAGCCCAAGATTGAACAATATCCAAAGCAGAAAAAAAACGCCAAAATAAAAAAATTGGTAAAACGAAAAATATGTTCAAAACTAAAAAAATCGGCAAAAATGAAAAACATGCTAAAATTCAAAAATCCTTAAGGAAAACAAAAAAAAAGCAAAACGACTAAAATTCGTACATGGTATACAAATGTATATGGTATTCGTACGGAACCCTTGACGTGCTGGTCAAAGTCGCACTTTACTGAATTTATTATTTAATTGTTCATC
This sequence comes from Panzeria rudis, assembly GCA_956483635.1. Taxonomy (NCBI): domain Eukaryota; kingdom Metazoa; phylum Arthropoda; class Insecta; order Diptera; family Tachinidae; genus Panzeria; species Panzeria rudis. The sequence continues at coordinate 45,674,376 of OY101448.1, read as the reverse complement.
GAGAGTTAATTCAAAAAATAAACATATTAATTGGCTATTAAATTCATTTATTATCACATGTAGCATGATTGACCCCAAAAAGTCACGCAACAAGGAATTTATGGTCGAACTGTGCCTTACTATTAAACGGCTTCATGAAAAATGGCCCCAAACCAAAAATGCAAAATGGCCCCAAGGTATTGAAAGCAACAACACAAAATATTGAGCCAATTTTTAATTATATAAATTGGGGCCATTTTTCCTATATTTTGGGGTCATTTTTCATTTTTAAGTTTTGGGACATTTTTAATTTTTCATAAAATGAAAAATGGCCCCCAAAAAAATTAAAAATAGTCTCAGATTAAGAAATATAAAATGAAAAATGGCCCCAAAATAGGATAAATGGCCGAAAAACTCGTTTGATGTTGTTGTTTTTAATTGAAAATTTGGGGACACTTTTCGGTGCAGTGCCATTATGGCATATGCCATCTGCTTATCAACGCTATTGGGCAATAACTTCATACGCAAAAAGTGCACATATGGGAAATAAAACCATATTTTATTATATTCTCCCTTCAGGCAGTCTTGAGGAAGGATTTTATCCGCTCGAAGAGCGGCTTCGCTGAATAAAGATTATTGCATAGCCGGCGTTCGGCCAGGCTATACAAAAATGTTTATTCAGCGAATCAGCTTTTCCATATACATACATAGAGGGAAAACCCCTTTTTTAGCATGGTCGAAGGCCGGGTTGGCAAAAGTCTAGAGGAAAAACCCCTTAAGCACGGCCGAAGGCCGGCTATACAAAAATCGTCAATCAGCGAAGCCGCCTTTCGCCATACCTAGAGGAAAAACCCCTTAAGTCCGGTCGAAGTCCGGCTATCCAAAAATCTTTAATAAGCGATTCCACTTTTCGATATACTGAGAGGAAAAACCCGTAAGCCCGACCGAAGGCCGGCTATGCAGAACTATTTCCTCAGCTTGTTTTATGAAAAATGGTCCTAAAATAAGAAAAACGGTCCTAAATTAAAAAAATGAAAAATTGCCCCAAAGTGGAAAAAATGGCCGCAAATAAATAAATGAAAAATTGCCCCAAAATAGAAAAAATTGCCCCAAAAAATTTTGTGTTTGTTTTGAATGGAAAAATATTGGGGCCCCTTTTAATTTTTTAGTTTGCGGCCATTTTTCATTAAGACCATTTTTCAAGGAGCGCTATTAAACACCCATTTATTTGTTAATCTTCTTTAAACAATTAATTATTTTTCTGTATTTAATGAAAAAATATGTAAGTAAGCTAAAATGACCATTTTCCCACAGTGTAACAACAGAATGCAACGTTCTATTTAATACATACATATAATCCAGTTTGAAAGAGAAAATTAAAGTTGGCTCAACTCAAATATCAACAACAACAGCAACAAAAACAGGATACAAGAACTCGCTTTAGAAGAGGAAGAAGTTCCCTATAAATAATCGCACCAAAAGCGATCAAATATCAGTTCGTTTTCAAAGTTGCAGGTGAAAAGTAACTAACGATGTCATCTTTAATATTTAAAAAACTGCAACTATGTATCTTCATCACGATGATGTTGCAGCAAATTTATTTGTCTCAAGCAGCTTTGCCTGGATTACAAACAACCACTTACGATGGTCAGTGAAACACATGAACAACTTAAAACAAAACATAAGGATTATAATTTTTTTAATAACGCATTTTTTTAATTTTTTCAGGTATACCACCCAACTGGTTTGCCAACGTTGATGCAGCCCCCTTTGTACGCTTGGGTTCTAAGTACTATTACGTTGAGACACGAAGTAAAGCCAATTGGTTTGATGCAGCCCACATTTGCCGCACTATGCATGCCAATTTAGTGACCTATGAAAATAGCGCAGAGTTTGATGCTGTCAACGATTATATACGACGCCAACAATACGATACTGGTAACTATTATTGGTTATCTGCTAATGATCTAGGCACAGAGGGTAAATTCTTTTCTATTGGCACTGGCTTGCCAATCACATTCGATCGTTTTACACCCGGCAATCCAGATAATGCTTTTGGTAACGAACATTGTGCACATTCCTGGTTCCATCAGGGTCAATACTCAATGAATGATTTGGATTGTAAGAAAGAATGTCATTATGTTTGCGAAGCTGAAAATCCTAAAACAATTGCATTCACTGTTTGGTAATTATTTTTGGAAATATTTAAGCGAAATATTTTTTACTTATTTACTTTTTAAATTGGTGAAAAAATAATAATAAAATGAAAGTAAAATAAAGAAGTCTTGGAAAGAGGCTGTTTACAATTTTTAAATTTGCATGTGTTGTTTTTCTTTTATTTACAAAAATTTTATTAGCATAAAATGTGGGGAAGTGAAATCGATAAAAAAGAAAGGAAGGACATCGTTTCGGACTCTATACAATTAAAAAAATATAATCTGCCATACCTCAAAAAATGTATTTTATTTATTTACTAAATGTTACAAATACAATTACAAATTATATCATAACTTAGTTTAAACGGTAATAGTAACAAAGACCTTCACTCGTTGTAGTGAAACAGACCATAGTCTGTGGTGGGAATCGAACCCACAACCTCCATACTGTTAGGCTAGCACAATACCCACTAGCCTACCGAGGCACCCACTTTAATATATATATATATATATATATATATATATATATATATATATATATATATATATATATATATATATATATATATATATATATATATATATATATATATATATATATATATATATATATATATATATATATATATATATATATATATATATATATATATATATATATATATATATATATATATATATATATATATATATATATATATATATATATGTATAATTCTCATTCTGAACGCACATTTTGTGAATGTATTTTTTAAATAGCCCCAATGAAAGCCCCAAACTAAAATTTTCATCCTTTTTTGTAATGACAATTCCCCTAATTTGAGGTCAGAACCCCTAAGTTGGCAGCCCTAATTTTGCTGCGAACTATTATTTGAAATTAACATAACTTTTAACATTGTTGTTCGATTTTATTAACGTTAGTCTTATTTGAAAGAAGAGTTAGCCTACTTTTTGCTCATGTATAAATATTTGTAAATAATCATGTTAACAGATAAACTTTTTTTTATTTTTCCATGTGAAAAAGGGGTCATAATTTTTAATTTCGTCCTGCGATTAATATATTTTATTTTTTTTGTTTTTAGAGAGTAGATGTATAGTGTTTTCAGACCCTATACCCATATTTTGTGGTGTATTTTTTCGCAAAAATCATTTCCAGAGCAACCGGGAAAGCAAATGTAACGTTCAATACACAAAAATTAAAAAAAAACCTCTCACTTATAAGCGATTGTATCAATGTGCTAGACTTCCTTTTGGTGTTGCAAGTGCACCGTCCATATTTCAATCCGGCATAAATCAGTTATTTTTTGTACCAGGTACATAGATATTTTTATTTAGATCATATTTTCATCAATCATGTGCTAGTTTTAGTTTAAAGAATAAAAATACCCAAGGTTTTTTTTCATATGGACATCGGAAAAAATCAAATTTTAACAACCAGTCTAATGTACATCCTCCATAAACAACACATTTCTAGCTACCCAGTTGCATTGTAAAGATACAGATGTATCTACTACTTATATCAAACTGTTTAAGCACAAACTGTTTTATCCAAAATAAAATAAAATAAAATAAAACAAAATATAAATAAATGCCACAAGAAAGAAAAATAAACAATAACCACCTGCCAATTTGACAACTGAGAATGTCAGTGAAAACAAAAACTAAAAAAAACAGAGAGTAAAAATCCAAATGCGAGCAAGAAATTCGTAAGCAAGAGTGTACATTTTCTATGTATCTCAGTGATGGAAAATACAGTACTTGAAATGCTACTGAACTAAACTTAAAAAGTACTTTTTTCACCTTAATGGTACTTTTTTCAAGAATTTAAAAAATACAACTTGAGGCACTCTTAATCATTAGAATTTTATTATTTCCGTGGCAGATCTTGAAACTATTCGAGATAGTCTTCACTCGAAATACAGAAGTTCCTGTGTATAAATTTAAAGGCGGGAAACTAAAAGCAACTTGAACTAACACTAGAACTATTCATATCTCGAGATAGAAATGAATAAATAAAGCTCAGCTAGAGGCTACACAAGAATTTAATTTCATATTTATTGCTGCTATTTGGCATTCACATCTCTTGACCGGCTGAGACCTTCGTGCGTATGCGGCTATAATAATTCGTCGAATTTTTTTACATAAGAAATGTTGTTATAAAAATTTTCTGTAACAAGAATGCCATGGCAATTGCTAATATTTTCGTTTCGAGTGAAACACAGAACAAGATTCACTATATTGGTTTTAAGAAAGTAGAATCTTACAATCAAAACTAAGGGCAGAGTTGTACTAATAAGCCAACTAAACTGCTCTTAATTTCATTTGAGATCAATCGGCAGAGTGCAACTTAAATAGTCTCTTATAACAAAGAATTTTATGCCGGGTGGGTTATTATGTATTTCGATTCGAAAAGAATATTATACGTAGCTTATACACAGTGCTTGAAAAATGTTCATTTCAAATCTAAATGCATAACAACTCTATAGTCAAATAGTTATCTAATAGATTCTGTATGTTGACAGGTTTGAATACATTTGTTTTCTTCAAATAAATCAAAAGTTCTTAGAAGATATTTTTGTACAGAATGCACAGAAAAAGCTAAATTTCATTTTCTGTAAAGGAATTCAATGAAATAGTAAATATTTTGTCTATGAACGGACCTACAAACGAATTTGTAAATATAGACAAAAATACCTCAACAATTTCATTGAAAAAAACGTGATTTTTCAGTGAACAAATTGTTTAAATCTATAAAACAATTTGTCTAAAAATATTTACAAATTGTAGACAAAACAATTTACTAAATCAAACAAAAATATTTACTGGAAAGTATCAAACAATATTTCTGTCTGAATTTAATAAGCAATTAGTCTAAAAATGCTAACAATTATTAAGCGAAATAGTTTACTTACGGCCCTCTTCACAATATACGATTAAAAGTTAACATAGACTTTAACGGCAAGTTCGGCATACAAAACTTGCCGTTTAAGTCCACGTTAACTTTTAATCATACATTGTGAAAAGGGCCGTTAATCAAACATATATACAAAGAAAATTTTTGTCTGTGTCATCATCATCATCATCCATTTAGCATTTATGAGATTTCACTTTGTTAAATGTGTTCAAGTCTGAATGTTTATCTAAATACTATAAAAAAATGAATGAGAATTAACGCAACGACATTAACTAATCGTTTCACCCAAAAATCTTCTGTTATCAGACTTGGTACAATTGCATTCCTCTTGCTATGGTTGTTGTTGTTATTATTTGTGTGTATGTCGTCATCGGGGTGGTTTTTTACGACACAGTTTTTCTTGTTGTTTTTGGTGTTTGCGTCCTAAATAAGAGTCAAACAAACAATTTATTGATTATGTAAAGAACATTTAGAGTAAATTAAGTTTATTTTTAGACAAACTTTTGTTTGAAATTTTTTTGGTGATAATTTTTTCTGTGTGGGTAGAAAGTTAATAAGTCAGAAGACAAGTTAAATCGTGTTTGTAAAAATATTTGATTCTACTACAATTTTGATCCTTACTGTTTTAAACTTACAGGTTGGAAAAAGGTGCTTTTTACGTCATGGGGATACTTGTTTTTTTTAAAGAGAAGTAACACAATCAGGCAATTAATGCCTACCAGTTAATTAATTAATGCGTTACCTTCTTTGGGAAAGGGATAGTGTAGAGAGAATAGGTGGTGAAGTGGGAGAGAGATAGAAAGCTTAATTCATATACAACCCTGCTATTGCGCGTTTTTTTGTAGAGCAGTGTTGCAAGCTCCTCTGGTGTCAAGTAGAGGCATTGAGTTATTTAAGCTGTGTAACCATTTTATTAGTTCTTTTACTTCGCCGATGGTTTTGCTACAATACCGACGAAGAAGGGTGCTGTGAAGTGCATTCGGATATGTTAGTATTAATCGCTGCCGGTTCTGCCAAAGTGATCAGTGCTATGCCTTCATCACTTTAACAGTCCAACAACAACCAACACAATAACACACCAATGCACATGAGAAAAATGCATGATGTTGCTGGCTTGCCTGCAACTAGTCTCGAACTCAAGACCCCAGGTTTTGTAGTCAAACGCGCTAACTACCCAGCCAACAGCACCCTCATCGCGGTATTTTGAAAATGAAAAAGTACTGAAAATAGTATAATAGTACTGAATTTGCCATCACTGATGTATCTTATAGGTGCAATTAGCTCTACATTATTAGCAGATATGAAAAGTATCGAATAAATAAAAACAGTTTGAATTGGAACTCAAAATAAGCGAATGGGGGATGTTTGACACGCAAAACGGAAAAAATATAACTACAAATGGGGGGGAAAGAAAGTAACAACAACGGTAAAACGATGTCAAATATGTAACGGTGACGATGATAGCTCTCTAGCACGTTGTTGGTGTTTACTTTAAAACTCTATGCAAATAAACCCACAACCCGTGATAAACTTTTTCTGTTATTTGGGGGACTTGGGGGCGAATGAGAAAAATAAATGAACCAACTGTCAAAGGTTTTGTTAACCAGGGTGGAGACGAAAAGATAATTTAACTGTATAATAAATTACGAATACAAAAAAAAAGAAAAGAAGAGTGAAAAATAAAAATCGAAATTTTGTGCTGCAAGTAACAATTTAATTGAATGAGGAAAAACGAGCTTTTTTCGCACTCACACAGAAGTAGAGAAAATATAACGCGTGAACGTTGTTTGCTGGTAACGGAAGAAAATTTCTTATATTTTAATGTGTATAAAACATAGAAAATTTGTTATGAAATTTTGTTGATCCAGTTGTTGTTTTTTTTTAATACCAATTGATAAATAAGTTATTAAATTCATTTAATAAAAACAAGTGAATGAAAACAAGTTTAAGGAAATTTATTGAAAAGATTGTCCAATTTTCTTTTTGTTGGTTTAATTTATAAAATTCTGTTATTATACATTTCAAGCAATAAAAGTTACATGTGTTTTTATGTATGTATCTATGTGTGTGTGGAAAAGTGATATTTTTTATTAAATTATATTTTTAAAATATCTCAAATAATAAATTTAATAAATATAAATATTCATACAAATTAATTAATATGTCAACTGAAAGCAATAATACTCCTGTGGATCCCAGAGTTCAGGTAAGTCTCCGTTTAGCAAGCAGTTCATCGCACTTGCTTCTCCAGTTTATTCAAAGTGGCCAAAATAAGACGAAAAAATATCAGTTTTAATTATCGTAACACCCTTTTCGTTAATTGTTTGATTACTCTATAGAGATATAATCTGTGTCGTAGTATATTATATTTAAGATTACTTTTCATTTATCGCTATTTACCAGTTCGTTTTTTATTTATTTTGGCTAACAATGACCCTCACAATTAAGTATACTTTTATACATTTTCTCGTTCTTCTTGCCATTTTTTTAGTTTTAAAATCTATTTTCTCTTCAGCAAGCGACACATTTGGTATTTCAAATTCACAATATTTGTATTAAAATTTATGAATATATTTTTACTTGCAAAATAGCCAAAATATTAAAAGATTTTCGCCTTCACCATGACATAAGCATTATTTATAAATTGTATTCTTCTTAAAATGCTAAAAGAAAATTGCGTTTTTTTATTTCTATTCTCTTTATTACAATGATTTTATTTGATGTGTTGTCGTCTGTGCCAAAATCAATGTTATTTTGTTACTCTAACCCAAATACAATATTGGCCAAATTTGTAAATTATAATGAACTTTTATTTTTATTGCAACTCATGGGAGGGTAATTCATTATTACATATTTACAAATGCTACATAGGAGTGCAGAGATATAGCAGCATAGTGAAAAATATTTTATTGTAACTGGTAATGGAACGTTTAATTAACAATATTCAAAAACTCTATAACAATAATGGCATATAATCATAGTCCCAAACAAAGTATACTTTACGAATTTAAAACCAGTATTGCCATAATACACAATACTGGTTTTAAACTCCTAAAGTATACTTTGTTTTGACTATGAATATGCGGTAATATCTCTAAGTCGCACCAACAATTTTTTTTAATATGCTCAATACTTTCAGAGATATGGGGGCACTTATGCAAAAAATGTATATATCGACCCCTTTGCGCGAAATGATCGTAAGCGACATTTTTAAAAGATAATTTTTTTTTATTGAAATAAAAATTTTATCAGCCTACTCATACTTAAAAATCGTCAAAATGTCAAAATTGTTGATAAATTTTTAAATACAGTCTATAAAATTTGATCGTAAGCGACAGTTTATGAATATAAATCATGTTTAAATGCAATAAAAAACCCTTCTGAAAAATTTAGTCTTTGTCGCTTACGATCATTTGGCGCTAAGGGGTCGATATATTATAAAAATTTTTGTTTTTAATTAATTCATAAAAAATAAAAAATAAACGTTATTATTCTACTAGCATATAGAATATGCTAGTAGAATAATTAAAATTGCTTCACAAATTGGGATTTTATTCGCAATTAAGTGAGGAAACTCAATTGATAAAAATCATGATTTACATACAACAGTCATACGCACACACACAAATTGAAATGTTAATATTGTTACAATACAACAGGGTATTCATTTTACTCGACTTAAAGTTTAAAAAATTAAGGTTTTTAAATTACTCGAACGAACAATCGAGTAAAATTTTTATTTCGTTCGAGCTATTCGAGTAACTTTTTTGTTTGAAAATTGTTCGAGTTAATCGATAACCTACTCGGTTTTTTTCTAGTTATTCGAGCTATTCGAGTAACTTTTTTGTTTGAAAATTGTTCGAGTTAATCGATAACCTACTCGGTTTTTTTCTAGTTTCTGTTCGGAAAAATTCAAAAAATCAAGTTTTATTACAGATTTATATATTTTGATCATCAAAAATACCACACTATTAAAATGCATCGTTTTGAAAAGTTTTTGCTTTGGAAAAAATATAAGGATTACATTTTCGTCCCACTTTTTGCTGAGTAATTCGTTAAATAACACTGCTTTACAAATTTTAACTTTTCGAATGTTTAAAGCTTGTATTGCATTTTACGAAGGTCATTAAGATGAGCTGAACAGGAGTAATGTTTTTTTTTCATTTCGGTCATTGTCCAAATAACGGTTAATTTGCTTTTTTCGATGTATACTTCTCTTTAAAGCGCCACCCAGTGCGAAAGGCTGGTTATATTAAACTCATATAATAATATCTTGTTTTAAAGGCTACTAAATTACGCTGCCAATGGTGGCCTTTATGCTTTGATCGGATAAAAAAGTGGCTTGGTTACCGTGGATCGAAGTTAAAATTTAGTGAAACTTTGGATGATTTTCACCAATTGTTGTCATTTCAGAAGCTGTTTTGTACAACAAATAATAACAAAGTTCACAGTTTTATAATTGTATTGAATGTTCCGTTCGACTTCAGCCACAACGGCCCCAAATCGGACAGAAATTTAAAATGATTTAATGCAAACAAAAAACGAAAACACATGTAAATTTACTATCTAACAATTACTAGTTATCGAAATATCTTCTTTATTTCAAATAGTTATCGGGCGATGGAAATATTTCTAAATTTCACTACAATTTCTTAATATCTACATCAAGCTGCCTAACAGTATCCCATAACGATTGAATTGGATGGCAAATTTTATAAATATTAAACATTTTGCAAGTTTTGGATAAGAAATTTGCAAAAATACATTCGAAAAAAAGAACATTTATATAAAATTTTTTACTCGAGTTATTCGATTAATCGACTTAAATTACTCGAATAAATTTTTACTCGATTTTGGAAATATTTGTTTTGATCGAACATTATTTGACGTAAATTTTCCGATTAATCGAGCAAACATTATTCGAGTGAATACCCTACTATTATATGAAAATCGTGATTTTTATCAATTGAGTTTCCTCACTTAATTGTAAATAAAATCCGAAGTTATGAATCAATTTTAATAAAATATGACTTGTTTTATTTGAAACACCTAATAGAATCATAACGCGTTTTTTTATTTTTTTACTTTTATTTTTTATGAATTAATTAAAAACAAAAATTTTTATAAAATATATGTTTTTTGCATAAGTTCCCCGATATATCTGAACCTACTGAGCAGATTAAAAAACAATGTTGGAGCGACTTGAAGATAATATTGTAATAGATTTTTGTTTATTTTTATTTCAACCGTTCTCCAGTGATGTCAGCATTGGTTGTGCAGCTGCTTCCTTTTTGCATAAAATGTATATCTCGAAAACTATAACCAAAATAGTTCTGGCAAAAAAACCCGACTTCAGTACAAAGAGCAATATACTTGATGACCTTTCATATAAACAATTTTGAAAATCGGTATGCAAATGGAGGAATTGTGCTCTAATAAATATTTTGTGTGGAGTCGTGGAAGACTTGCCCCAACGATTTTCGTAGAAAAATTATGCGACCAAACTCTAAGCAAACCATTCCAAACAAAAAAAGAATTTTGGAAATCGGCCCATAAATGGAGGAGCTATGCGATAATCAATATTTCGGGGAAAGGGGGAAAAATTATGGTACCAACCTGCAAGGGGGCTTGCAGCAAATTTCCCAACTGATTTTCGAAAAAAAACTATGGAACAAAACTGTAGTCAAACCCTTTCAAACAAAAAAAAAACAATTTTGAAAATCGGTTTACAAATGACAAAGCTATGCAATGGGGGGAGTAAGTTTCCCCCTCCGATTTTCGACAAAAAAATGTTGGGACCAATTTTTGTCAAACCCTTTCAAACAAAACGAGAATTTTGAAAATCGGTTCACAAATGACAGAGTTATGCATGGAGGGAGCAAATTTCCCCCACCGATTTTCGAAAAAAAAATTATGGGATCAAACTGCAGGCAAACACTTTCCAACAAAAAAATCATTTTTAAAATCGGTTCCCAAATGACAGAGTTATGCGTGTACAAACTTAAAAAAAGACCAAACACACGCATTGATAATCTTCTCCTTTTTGGAAGTCGGTTAAAAAAGAATAAAATGACTATATATTCGGATTCAGCGCCCCAAATTACATAAGAAACAACTTTCAGTTGCTCTGATCCAAAACTTTGTAAGCTTGTGCTATTAAACAGTATCGATTATGCTTTTGCGATTATTCAAATATAAATCCATTACTAGAGTATCCAATTATTTGACTTTTTGTTTTCTTCGAGTAAGGAATTAATCGATTTTGGAATTTTAATATTGCTCGATTAGTCGAGTAAGGGTTTTAAATTATTCGAATAACTGAAATAATTTTATAGCGTTACTGTTTTGGTTGAAAACATGCCAAAAGAGACTTACATAGTGCCAAAAATATATATTAAGCCCTCCACGAAAATATGCAATAAGCAAGTTTTCAGTAGTATAGAGTAAAATTAGCGCTTACAAACCTGCTGATATCGCTGCTGATTTTCGTATGGCGAGTTCCCGGTTTGCAGTACTACACTTCTGATTTTAGAAAAATCGCTTTTTGAAGCGCTGAATATCTTCTGAACTAAAACTGAAAATATATGGAGCTTTCTCGCTTAAAAACCTGCGTTGTGTCAGCATTCGTTCACTGCTCCAAAATAAGCACTTTTTTTAAGCGTATTATTATGCGCTTTATTGCCTTATTGCTTCAAAAACATGAAAATTTTTTACTGGGTATAAGGTTAACAACGTATGTACCTACGTGTGGGTGGCATTGTAGCTCCCAAATGTCCGTGCAGTTTTTTTTAATTTATTTTTCATTACTTTTTGCTTGAAAGTTGAATTGATCGAAAGTTTATTTCGCCAATATTCTAGAAAATCTGTTTATCGGTGATGTCGCAATGATCCAAACACAAAGCTCAGGGGTTCTTAAAACTGAAAACTTATTAAGCTAAAAAATTTTAGATGCACAGAATAAACTTTTTAGCTAATGCATCAATCAGTTTGATATAAATTGGACATTTTTTCTATGAACTTTTCAGTTCAATAGCCTTCAAGATCGTTGGCAAACCATCTTACAAATGATTTTTCTATATGTCATCTTCTTACTTATTGATCAGAATTCTCTTCAAGGAATTGGAATAAATTCCATAAGAAAAATGGTCGGAATACTTCTGGAAATATCTTAGATTCAGCTCTTGGAGTCATCTGTGTTTGGCGCTGTGAAATATCCGAATTATGTGTTTGAAAATAACTTTTAACAAGTTTTGCAAAGTGAATCAGAGCTTTATCATGCGGAAGGATTGCTTTGTCAAATCGTATCTCAAAGGAATCAATTCCTACCTACACCCAGAAAAATGATTAGTTGAAAAATGGTTAGGCCGATAAAATATTAGTTGAATACTCTATATATCAAATCAGGCTATCAATTTTCTATGAATCCAAAAAATAATCCATAGTCATGGCCATAAGAGCATAATTGATGAATATGATGAATGCAACCAAATACAATATTATGAATTGGGTTTTAGTACTAATTATTGGTATTTGCAACTAAAAAAATTTCTCTAAATTTACTTAACATTTTATCCGTTTCTGCAACTAACTAGTGGCTAATTTTATTATCGTTGATACACCTAACCGACTAAACGGTTCGGATAAGCAATTACTTTTTTTTTTTTTTTAAATAACTTCGTTTTTAATAAGAATGCTATAATAGTTGGTGCAACTGCCGAAATTATATTGGCAACAAAATTGGTTGTCTTGACGAATATGTTTTCTCTGTGTATACTAGTGTTGTCATTCGAATAAGAATAATTAGAATATTCGAACACCTTTTTTTCATTTTTGTTCGAACGAACAAAATTTTTCAATTTAGAATAAAAGAATTATTCGACCAGTTTTTGCAGAGTATTCGAATATTCGAATAACTTTTCTAAACTACTCTCTATAAAAATTAGTTTACACTTATGAATGTAACTATATCGACGCTGAAGGGGAGTTTTCCCCCCTTTTGTAAGAAAGAGGCAAAAACACCCATTCAACGAAAAGTTTGAAAAAATGTTTCTCGTGGTGTTAAGTATAAAGAAGCTTAAAAGCACAGAAATTATAATTAAAATATGCCATAACTTCTAAACTCAAAAATTTGTGAAAAAGTTCTTCTTTCCTAGTAGAATTAAAATAAATTTTTAACACATATTATAACTTCACATATGATGAATAGAAAGGCTCTAAATCATTCCGATAGATTATAGCTTCATATATCGATATAATGAAAAAAACCCCGATTTGAACAAAATAGTTAGGACCTTTCTATATTAAGGTGACGTTATGTAACGTTCACTGCAACATACTATAGTTCTCTTGTTGTTATTAAAAGTAATTTACGATCATTTTAGAAATTCATGTTTCATTGTCTTACATTTCTTTGGAATCAATAATAAACACCACCGCCTTTTTTCAATTAAATTTTTAATTAATTTTGTCCACGCTTTGTTGACTCGTAATTAATTCGTTTGTTTTTTTTTTTTCTTTTTTTTTAATTTAAGATTGAACTCGAGAAACTAAATACAGCAACGGACAATATTAACAAATATGAGGTAGAACTTGATGTAAGTATTGATTTTCTTCTCTTTCAGTTGATGTCTGTAAATGACGTTTTTTCATTGGCGAAAAAAAATAATAATATTAAACTGCATTAAAATTAAATTTTATGTTTTATTTTTGTACGATTCAATTCTTTTATCCTTAAAAACAACTTAACAAACGCACTAACCAACAAATTGGCTTACAGGAAGCAAAATGTGAATTCAAACGTATTTTAGCTGAAAGCGTTGTAAGAATAAAACAGTCTGCACACAAATTAGGAAATTCTATAGAGGCAGCGAAACCTTATTACGAATCTCGAATATATGCGGCACAGGTAAGTAAAAATAGTGGAAAGAAAGTGGAAGCTATTGTAAGATAATAAAGGAAAAACTAAAGTAAAATGTAATCCAAAAGGTATTTTGCACCAAAAAAAAATGCAATTAAAGACAAGTATGTTGATTAAAATCAGCTATCCAATAAAAATAAATAAAAAACTGTATTAAAAAATTAATTCTAAAATGGCACACTGTGCGGCGAAATACATTCCAAAATCATATTTTATCACTTTAGCCTTAAATTCGTCTTTTAAATAAAACCAGTCTATATGATATTAAAATCATTTTTCTGCATTTTAAATCAATTTAGATATCCCCACCTCTAAAAACAATCGATATACATACTTATAATGCTAGTTGTAATTTTAATTATACCGAAAGTACTTAAAACTTAAATATGTTTCAAGTACTTTGCAAATCTTTTTTCCAGTACTTTTTAAGTACTCCCAAATCGCTTAAATATTTTGCACTACAGTTAAAATACTCCGCAAGTACTCTCTGCAGTACATTTAATGTGCTAAGAGAATACTACGAATTAATTTAAATAATTTTGCCGTATATAGTTGCAAAATATTGAAATATTTTGCAGTATTTTTTTAGTACTCCGAAAAAAACGTAACGTAAATCTGTTTCCATTACCGTTTCAGTACTCCGGTACTTCTTATTTGCTTCAATATTTTTCACTGCTTTTAATGTACTCCAAAAATAATTAAATCGTTTTCCAGTAATTTTAAAGCACTCCGAAATTGCTTATAGCTGCTTGAATATTTTTTCATTACTTTTAAGATACTCCAAAAATAATTAAGTCGTTTTCCAGAAATTTTAAAGCACTCCGAAATTGCTTATAGATTTTCAACTACAGTTTAAATACTCCGAATATATTTGAACCTCTCTCAAGTACATTTATTGTTAAGCCCTTTCCCAGTACTTTCTTCGATCTCCGAAAAAAAATTAAATATTTTTCCAGTATATTTTTAGTACTCCGAAAGTTGTTAAATATTTTTCCAGTACTTACAAACTGTTTGCATATTTTTCCAATACTTTTTAAGTAATCCGAAATTGCTTAAATATTTTCTACGACAGTTTAAATACTCCGAAAGTATGCTCCCTGTGACGGAAAATCGTTCCAAACTCCGAAAGTCCAGCATATTTAATAAGCTACGGTGATAAATATTTCCAGTACTTTTTAACTACTCCGAAATAACATTAAATAAATTTGCCGTACGTTTTAAATAGCTAGACCCAAGAATAATTAAGTTTTTTGCAAGTACTTTTTTAGTATTCCGAAAAAAAACTTACTCTTTAGCACTCCGAAAATACTTGATTTCAGTACTTTTTGGGCATGTAGTTCCATTACTTATTTAGTACATACAATCCCAGTATATGTATGTACTTTAAACATTGTTAAACCTTTTTTTTTCAATACTATTCAAGCACTATGAAAATACTTAAATAATCTCGCAGTATTTTTGAAACACATTTTTTCGAAAACTCATTGCTTTTAAAGTAAAGTATGTTCTCCGCAAACATTTAAATCATTTCTCAGTAATTTTTAGGTGTCCCAAAAATGCCTACATCTTTGTCCAATACTTGTTAAGTACTCCCATAATACTTTTCCCAATACTTTTTAAGTATATGCTCCGAATATACCTAAATATTTCTAAGTATGTACTAAGAAAATACTTGATTCCCAGTAGAGTATATACAAAATATACTCCAAAAATACCTAAAACTTTGTTAGCACTCCTTATGTACTTTAAATATACTGAAATATTTTCCCAGTACTTTTTAAATACATACTTCGAAAATACTTAAATTTTTCCAGTTCCTTCTAAGCATAAACTCCAAAAATACTTAAATCTTTTTGCAGTACTCTCTAAGTTCTGCGAAAATACTTTTAAATATTTCAAAAATACTTCAACTTCTTACAATAGTTTGTTGGTGCTTCGAAAATACTTAACTATTATTTCTGATTCCTATCTCTCTTTGGCAAGTATTTCTGTGCTCATGATTAATATACTACATAAGTATATTATATTTGTTGTTAATTAAAAAAAATAGTTTTAATTAGGACTTCCCACAATAATATATATTTATGTATCTATGTATATTTTCTTTTAGCTTGCCAAAGAAACTCAACAAGCATCATCAAATTATGATAAGGCGAAATCCATACACGCAGCTGCCAAAGAAATGGTTTATCTCGCAGAACAGGGTTTGGGTGAAAAATCTACCTTGGATACAGCCTGCCAGGAAATGTTAAGTCATGCAGCTAGTAGGTGTTATAATGATAAAAATTATTACACTTTCTCTAATAGTACTTTTTTCCATGATTTAAATGACATTATTATTTATGGCGGTGTATGTTATGTCTTGCTTTATAATATTTTTCTTTAAGGCAAAGTAAATCAATCACAATTAGAAGTTACTGATGCTCGTAATTCTTTAAAAATGTGTCAATTGAAACTAGAAGTAGCAAATAATCGTGTGGGTAAATTGCAGGGACAATTACGGCAAGCAATTAAAGCATCAAGGTAAGTAAGACATGCCAACATAAATAAGATCCAATCATATTCAAATCAAATTATTTTAAAGAGAGAAATTTATAACAACACATGGCATGACGACTAAGAAGTTAAGGTGTAAATTTTCGTGGGTGGATAGGTGTACATATTTGATTAACTACATTATAATTAACCAAAAGAGCTAATTTTGAATTATTGATAGTTCAGAAAACATTTTTCCAAATAGAGCTTTTCGCTATTTCGATAGATGAACCTCTAATCCATCGAAATATGCTAAAAAAATTAGTTAGGGCTTTTCTATATTAAGGTAACGATACACATTTGCTTTTGTTATTATAGTGCCACTAACGACGATATTTTCATATATAGTACATACGACACAAGTTTTGTTTTTAAAGTGCTAGACAATTTAGTTTTTGTCAGATACCTCCTCATCTTTATCGCCATTCGGCACACTTCACCTAGTCAGCGGATCCGCCGCCATGACCCCCACCAAAAATAAAAATTTTAATTTAAAAACAAAAAATTTACCTACTTTGATGACATAAAATAAATCAAGATATTAATTTCAAGTTCTATATGAAAAAAGAAGAATATTTATCAGCAAAAAAGCACTATCGCATGGAAGATACTTAGGAAATACTTCTCAAGAATTTAGCCGAGACACCTGGTGTTTAGCTGAGACACCTTTACTCAGCAAGGTTATCACCCCTTACCCAAGACATAAGCCTATTCCAAGGATTCCCAAAAACTGCGACAAAATCCCCCCAAAATCCTAGAAGGTCCCCGGATATTCCGTGAAAGCAACGGCAGCACCGAAAGCCGCAAAAATACCAAAGCGACAACATTGAGTTTTTAAGGAAATTAACCTTCTCCGGCCGGCTGCCTAGTGTATTCGTTTTGTATTTTCGTTAACAGTATCCGTTACCAGTACTCCTTACACGTATTCCTTACACGTATTCCTTACAAGTATTTTTTCATATTAAAAAAAATTACTACCCAGCATAGAAAACATTGAGGTGCACAACGTGTCAACAAAAACATGACTGATGATGGAGATCGTGTTTTAACTTTGAACTTCTTATTCATATGAATTGAAGTTTAAAATAACATCTCTAGTTCTTCTATGAGATTTTTGAGTAAAGTTTCCCTGATGACTTGAATTATCCCCAATAAAAGACGCATAGGAAGTAGTTTAATACTCGTCCATAATCAATTTCAATGTCTTTTAAGAAAACTTTAATATTTTATTGAATATTAAAATGTTAATTTGGGGAAAAGCACGTTTCAAAATGAAAAATTTTTAAATTTCGCATGGTATTCAGGTATGTGATGGAAATCGATTTTAAAATTATATATAACAAAGAAATACTTTTATAATATTTGTGGTAAAGTTCTTTTTAACCCCCGACTAAAAAAGGGGTGTTATAAGTTTGTAGTGTGTATCTGTGTGGATGTACGAACCCTCGTACAGACCAAACGGCTGGACCGATTTTGATTTAGTTTTTTCTGTTTGAAAGGTGACTTGATCGAGAGTGTTCTTAGCTATGAAATTGGTCCAGCCGTTTAGAAGATATCACATATTTTCCTGTCACATGTATCCTGTTGAATCTGTGTGTCTTTGACATCGTAGCTCCCAAACGGCTAGCTCGATTTTAATTTAGTAAATTTTGCTTGAAAGGTGACTTGATACAAAATCTTCCAACGTATATTTAAAGAAAATTGGTCCAGCCATTTTAAAGTTATCATCTATTTTCTTCGGGGGTTTTTAAAATTTTTAATTTAATGTTATTAATAGAGAAGTATTCAAGATAGATCAACACCAGGTAGTCGCAAGGGAATTCGCCGTGGAGAATTTACATTTGGGCTGTCAAAAAAGCTGATACATTAACACTGCTGACAGCCCAAATGTGTAAACATTTACGTAAACAGCTGGGCTCTTGCGGTCACCTAGTATGAATTCGCCTTGGAAGTATTGTTTAAAAAAACGCCTTTAAAAATGAGTTCCAAGGAAAATTCATAACAGGTAGACTCGCCTCAATTCGCTTTGGAAAATACCCGGTTTCTTTGTCAAAAAATGTACTGAAAAATATAACAACAAAGCATTTGATATTCTAACTAGAGATGGGCGCGTGTCGTGCTTTTTTGCGTGTCACGAACACGCACGACTTAACACGAAGTGTTCGTGACAGAAAATCTGATTTCGTGCGTGTTCGGGTCGTGGCGTTTTGACACGAAAAAACACGATAAGATTTTAAGATTAAAATATGTATGAACGTAGAAGATTGCCGCAGAAGACTATTGAGCGAAAATCTAGATAAGTTACTGTTTTTCAAGAGAAATATGAAATTAATATACAACTAGAACATGAAACGTTAAAATAGAAGAAAAATATGTCTTTGAATATAAAAAAATGTTTATTTTTGTTTTTGGATTTGATTTCGTGCGTGTTGTGTCGTGTTCGTGTTTTGAAAATTTTGGGCGTGCGTGTTTCGTACGTTTTGGACATCCGGGATTCGTGTTCGGGTCGTGTCGTGTTGGAAAATGTTGACACGCGCCCATCTCTAATTCTCACCAGATCAAAAATACAAGCGGAGAAAATGAGCAAAAAATAGACAGCTGATCTGTAGAATCCACCTGTTATGAATTCGCCTTGTTGAGTTCGTTTTTGAAATCGATTTCCATCACATATCTGATTGCTACCCTACGTCTATACCTTATATATTTTTATCATGACAAATTCCATATAGGTAAAACAGCTAACATAAAACAAATTATTTTTTAGTATAAAATTTGACTTTTGTCATGATAAAAATATATCAGGTATGGACGTAGGGTTACGAAATGAAAATGCACGTTTAAATTTAATGATAGAAATAGACAGCACTGATTGTGCTGCCTCAGATAAGCTGTGTTTAGTAACACTAAAATCACCGCGCTGCCAGACTCAGTTCAATAAACAACAGTTGATGGAATTCAGAATAACGGAAATGGAATGGTAACGAGAGCTTACCAGACTGATCAAGATCACTTGATGAGAAGTATAAATAGTGGTTCCAGTACAAATGGCAAGTCGGTGAACTTTTGGACTTATCTGTTACACTAATTCTCTGATTTATACTTATAGTAACAGGTATGTATCTGTTATATCTATTTTAGCAATACTTTCAGATATACTGTTGCACGTGAAATTAAATACCTGTGTTTTATTTTTATTGCAATTCAGCGAGCCTGTAGAAAATGATACAAGCATTTTTACGAAAAGGTCGAAAAACGTAACAATATTTTCCACAATTTTTACATGTCGCGAAAGTGTTGATCAGATTGATCAGTCTGTTCATACGACTTAAAACTAATTTTAATACGGATTTTAGTTTGTTTCAATCAAATCGGACGAAGCTTTTATCTCAAAAACTAGTCTCAATTCAAATCAAGTATTTCATAGGTTATGAACCTCAGTAAGTTCTGATATGTATCAGAATTGACTATATTTTTCTGCCTGTTCTCTAAATTGAGTTGATTTTTACGAATTAGTTTTCTATTTTTTAGAGCTTAAAATATCATATCTGAAATTAATTTATTATATATGATTTAAAATACATCAATGGGGAAATTATTTATTTTGTTGGAAAACGAGAAATTTACTCGAATTCGGTTTACAGAACAGGAACGTTTTATTTTGTTTAAACTTTAAAGCAACTTTTAATTTTATATGTGCATTTTTTATACATTTTTTATTTTGATACTATTTTATTTTTTATTTTGTTTTAGTTTTAATATTAGACGGAATTTACTTTTAATTAATTTATTGGCTTATCAACATGATTTAAATAATTTGTAAGTAATATGCAGAAAAATTCATATGATTTTCAAAATTCATACAATTTAAACTATCTTACTTAGTAAATTTTTTTTTCTTTTTTCTAGACCTTATTACGAAACCCGTGCCAATTATAATGGTATATTAAAAGCACAAAAGGAAAAAATCAATAGCCTAGAGAGTAGAGTGGCTGAAGCCAAAATGACATATAATGAAGCTTTAAAAAATCTAGAACAAATTTCGGAAGAAATTCACCGCCAACGACAGCAAAAACAAAAGGAGCTAATGAATTATGAAACTATGTTGAAACAAGTGGAAGTTGATAATGCCTCTTCGAATTATTCCTCGCCAGTGGAAAGTGGTGGTAGTTATTCACAATTTCCTTGTGATATAGATACGTCTGATGAATACCTTGAGATGCCCGATAAATTATCTACCAATTCGAGCCCAGTGCGGCAAAGACATCCAGATGAACATGAATGTCCACATTTGCTGCATGATTTTGATGCGGTCTTAACATTTCCACAGAAAATCGCTAGCGGCATGCATAAATCGGCAAGTACTAGCAACACAACAGATAATCTCTTTGTCCAGGCACAAATGCATGGACCATATGAGATTAAGTCCTCCATGGGTAGTGGACAAAATCTTACTAACGATAACAGCTCTAGTACGGGCAAAGGTGGTAGTGGTAGTGGTTGTGGCGGTGGCGGTGGTAGAAGTGGTATGACCGAAAGTGATGATAATGATATAGAACAGTGGACCGAAATACGTTTATCGCACTCAGATAGTACCAGCTCTAGTTATTCCAATCAAAGCTTACTGCATGATCATGCAGATGCGCAAGCCGAAGATGCTCAATCCCACCACTCATCATCGTCTTCATCAGACGAGCCCAAACGTAAAGTTACTTGCACTACAATCTTTCAAGAAGAGCAACTAGGTAAAAAGCAATCACTGTCTCAATGGCTAACACGCTCAAACAGTCTAAAAGTCAGTGGTCGTCGTCAGTCACTAGATCTTCTAATTGATGCCAGTGATAAAGTTAAAGATGTCTTTTCGTTTGGCTTTCAAAAAGTCGGTCGTTCTTTAGAACGTCGCAATAGTGAGTCGGAAATGAATAGTGAAAATAGTGATGGATCCACAAACGTGGTCATCGGTGGTGGTAGTGTAATGGGTAGTAGTGGTAGTGCGGCTGTTGGCGGAAATACGTCCGCTACTTCAACTTCATCAGCTAGTGATTTCCTATTTTTCACAAGGTCAGTAGACCCATCAACAAGGCATGATTATACAAATAATAAAAATAAAAACAGCACTTTCACAAACTCTTTTATTTATAACAATCATACCAATAATCATACTCGTAGTAGAGCTTTGCACAAAAAGACTGGATTATTTGGCGCTTTACAAAATCACTTCACAAAATTAAAATAATTATTTGAACGTAAATCTAACAAAATCTTTTTTGCAATTTATTCTATATATGTATATGTACACTAACCAACATCACCACCTACTTATTATATACATACATATTTTAAGATATAATACTAAACAAAAAAAATGTTTACTCTCTTTATGATTGTACTTCTTTTTACAAAGGCAAGTAATTATAATTGGCTGCTGTAGTAATTATTATAATTTATTAATTTTATTTATTTATTATTATGTTTTAATTATTTTTACAGCTTATATAGTAATTATATATGTATGTATGTGTTAATAGCATATTTATAAATCAGTCTTTAGGGTTTTGGAGCCCTTAAGTTTAGGTCAGACTTTTTAAAAAGTATTTGACGAACAAAAGCGTAATCACTAAAGAATGTTTTATAGTCTCCTTCGTCTTAAGCAAATACTCGGTAGGGTCTATTGGTACAACTTCTAAATTACGTGTTAGTAAAATGTTACTTTAACTATAGTGAGGAATATAGTGAGAGGTGCCATTTAACTATTTTCATTATAAAAACTTCGCTGTAGAATTAATTTTGAATGGCCCATAATCATAGTCCTAAACAAAGTATACTTTACGAATTTAAAACCAGTATTGCCATACAAAATACCGGTTTTAAGCTTCTAAAGTATACTTTGTTTTGACTATGATTATGCGCTAATATATTTGAAAACATGGCAGCACCGCATCTAAAACGGTCTACTAACTTATACTATGTTTCCACCGGCTTGGTTTTGAATAAAAATGTAGTTTGACATATGGAAAAATTTATTAAACTGAATATTTTATTCAAAACCATGCCAGTGAAAACATAGTTTTAAGGCGCTACTTTAAACTGTTGTAAACATACAAAACTAGTTTCCGAAACTGAAACTTCAATAATACCCAGCAAAAACGTGTGTAATTTTTGTAATCGGTAGTACTTTATTAATGGGTTACAAAGTAATGAATGGAAATTATTTCTCTTATTACTAGGATTCAAATTAGATCTACTACCTAGTTTTTAATAAAATTAGTACGTATTTTTATCATTATCTGAAAGTAGCTACAATTTGTTGATATGTATTAATAAAATAAGTAGACAACCAATTTTTAAGTCAAAATGTGTTTGTAAATGAAAACTAATTTTTGTCGCTTAAACTTATAAGTCAACAATAGCCCAGCAAAAACTTTGTTTACTGATAGGCAAAAAAGTATATGAAGATTTAAGTCATAGCTACTTACAATTTGACTCAATAACTACTTATTTTTGTTTGAGAAGTCCAAAACATAAGAGGTACCCCTTACAAATGTATTTACATTGTCACAGCAATTAACTAGTTACTATTTGGCTTACTTGAAGCTAAAAAATAAGTAGTCAAATAAACAAATTAAAATTAAAAAATTTTATTTACACACATTATATTTTATTTATATTTTTTCAAATGTTTTATTTATTTCACCCAGCTGGGATACGAACCTGTGCTCATTCAGATTTGAAGACAAGAAATTTACCCACTCAGCTATTGTTGAGTTGTAAGTTTAAGCGACAAAAATTAGTTTTCATATACAAACACATGTTGACTTAAAAAATGGTTGTCTGCATATTTTATTAATACACATCAACAAATTGTAACTACTTGCAGATAATGAGAAAAATACGTACTAAATTTATTAAGAATTATGTAGTAGCTCTAATTTGAAGCATAGTAATAAGATAAATAAGTACCACAAAAATACACAAAATATATACACAAAAATATTTTTAAAAAAGTTTTTTTTTTTTGACATATCGTCCCTACCATGTCAAACCTTCCAATATGCAAAATTCGTTTTTTAGATTCTTTACCATGATTCTCCAATGGTTACGATACGGTTCGTTGGAAAATTTTGAATTTCTCACAGAGTATTGCAAACTCATAAGAAGTATTTTAAAATATTTTGAGTTCACAATTGACGATTTTTCGCGATCTTTTTAGAAGTATCGATTTGCATATTGGATGGTTTAGCATACTAGGGACGATTTGGTTTGGCGCATATGCTACAAGCTCGGAATGGAGGAAAACGAAACAAAAGGTTTGCATAAAGTTTTCTGAAAACGTACACGATAACCTTTTTGCAATTTTTGCGATTTAAGCCGGCATAAGTTTTGAGCAAACGTATAAACTTTTATAAACTTTCATCAATATGTATAATTAAAAGGTGATAAGCTTTTATTGAAAACGAAAAACCTTATTTTGTGCTGCATATCAAATTCTTTTTCAAATGCTCCTTTTTTTTTTGCTACATATCCATACAAACAGATGTGAATAGTATACAAAAACTTTTGGATATTAAAGAAGAAAATATCATGGCGTAACAGTCCTATATGACTTGAAAATATTGGCCCATATTACGGTTGTCGTAGGCGTAGTCGAAATTAAACGACTGCAATGTAGAACATATAGCAAGCGTTGCCCCTTTTGATCGATTTCGCCACGACTACGACAACCATAATAAGGCTGATTGTGTAATTTTTTTCGGCGCGCTTCCTTTGTTCCTGAGTTACAGGGTCTAAAGTGTCCATCTTTGTATTGGCTGAAAAAAGAGAGAGATAGATATATATTCAACAGTGCGAAATTTATTTTATTCAGATGAACCATTTTTCGAATTTTTGGCAATAAGCAAAAAACTGGAAAAAACAACACTTTTTTTAGGAATTCGGAAACTGGCGTTATAACTAGCAACGTTCTAGTGTTATTCGAAATCGAAATTCGAAAAAAAATATTCGGACGCTCCACCCTAGTGGCCATGCTCTTTAATGAGAACTTCTCGCATAGAAAAGATGTGAAACAAAATCTTCCACCGTTTCTCCAAGTGCTTGAAAAAAATTTGGCCCATAATAGTGGTGTCAAAAGAAGATGTCCTTTTAAATAAAAATATGTGGAATATAAGCTCCCATATGCATAAAAATGTACTAAACTTAATGTTGGTTTAATGTATGAATTTCGTATGAAAAACCCGGTTTTAATGCATATATTAACTTTAATAATCGTTTATGAATATGAGGGAAAGAGTTTAATACGCTAAACTTTAAATCCGTTTTCAGTTTTTTCTATAACGGACAGATTTTTTCATCATAAGTTCGAGAAGGGTTTGTCCGATTTGGATAAATAAAACGACAAAAGATGCTTACGCTTATATCGTCAAATATTTCCCACATCTGACTGTATCTTTAGTACTTCTATTTACGAGTATTTTTTTTATATCTGAACATGTTTGTTTATTTTAATATTTTTATCATGCATGTTTTTTATCGATGTCCTTCCTATCAATTTCGATGTTGAGTTTAAATTAATTTTTTACTAAGGAATTGAAAATTTTCCTAACATTAATTTTATATTATTAGATTTATTTTCAGCTTATTAGATTTATTTTGAGCGTAATTTTAATGTTGACACTATCAGTCTTGTTAATGCAAAATTTTAAAATTTTTGTTTTTCTAAAACTTGTAACATAAAAGTCGATATTTATGGTGCACTGATAAGATATTCAGAAGTTTCATAACTTTTTAAGAACTTCGGCATCCCAAAAAAAGTCGACCGATTTCGATTTAGTATTTTTGACCCAATAAGACATAAACAGCTGAACGGAAATGAATGGAATTTGGCACACAGATAATAACACTATCCCAGCAAAAAAAAATTCGACATTTAGAAGCACTAAAAGCTGTTAGAAGCAATGCATTCATTGCTCATTTAAGAACGAATGCTTTCAAAAATGCTACCACAAATTCTCTAACGTTTGCAAAACATGTAAAAAATATAGGCAAAGCAACATAGGTATTTAAGATTTAACTTCTCTCACTGACGATAGTGCTTCCTCGAAGCGCTAACGTAAGCGAGACCCTTAAAATATCCCTACCAGCAAATCAGTAGTCGACTACAAAAATAATTAACTTGCAGTTAACTTTTTTAGGCTAAATAAAAGATAACTACAGTGTAATGCACAACTGACCTAAAATCAATTCTTAAGTTGAGTTCATAATTGAGAGCTAATAATCGTATTCTCTCAGCTACTGTAAAACTCATTATATTAACTTTCTGCTGTCATTGTTTTAAATCGTACCTTATTAACTGGGTGGTCAGCGCGTTGTCTGAAAACGTTCAAACCCCACCATCATCTTTTTGTATACTAACTACCAGCTGACTTAAATAAAGTCAGCTTTAAATTAATTGAAACGTAATGCATATTCGGACAATTGACTACCTCCTATGCAATCGCAATGTTAAAATAGTCAGTTGACTCCATTAAAAGTAATCCAGGCATAAACCACTATTAGTTGCGAAATAGCTATATGAACCCTGTCGGAAAATCACTAGTCGTGTACAGAAATAATCAATTTATAGTTAACTTTTCTTAGACTAACTAAAAGCTAACTACAAAGTAATCCAGAAATGACCCAAAATCAATTCTTAAGTTCAGTACGTAATAGGATTTGGTGAGAGCCAAGAACTTTATTCTCAGCTACTTTGAAATTCATTTCAAGTTTTTATTAATTTTTTGCTGTTATTATTTTAAGTGGTACCTTAGCTGGGTGGTTAGCGCGTTGACTATAAAACGTGTGATACATAGTTCGAACCCCAGCAACATCTTCTGGCATACTAACTACCAATTGACTTAAATAAAGTAAACTTTAAGTTAGTTGGAAAGTAATGCAGAGTGTGACAATTGACTACCGCCTAGGACATCGCAATGTTAAAATAGTTAGTTGCTTCCATTGAAAAGTAATCCAAATATCAGTCAGCACCAGTTGCGAAATATTTAGCTTAAATTTAATATAAAATTAACTCAGTTTCCGACAGGGTAATTTTTATGTTTTAATTTTTATGTTTATGTTAACTTTGTGGTGCTGGCTTGTAACAGTGTTTTTTGCTGAGTGGTTGGCGCGTTGGATTTTAAATCTGAAGGTGCTTAGTTCGATACTAGTTGAAATTAAAATAACCAAACAGTGAGTAAAAATACAAAATTATTAATTAAATATAAGAAATAATAAATAAGCCTTCAATATGACGTTAGCCCATTAGTGAACATGCTCATCCATCATTCTCGACAATCCACATCGAATCATTTTTCCATATATTTTCAGTTTTAGTGCTGAAAATTTTGATGATTTCCAACACTAATATAAGCATTTTGTGGAAACAGAAACTGCATTATAAAAGCGCAATTGCAAGTGATTCCGTTTTATTGTCTCATTATAAAAATGCTTCCAGCAACTACTAATTTTTGCTGGGTATACAACACAAAAAATATAACAGGGTTCTAACATCTCACATTTTAGGTATAAGGGGTGCTCAGGAGTTTTATGTAAAACACTACGATGACCATTTTTATGAAATATTTCAACCCTCTACCTCTTTGTTGTATTAGTTTTTTTGGCCCTTTCTTGAAAAGGCAGCAAAAGCTTCCATCGTTTTATCGACATATCGAGCCCTATTTTCGATTTAATCGTAAGCGATTTGTTGGGAAAAATAAACTTTTTTATTGAAATTAAAATTTTATAAGCCTACCCACAGCTTAGAATTGTCAAAATGCCAAAGTTGTCGATAACTTTTAAAATACAGGCAGTAAAATGTTTAATATAATCAGCCGTGTCACAGAATCCGTTTTGATTCCGTAGTTGTCATTCCGAGAAAAAGTTCATTTTTAGTGCTTTAGATTCCGTTCATTTTGTATTTAGATTTTACAATAATAATGTTTTTATACCTTGAGGCGTTTTGTTTTAGAAACAAATATCACATGGAAAGCATATGACCAATATTTATTTGACGCTCCTAAAAGTATGCACGTTTTTAAGTATTTAGTGCAAATGAAGTTAGCAGGAAAGTGTTTTTCAATTCCGCTTTGAAATTTAGAAGTGGTTTGATTACGAACAAAATTTTAGTTTTTCGTTTTCTGAAGAAGCAACTAACGGAATTGAAACCACTTCCGATCGGAATGGTGTTCTGTGACATGGCTGAATAAAATGATCTTCTCCTGAAAACTTTCATTTTGGTTGCTTACGATAAAATCCAAAATGGGGCTCGATAAAGTCCACTTTTGTTGTTAACCCTTAAACACATAGTAAGGCTCATAGTAACGATTCCGGTCGCCATTGAAGGGGATTTTTTTTGTCCCTTTACCAAGAAAGCTGCAAAAAGAGCCATGCAGCAAAGTGTTAGAGAGCTAAAATGTTCCACAAAATATTTTATCGTAGTGTTTTACATAAGAGTGCTAAGCTCTATTTACATCTAAAATGTAAGGATTATAAGATTTTCTATGCCGGTTCGCTATAGCAATGTGCAAAACGAGGGAACTTTAGGACCCCCTGAAATGACACCGGGGACTCATTTCAATATGCTGAAATACGTAATTGCACTAATTCTGTTGATGTTTAGTGTTGACTTGAAAATTATGAGGCTCACTAAACTTTAGTTATAGTGATGTTAAAAATTTTGCACTAAAATTAAATTATTGATTGAGCAATTTTCAGTTTATTGCAACTTTTTTCTTCTTTAAGTTGATTCCAAAGTAGAAGTTAAAATTTTTTAAAGTACATATGTTTAAATGCAAATTTTTTTAGTCTTGGTTCAAATATTGCACTAATTGAGCATAGTGTAGTAGTGAAAAAATTAGCACTACCATTAATTTTTCTTAGTGCTACTAGAGGGAAACTATTATCACTAAGCTGGTGAAACATAAATTGTCTTAAATTTAATTTAGTGCTAGTAGTGTAATGCTTACTTCAATCAAGATTTAGTGTATTACTGCCCAAAAACTATGTAAAATTCTTTAAAATTTCTGCTACGGATAAGTAAATATTAAAAATGTGTATTCAAAAAACTTTATTTATCATAATTTTGGTTGCCCTGATTATTATATGCTTTAAAATCCATGGACTGATTTAAAATATGATTAATTTCGGAAAATCACAAAACAAAGAAACTCATGTCTCAATCTCTTTTTTCTATTTAGATCTGAGCCAAAAGAAATATTATCGGATGAACAGGTGGAAAATCTTTTACTCAATCATACAGTGGATGAAAATGGCACAATAATTGTCGAAGAGCTTAAATCACCTCTACAACAGCCAATTAGTAATAAGTTTGGTTTGCCAACACTTTTAGTGTAAATTCGTCATAAAAAGATTAGTAAAATTTTATTTTTTAAATTACTTTTAAGTTTGATATTTATTTAATTTTTGTTTTTCAATTAAATATAAGAACACATATCAGAATATTGATACATTACCTATTTAATAATAGCATACATAAATAATATCAATAGAAATTTTTAAACAAACCTTAGAACATTATGCATATTTTTAAATATAAGTTATATAGAAGAAAAAACACTTCTCATTCAATTTCATTTAAAAGATTTGTGATAGTAGCAATATAGTTTTTAAGTTTTATGAATTTTCATTTAGACATTTTAATTATTTTCTTATAACTTAAGTTGGTTCGTAGTAGAGATGCCAAAGGGAAAATCACTATCGCGGAAATCCCACGATTTTCGGGACTTAACAATTCCGGAAGCCCGTGGTTTTAACCGACCTCAAAAAAAGGAGAAAGTTAATCATTTTTCGTCTTGTATTTTTTTTTTAATGTATGTTCCCTCAAAACTCCGCCATTTATGAAGCGATTTCAGATTTTTTTTCTTTATTTAATAGAATGTGCTTCCAGATTGGTCCCGTTGAAAAATGGGCAGGTTAACGTCCGTACGAAGTAAATTCACATTCATTTTTAATTACTTCTACTCAACCGATTCGAATGAAACTTTGCATACAGCCTTAGTTATCATTAAAATACAACATTATGTTTAGAGAAGTGGGCAGTGCCATGCCCATGAAAAGTAAATAAACATTTGAACTGTTTCTACTTAACCGATTCTTATGAAACTTTGCATACACATTTAGTTATCGTTACAATAAATCATTGTGGTTAGAAAAGTGGGCAGTGCCACGCCCATGAAAAGTAAATATTCATTTTAACTACTTCTGCTTAACCGATTTTTATGAAACTTAGCACACACAATTAGTTCTCTTAAAAGTACATGATGACATGAATATGGGGGCAGTGCAACACCTATTTTGTAGTCGGTTTTTTTTTGCAAGAATTATTATTTAGTGTTCTGGTTTTCTTTCGAAGGGGTTTTTTTTAATTTAGAACGATTTTCCGTCATCCCCCGTCAAATTTGGTTTGTAAACAGACCGGTTTCGGCTATGTGCCATCTTCAGTGTTCTATTGAATACTAAATTTTTATTTATAAATATTATTTAGTATTAAATCTCAGAAAATTAAACGAAGAAAAGAATTAAAATAGATATTTTCAACTAACTGCAAAGACATAATTTTTCTATAATATTTTTCGGAACTTTGAAATGCTGAAAATCTCGATTCGGGACTTCGGGACTTCGGGCCTCTATTCCGAAATCTGGATTTTCAGAAACCAGTCCCGATTGGCATCCCTGGCTCGTAAATTTACTTTTACTTTATTTGTTCCCAATTGAACTATTTCGTGTCCAAAACCAAGCAGATTAAAGGCTAATTAAACCGTATGGTTTAAATCTGACATAAATTATACAAATTGTATTCTTCATACAGTAAGTAATTATTACAAATTATGCAAAATAAATTACTATTAAATTTTATGGAGTTTATTATAAAGTTTATTGAAGACAAAACAACATTAACAGATTTTTCTTAAGATACAATAATGCAGCTCCAACCAAAAAAAAAACGAATGAAATAAAAAATAGCATTATTCGATTATAGAAACATACGGAAGTTTTCCATTTAATAACACATGCACGTTAGAGTGTCCATTATTTTTTAAAGTGGAAATATTTTTGGTCTCATCCCTCAAAAAGTTGAGACTTGATGCAAAAATTACTCTCCGAAAAGTTCACGCCCCTGGGACCACGTCTTCCCGTGCCGACTTAAGCGTAGTATGCAGCTCTGAATGAAATTCAGGCTGCCATAAGAAGTATGTGTAAAGAAAACAAACTGAAATTCAGGTTGGTAAATTTCTTAAAGAAATTTCCCTTTACTAGTCGCAGTTCCAAAATAAAAGTACACGGAATTTTGGCATTTATTGTCTATTACAGGCATGCTATAACAATAAGTGGAGAGTTTTTTCCGTCAACTGAAACAGACAATTGTTTGGTCACGTAATTTTTGACATTTCTAGTTTTTCGTACATTATAAATAATTTTTAGTGTTTTTGTGTGTTGTAAATTAAAACATATATAAATTTGTGTGTATGCAAACAAAATTCTGTATAAAATTCTACACGATTATTTCTCCGTGTAGAAATAAATGCAAAACTCCAAACCTGAATTTCAGTGAGAACTGCATACTACGCTTTACGGTTGAAATTTTATTCAATTACACTTATACACTCAAAATAAAATATTGGTAAATCTAACCAATTTCATAGGTAACGCTGCAATTACACATGCAAGTAGTGGCATGCCATTGCTGTATACGTATAACCATACGTCTATACCTGATATATTTTTATCATGACAAATGTCAAATTCCATATAAGAAACACAGTTAACATAAAGCATATGATCTTTGAATATAAAGTCTGACTTTTGTCATGATAAAACTATATCAGGTGTAGACGTAGTGTTATCAACGAAAAATTATTCGAAATAGTCGAATCTCATGCAATTTGCTTTTCTGTTTACACATGTCATTGCAATGCAGAGTTACCGGGTTCATCATTTAGGCGCATTTTAGGGGAAAAGGCTAACATATATTATTAGTAGTATTATTTTAATAATTAAGTATTATTTTAATAATTAAAATAATAATTAAAATAGCACTACGTCTACACCTGATATAGTTTTATCATGACAGAAGTCAGACTTTATATTCAAAGATTATATGTTTTATGTTAACTGTTTTTCTTATATGGAATTTGACATTTGTCATTATAAAAATATATCAGGTATAGACGTATGGTTATACATATACAGCAATGTCATGCCACTACTTGCATGTGTAATTCCAGAGTAACCTATAAAATTGGTTAGATTTAATGCTCTTTAATTAACAAACTTGCTATTTTTATGCTCATTTCATGATATACGTCATAATAATGCATTAAAAAAGTTAAAACTTTAATTACAATTTTAATGGAATCCAGTAAATTTGCATTAAGTTTTTGGCAGAGTAGCATTGTTATCGTTTTGAAATTTAGTGGCATGCAGTGTCAAATTTTACTCGCATGCAAAATTTGCTGCCAGTGGAGCTGCCGCTAGAAAAAATGTAGATGTATTAGTAAAAAATCGTGTATGTATTGAGCTTTTCGAGCTCCCAGTGGCATGTGTAAGCGCTAAGTTAGAATTGCTCCAACCCATTAAATACAGTTAACATTTTATTCCATGTAAATATCTTTTCTAATAACATTTATACGCTTATTTTCAATGAACAGTAGGAAATTTCATCTTAATAACAAGTTACTCAGTACGCAGCAGTTAGTATACACATGCAGCACAAAAAGCTACTTTTTACAAATAAAATGAAAAAGTGCCTAATGCAGCTCAAAACAAGATTTTTTACTTTTAGTAAAAAGATGTTAATTTTTAGCCAGATTGATGAAAGTTCAGAAAAATTTACATATTTCTTCCAAACATATCTATTCCAATTCTATCTATTTTGAGAAAACTTCATGTAAATCTCTTTTGTCGTTTTTCTCCATTCCGTCTTTTTGGCATATGAGCTAAGCCAGAAGTTATGTCGCGATATGGTGACTTACTTGACTTAAATACAGTAATTTTTGTAAAATAACTATTTTCGTTGTTATTATTTTAAATTGGTAATTTTAACCAAAAAAATTTTTTTTAATTATATTAGTAGTAACTTTAACCACCAAACATAATTTTAGTTTTCAAATGTCGTTTTTCCCAAATTTATATTTTACATTTCAGTAAAATGTAATATTTCGGTCTTGAGCTAACACTCAAAATAAAATGATAGGTAAATCTAACCTATAAATGATTTCATGTTTATGAAATGATTCATGAAATGATAGGTAAATCTAACCTATAGGTTCTCATGTTTATGAACCGGACGCGTTTACCATCTCAGCTAAGTCATCTTGTTGAATAACGATAACACAAAGTAACCATAGACATGAAATGACTTACAGCTTTAAAAAGTTATTTTAACCAATGAAAATTGTTATTTCATAAAAATTTCAACAATAATTTACATTAGCAACCTACTGTTAGATACGGCATGATGGCCCAAAAGTCAAAAAATATGACAACATCTAAATCGCATATTTAACAAAATAGACAGCAAAATATCGAAAAAGCCCATAACTATTAAAATAGCAAAAGAAGCCCACAAATTTACAAATTTCGGTAAACTTTTTCGTCTTCTAGAAATTAAAGTTGTTTCTGTAGTTATTTGGAACGCTGAATCTGCACTCCGATTTTTTTTTTATCAGTTCTAGTTTTTGAGATATATCGTTATTTCAAAAATCAAGGCATTTGCAAGACTTATATTAGCATAACTGGAGAAGGGTTTGCCCTATTCAGTAAAAAAAGAAAAACCAAATTCGACAATAAAATTTTATTTAAGCCGAGCGAACATTGTTTCTAAAGCTGCCCATTAGTTGCATAGATATCGTAAAAGTTTGAGCCTACAAATTAAAACTTTAATAAAAAAAATTTTAAGTTCTCTCACTGAACTGTGAATAAAATCAAAAATTGTGCACAAATTTCAACAAAAAATTACTAATTTTCTTTGCAATATATTATGCTATATGATACAGGGCAAAAAATGGGGGAGCTTTTTCGATATCTCTGAAACTAATGGGCAGATTTAGAAACAATGTTCGCTTGGCTTAGGGCAAACCCTTCTCCAGTTATGCCAATATATGTAAGCCGTGCAAGTGCCTTCATTTTTTAAATAACGACATATCTCGAAAACTAGAGCTCATAACAAAAATTGGAGTGCAGATTCGCGTTCGGCGGACCAAAGAACTAAAGAAACAACATAAATTTCTAGAAAACGAAAAAGTTAAACGAAATTTGTAAATTTATGGTCTTCTTTTGCTTTTTTAATAGTTATGGCCTTTTTCGACACAATTTAGATAAAAGTCAGCAAAAGTTGTTGGAAACTTCACAGACAACAACTTTTTAGAAGAAAATTGTTCATGATGTTATCATATATTTGGGCTTGTGGGTGGGCCATCATGCGGTATGAGTAACGTGACCAGACATCCCGCTATTATGCTTTTTTAAGGTCGATCCCGCTTAAAAATTTGATCCCACGTTTGCTATAGAAATCTCACTATGTTGGAGTTCTAAAATTGGAAAAGCGGGATCGACCTCAAAAAAGCAGAATACTTTCACCAAAAGTGAGTGTATTTGAATAAAATTTCAACCATACGTCGGTACGCCAAGGCGTGGTCCTATGAGCATGAAATTTTTAGAGAGTCATTTTTGTTGTATCAAGCCTCAACTTTTTGAGGGGTGGGACTTCAAATGTTTTATTAAAAAAAGCCCAAACAACTAACGGACACGCTAATGTACGTGTACACTGTGTGCAGTGAACAGGTAAGTCGCAAAATTCAAATACATAAGGCCTGTTTGTAATTGAAAATTTAATGTCCTAAAATACTTTGCTGAACCACAAACAAGTCGCGTCCTTAGTACTGTTTTGGCCCATATGCCAAAAAGTCGGAGTGGAGAAAAACAACAAAGTAGATTTACATAAAGTTTTCTCAAAATATATCCGATAGAATTTTTTGTATTCTCACCACTGCTTCCGGCATATGTTTGGAAGAAAAATGTACATTTTTGTGAACTTTCATCAATCCGATTAGAAATTAACATCTTTTTACTGAAAGTAAAATATCTTGTTATGTGCTCCAGTAGCAACGTTTTTAATTTTATTTGTAAAAAGTATCTTTTGTTGCTCCATGTGTATACTAACTGCTGTGTATTGAGTAACTTGCTTTTGAGATGAAATTTTCTACTTTTTATTGAAAATAAGCGTATAAATGTTATTAGAAAAGATATTTACATAGAATAAAAAGTTAATATTGATGAAACTTGGTATTTTACTTGATTTCTGATTTTTATTTTTTTTTTATTTAAAAAATATTTTTTTACAAAAAATTTATCAAAAATTATGATATTGAGCACAATGAATGCTTGATATCTCAGAAACCAGGAACAATTTCGCGAAACAGTTTTTGGATTCTGAAAGAGGGTATTCAAAATATATATACCCCATACTTAGCTAGATTTTTTTTAAATGGTCGGTGGGCCAAAACAATACTAAGGTCGCGAAGTGTCGAATACGGATTACATGTATCGCTCATTTGCTGTTACGTCGTCACAACTCGAAAAATTTGTTTTATAGAAAACGAGTTTAAAGTAAATTGAAAACATACAGCTTAATTGAAAAAGAAAATTTCATTTTCTTTATACAAAATTTCTACACGATATGAAGAACGATATGGCGATTGATTCTGCATTATTAGCTCAAAAATCACGAATTTTAAGTTATGGCGATGTTGCAGCAAATGAGCGATATGTCTTGAGTTCAAGACTAGTTTCAGGTAAGCGAACAGCATCACTATTTTTTCTTATGTGTTTAGTGTGTCATTGTGTTGATTGTTGTTGCACTGTTAAGTGATGAAACTAATCACTTTGGCAGTACCGGCAGCGATTCGTCGGTATTGTAGCAGAATCTTCGGGAAAATAAAACAACTAATAAAATGTAAACTAGTTTTTATAGAATTGTTTCTATTCAGGCTTCTAAGGTCATTAAATTTGATTTAAATGCAAATAAAAGACAATTTTATTTCATTTATTCATATCCGACGTTTCGTTGGGATTTTCCAACATCTTCAGGGATAATAGTTTTTATTGAAATATATTTACTCTCTTAATAAAATTTGCACTTAAATTTTGTTAATGTAATTTGACGCGGCACCAGCTTAAAACTGTCTAAGTGCTTAGAAAAGAGTTTCATAACAAATAAAATTCATAACTTAATTGTAATACACATGACAGGCTTAGTGCAATAACTCGGTAAGCCACATAAACAAAATATTATATAAATCGAGATTTGAGTTTAAGCTAAATTAAAATTTATATGGCTTTTGAAAATTTCTGCTGTAAATACGAAGCATAATTATTTCCGAAATGCTACAATTTATCCATGAATTTCTCTAGTATGCAAGGCTAGAGAATGAGCACATAAAACCCATTTTTGATTTCACGTAGCTTACAGAATTGTTGCACTAAGCCCTTCATGTATTTTTAAAGATTAAAAAAGAACAGTTTTTTTAGATATATGGACTAAATGGACTAAAATATAATAAAGTTCCTATTTACGTCGGCGGAGTTCTTGCTAACTCCCATTTAGATTCGCGTCGTCATTTTGATTTATGTCGTCTTAATTATAAAAAGATAAAATACATGGAAATAAAATTTGTATTATTCGATTCACGTTGTTTCGAATTACGTCGAGGTTCTACTGTATTTAAAAAAAGGATATAATAATAGGGCATTTACATTGCCTCGAAATCTAGTATATTTGATATAAGGTCTTTATCAAAAGCTATAACGTTTGCACCAAGCTTTTTTGTATTGTTTCAGGATTTCGTATTCAAGACAAAAGCCTTTGTCTGAAATTTTTCTTATCCCCATATTCATAAAAATTTATTAGAGTTAATGTTGGTTTAATGTACGAATTTTGTATGGGAGACCCGGTTTCCTAATAAAATTAATTTGCCTTATAATATGCTAATTACTTTATAACTGACATTCAAATACTTTTACATGCCAAATAACAACAGCTTGTTACGACGTACTATATATTATACGTACCGTTATATTATACTGCATCCTATTTATTTATAAAAAGAAACTGCAGCCAACTTCAGCTTTGTTCATATTTTATTTCGACAAACAGTGCAAGACAGCTGTTCGATAGAATTGTTGTTTGTGGATAAAAAAAGATCTTGGTTAAAAAGTTAATTATTATAAAGGGTGATGGATACCAATATTGAAAATGCTTTAATACAAAAGAAAATTATATCTCCTGGTAAACAGTTTATTCCTCTAAAAGAAGGCACAAGGGTAAGACGGGTTTTAGAAATAGAAATGTATTTGAAAAAATCAATAATTGGAAAATTGGGTTGACTGCTTAAGGTAAAGTTTGATTTTCAAACCAGAAAACCTGATGGAACGCTATTAGATGATAGTCGTGCGCTAGGCAGACCCATGGAATTGGTATTGGGAAAGAAGTTCAAATTAGAAGTATGGGAAGTAATAGTACAGAAAATGGCCTTAAATGAGGTTGCGAAATTTACAGTGAACAAAAAGGTAAAAGGGATACAGCTTTAGAATAATTATACTTATAGTTTTGATATACAAAAATTTTATACGATTATTTAGTTAGTTTCTCAATATCCTTTTATTTCTAAAACGCTGCGGGATATTGGGAAAAAAGTGGAAGAGCGGCGTCATTGTTGCGGTATGACATTACAAAACGAGGGCTTGGGCTATAAAGACCTAGATGATTTGCTCTCAAATCCCTGCGATTTAGAATTTACAATTGATTTACTTTTGATAGAAATGCCAGAATATTACAAAAAAGATACTTGGCAAATGACCGACGAGGAAAAACTCGAATCTTCGCTTAAACTAAAAGATGAAGGTAATGAATTTTACAAGCAAAAAGATTTTGTAAATGCTGAAGAGTGTTACTGCTCAGCTGTAGGTTTGCTAGAACAATTAATGCTAAAGTGAGTTAAATAAAATTAAAGTAAAATCGATGAAAACTTAGTGAAAAATTCCAGAGAAAAACCACATGACGATGAGTGGAACGATTTGGCTAAACTTA
The DNA here is from genome assembly GCA_956483635.1 of Panzeria rudis. NCBI lineage: Eukaryota > Metazoa > Arthropoda > Insecta > Diptera > Tachinidae > Panzeria > Panzeria rudis. The sequence goes on along the minus strand of OY101448.1, from coordinate 45,636,742 downwards.
AAGTTCCTGTTTTATTAAACTATGCTCAGTGCCGCCTCTTGGCCCACGACTATTATGCAGTTATCGAACATTGCAACGATGTTTTAGAACTAGATCCTGATAATGTAAAGGCTTTATTTCGAAGAGCAAAGGCACATTTTGGTGCTTGGAATCCCCAGGAAGCTCGTGAAGATTTCCTTAGAGCAGCAGAATTGGATCCTTCGCTAAAAACAGCAATACATAAAGAACTAAAAACAATCGAAAGGGTTCAACATGAACGCGACTTGGATGACAAAAAACGTTTGCAAGCACTATTTTAGAGGCTCGAAGTATTAGGTGTCACGAATTGATTTTGTTGTAACTAGAGCAATTTAAAAACTTGTTAGATTTTAAAAAAAGAATATATATAATACATATATAAGAAATAAAGTGTAAAAAATGTGCAAATATTATTAAAATAGATATATTCTATTATTTTATTTTTCATTTGTTTCAAATTGCAGCCTGAACATATTAAAAATAAACAAATTTTAGCAGTAGAATTGAAGGCGAATTCGTAGTCATTTAAAATGTCGGTTCCACATAGTGTAAATTCGCATAGAATATTAATAAAGTTATTCACAAGGGTATACTTACTGTTCTACCGGTTGTATGTATCAAAGTTTATAAACTTGCTTTTGATATACAGATGTAAATACACTGTAAAAAATCAGTTTTTTTAAAGATAGGTACATACAAGATTCATTTCTTTTCAATTATTGAAATTTTAATATCCTGACCGTACACACACATTTTTTCTCTGGTATTGTAATGCAATTTTATTTAATTTTTTTAACAATTAATTTAGATGGTTAACTAAAATAATAAATATAAAATAATTATTTAAACAATAATATGCACAAACTTAAAATTAATAAACTTAAATAAGATGACCAGGACGATAAATGTACATTCTTACTACAATCTTCTTAAACGAACTGATCTAGAAGATTGGGTAGCAGCTGCTGCACCTTCAGCTTCACCGCGTAACTTGTTGTCATCGGTACGCCATACAAATGGCTCCAAACGATCTTCAACATCTAAAAAATTATTAATAGTCTCCAAACTGGCTATATTATCGTTGAGTAGAGAATTGCACCGACTTAATTGCTGGGAAATCAAGCGTACTTTATTAAATTGCTCGGCATAGGCGGCATAAGATTTTTGCATATCAACAAAGGAAGCAAACAATGTCGTTATAGAATTGCTAACCACTTTAGTGCGTTCAACTAGCTGTGATTGTTCCTGAGCTACTTGGGTAGCGCACATATTTAGATATGTCTGCATTCGGTTGCAAATATTTAGCAAGTGTGGTTGAATTTGTAGGCGTTCTAAACATTCAGCATCTTTAGTAAATGTAGCCGAATATATTGAGTCCCTAAGGACAGGCAAAAATTGTGGTATGCTTTGCAGTTGTTGCAACTCCGACTCAATTTCTTCATTGGCGTCTTTAATACCAGGCTTGACGATGACTATACTATGACTACCCACCGTCGATTGGGGTCTTTTGGGCTTGGCCCCAGTTTGGGGACGTCTTAGAACTAAAGAGTTACGCTGTGTTGAGGAGCCATTTAAGCTGTTTGCTGGTTTACCTCTAATCTTGGGGGAATCGCCTATTGGCCGATCAGTAGTATAAGAAACATAAGGTAGATCGGAACATACACTCAAGGGTGGTGATGATGGTCGACTCATTTCTGATATAGTGGGCGATGGCATAGGATCATTATTACATTTCAACTTATTTGTGGTGGTACTATTGCTGCTGCTTGGTGCAGTTGACTGTCTCAACATTGTTCGTTTCTTTACGGCCCCTGAACTTGTTTCTGATGTTGCAAGCCTGGAACCGGTTGAGTTTATATTCTTATTATTGCTTCCAACAGTTGATTCAAATATTTCTCTGCTGTCTGCTTCGGCTCTTTGTTGGGAGTGCTCTGCTCCCATTTTTATATTAATTTTTTTTTATTTGTTCAATATTTATTGATTTTTATATACAGTGTATGTATTTACTTCATGGAAGTTTTAATTTTTATTATGTTGATAATTTGCGTATTAAGCGTGCTTTAAGTCAGCAATAGAAACATTCTATTGGAATGAATATTAATTTAATTTTTTATTTTAATAAAAGAAAAATTACCATAAATTATTTGCAATTATTTCCGAACACAAAACAATTTATCATGAAGCCCGTGATCAAAACAAACTTAACAATAACTTGGTGAAAAACAAACACTAAAAATAGCATTACCAATGATGCCTTATCATTAAAATTTTAAATCGTTTTTATCAGAGCGTATTAATACCAAGTGGCTTTATTAGTGCAACAACAACTGGACTTTACCAATCTGTCATGTTAAATGCATACATAAAAAGTTGTGTATTTTTTTTACATAGAGTTTAATACTTTGGTAAAGTCAGCTGATGCCCATTTTTACTAATAGGGCCACTTGGTATCAATTCGCCTTGGTTTTTATTGTAGCCAAGGCGAATTCATACTAGGTGGCTGCAAGAGCCCAGCTGTTTACGTACATGTTTACACATTTAACCTGTCAGCAGTGTTAATGTATCAGCTTTTTTGACAGCCCAAATGAAAATTCTCCACGGCGAACTCTCTTGCGACTACCTGGTGTTGATCTACCTTGATTGTAGCCAAGCAAAATTAGTGTATATAATAACTAAAAATTTGTGCTTAAAATATATAAATTTTGTAAAATACTTTTTGTACAACTAAGTATGGTTTGGTGCAAGGCGATTTCAGTACCAGGTAGCCTTATCGTCACAGATGATCATCAGCTGATTACACCCCATCAGTCAAACTCTATATAAAAAAGAGAAAAACTTTAACCCGAACTGTCAACGTACAAATAAAAATAGTCCTACAACTATTTTGTATGTGTGTTGTTTTAATGAGAAGTCCACTTGATATTAATTCGCTTTGGTTTGGTGCTGTGGGTAAATTTTTATTTATACCAATACTAATACAAAATGTTCTACTAATACATTCTTAGACTTAGTTTTTTTGACAACCGACTTAGGTCTCTGACAACTATATGCCATCAGTCCGGCTTCTATGTTTTCTATGCCCGTGACTTCCAGTACAGGGCTGAACAATAAAATTTATACAGAAAAGAAACAAAAAAAACAATGAAATAGAAATTTTAGTTTAAGTGTCAGACGGACATAAGAACCTAAAATAAATTGGACTGTGAATAGACAAGACACATACGGTGGTATTTTCTCTCCACTAGCTTCCCACCCTACCTTGGTAAAACAAAAATGTAAATAAAATTAATAAAAATATGAAAATTTCTTGAAAAAAAATTTACTATCAAGTTAATTGGTGCTTACGTCATAGCATCAATTCAAATTAACTTTTACAATTAGTACATGTGACCTACTTGAAAACAATTTCTTGAACGTGTAACTTCATGGTTAAAATATACGACTATGCTAGTGTAAATGTTTAATGGTGAAATTTTCATTAGTAATTTTTAATGGACAACACTACCAGCACTGCTTATACAAAATCAATTCTATCGCGTTTTACAATTTAGATCTTTTAACTGTCAAAAAGAAGAATACAATTGTTATATAATATAATATGGAGTTACAGAGCTGAACGATTTCCATTGTGCAATTGATATTACCATGTTAGAATGAATGTGATATTTAGCAAGGTGAATTAATTTTATCAGGTGGTGTTGATTCTAAAACAACTACAACATTACAATAACATTTGACTTCTCAGCCCCTATGTCAATGTATACAAATTTTGACATACGAGCATCTAATTTGCGGAAAAAAGTAGAACAGCTGTGCTTATAACATCACCTGTATAAGAGTGAGTCTATATCTGATAAATTTTTTTCATGATAAATGTCAAATCGTTATCAAGATAAAATTTGTCAGGTATAGACTGCATGTATTAGTGTTATTGCAGTGTCAGGACAATTTTGTTAGAGCTCAAGCTCAGACAAATTTGTCTTGATAAAAAACGTAAACAAACTGTGTGACGTTTTAATTTATTTTGAAAAACTAACGTTTTTACAACATTTTTACAAAAATATATATGATTAAAGAAAAATATGAATGCTTTAATTAAATAAGAGCAGTTTAATGAAAAAATAAGTAAATAGTGCATGAATAGTGACAAACTTCATTCACGACGACAAACAAATAGTGATTTATTATAACAAAAAAACCACAACGTGTTCGCATGTATGCTTGCATTAACAAAAATTTGACAACGGCTCTGTCGACATTTTGTTATTTGTTATGATATATATATATCAGGTATAGACGTAGGGTAAATCCACCTTGATATTTACCAAGGCGAATTCATACTAGGTGGCCGCGATAGCTGTTTACGCACGGCGAGTTCATACTAGGTGGCTGCAAGAGCACAGCCGTTTACGAAAATGTTTACACATTTAACCTGTCAGCAGGGTTGATGTATCAGCTTTTTTGACAGCCCAAATGTAAATTCTCTATGGCGAATTCTCTTGTAACTACCTGGTATTGATATACCTTGTGTTTACGAAAATGTTTACACATAGTACGTTTATACGCACGACTTAAGTCTATGTCCATACGAGTCAACTTTTGCTACGCAACTTTTGAGTATATGGGATAGAGTGGTGAGACGAAGGGAAGGGGTACACTGCTTCATGTACATGCAACTCTCTTGTTTTCTTCTTCGTAATATTAAGCAACAACAAAAGCTATGTACAAAAACAAAAGCTGCGCAACAAGAATTTCATTATATAGACACGAATGCAGCTTCAAAAGAAAATTTAAGAAAGTTGCAGAAGCAAATGTTGACTCGTCTGGTCATAGACTAAGCGTAGTATGCAGTTCTCTCTGAAATTCAGGTGTGGAGTTTAGCATTTATTTCTACACGGGCTTGTCTAACTACTTTGTGCTTGTATCGTCTGAACGTAGACTAATGAAGGCGAATTCCTATGAATTTGCCTTGTTTTCTCATAATTTGGCGGGTTTTTTTTTTATAAAACGTGAATCAATTCCAGCAAAATTTTTTATTAAACTGAATTATATTTTATGAATTTTAATATATGTCAGTATATGTACTAGCAGAACTGAAACATGGCTAATGCAATTCAAGTGACAAAAAATAAAAATATGGAAGCCAAACTTAATGACAAAGAGTCATCTAATGACAATGGTAGCGATTCCGAAAACGTAGATGAGCAGCAATATTTGGATTTAATAGATAAAATAATAAAAACAGGTTTCTTGGAGCAATATATGTAATAAAATACACAGTATGTTAATAATCTTGCTCGCTTTGCAGGTGTTAGCCGCGGTGATCGTACTGGAGTGGGTACTGTATCGATTTTTGGTGCACAAATGCGTTTCAATATGAGAACCTCATTCCCACTGCTTACGACCAAGCGAGTGTTTTGGCGGGCAGTTTCAGAAGAACTATTATGGTTTGTTCATGGATGCACTGATGCCAAAATATTGCAGGATAAAAATATCCACATATGGGACGGTAATAGTGATCGAAAATTCTTGGATAAGTTAGGTTTCACCGAACGCGAGGAAGGTGATCTGGGACCAGTGTACGGTTTTCAGTGGCGTCATTTTGGTGCCAAATATCGTACTTGTCACGATGATTATTCTAATGAGGGAATTGATCAGCTTAAGGAAGTGATAAATACTATACGTACTAATCCTAATGATAGGCGCATTATAATGTCAGCCTGGAATCCCATTGATATACCACAAATGGCTTTGCCACCGTGTCATTGTTTGGCACAGTTTTACGTTGCTAATGGTGAATTATCTTGCCAGCTATATCAGCGTAGTGCCGATATGGGCTTGGGGGTACCATTTAATATTGCATCCTATGCTTTGCTCACCTATATGATTGCACACATTACTGATTTGAAACCAGGAGATTTTATTCATACTACAGGGGATACACATGTTTATAAGAACCACATAGAACCGTTGAAGGAACAACTTAAACGTAAGCCTCGTCTTTTCCCTAAATTAACTATTAAGAGAAAGGTCATTGATATAGAAGATTTCAAATTTGAAGATTTTGAAATAGTTGACTATAAACCGTATCCAAAAATAGATATGCAAATGGCGGTTTAAAATCATTTTGCCGTCTAAAATTTTAATAGTATTTTAAATATATCTGTGTTCACAAATCTTAACCGCTAAGTCGTTTAAAGTTTTTTCAGGAAAGCTGTATAAAATCTGAAGAATCATTCCAAATTAGGTATATTTTTCTTGAAATTTTTACAGATAATAGCCATCTTAAAAAGAAAAAAAAACACGAAAATTTATAACAAGTAGATTTATACACGGATGGACACGACCGCTCAACAAGTTCATCAACTTTGTCCTAACTCGACTTAAGCGGTTAAGGGTTGTGACTACGGATATACACATATGTATAAAATATATGCGTTTCTTTACGTGCACGAAGTTATTTTCTTAATATGGGCCTATTCACATATTAATCCGAAAAAAATACATCAGTGGTCCGATTGATGTATTTTAAATCATATATGTACATAAATATCGTTACCTGAAACGCAAAACACTTTCACATTTTACAGGAGAACCAATAAATATGCTAAACTATGTAATTGGCCAAGTATTTTTCCGTTTAAATTTTTTTTATTTATATCGCTTTATTGTTGAGGAAAGTCTGATTTTTATAGAAGTTATGAATGTAGGTGAAATACATCGAAATTTGTAGGCCAATTATAATTTTTTTGTTAGTTAGGACTTTTTGCGTTTTATTTATCGATATGCTAAAGAAATTTCAGATATGATATTTAAAGCTCTAAAAAATAGAAAACCACAAAAAAATCTAAAAAGATTTTGCTAGACTAGCAAATTTACACTATGAAATATTTCATGAAATTTGTGGCATGAAACTTCTTATTTACTAATAGAATGGACAGGAAAACAATTTGGGTTGAAAAATGGTTTTTTGTCAATTTTCTTTACCTCATTTACTTTTCCGCGCTTGCAATAAGCAAATGAAAAAATTTTCATGAAGATGGTGGATTTAATTTTTCTAAATCATAATTTTAATTCGACTCGATTTATAGAACGGGCAGGCATGAGTTGTGGATATTAAGGTAACGATATGTATGTATGTGTATGACCGAAATCAACGTGCATCTGTAAATTAAACACGCTTTTGGCAAAACATTACTTACATATATAAAATTATATGTGTATTCTTAATGCATAACTCTTTTAATAAAAGCATAATGACTGTCGTATTAAACAAAATATTTTTTTGATATGTATACATTTCAAGAGAATAATTTTTTTAATACGGCTCTTAAAAATCGTGAAAAAAAATTACAAGATGCGGTAAGGGAGTGTGGAAATATTACTGGTGTAAGCAGTGTTGCCAAAAGTTGATGAAGAAAAAGTGCTAGATATATACGGAAAAAAATGCTAAAATTGAAAAAAAATATGCTAAAAAGAAAAAAAAAAACATTTTGATTATGAAAACTAACAATATTTTAGTCAGAAGAAATATTAAATTAATTTCTTTATAGCCAAAGATATTTTCATAGCTGAAAGAAAACATAATTTACTGTTTGTTTATGAATCTGATTTTGCCAGATTAATTTGGCGTAACACATATTCAACGATAGGAAACAGAGCATCTTCAGAATAAATATACATATATTTAAATCGCTTATTGCCTTTTCCTCTGAACAGTTTCTCCAATATTTTTCACCCTCATATTAAACATTTTTTAAATTGGTTATATGATTAAAAAAATGCTAAAAGCATATTTTCTATGCTAAATCTCTTTCAAAAAATGATCGATCTAGCATTAAATATGCTAAATTGGCAATGCTGGGTGTAAGACCGATTAATCGGCTTCGGATTCGGCTAAATTTTGCCCTTTGACAAACCGGTATTCGAAATTATTTGTTACCGAACAATCAAGAACAACATAAAAACGATGAACAAAAATGTTAAATTCTTTATTGCAGAACACATTTTTAATTCAACTGAACTAACAACAAATAACTTAAACTTATGTTTCCACAAATCTTAAACCGAAAAATACAAAGCAATTAAATGTTTTAACAGATTCCGCTGTTTGAACTACATATCCTTTCTGGACTTTTCTGTATAGCTGTTACTTCGCTACAAATTTCAGACGACACAGATTTGCCACCATTATTACTCCGTTTAATTAAACGGCTTTCTTCCCATTCCTTACGATGAGCAATTTTTCGATGCTTATACATATTGGCATGTGAAATAAATGTTCGAGGACAATAGGGGCAAGTGTATAACGCTTCTCCGGTATGGGTACATAAATGTTCCTTTAATTCCAAAGGACGCCTAAAGGCCTTGTCACACACATGGCAAGCATGTTTCCGTTGCATAATATGGGTATATTTAATGTGCTTACGGTGAGCATTGCTATTTGGTGAAACTCTTGAGCAATACGGGCAAATCTTTTGCTGCAGATTTTCTTCTAGATGTCGCATTTTCATATGCTCCTTAAGGCCTTTCTTATTTGCTAATTTAGCGCTGCATATATCACAGGTCTCCATAGATGGCTGTATTCCAGCATGTTCCTCCATATGACGCAAAAACGAGTAATTGTGGGAAAATGATTTTCCACATACATCGCAAATTTTTATATATTTCTTGGCATGTGTGAAATTTTCATGTTGACGCCGCAAATAATCTGATGCAAATTTTTTGCTGCATTGTGAGCAGTTGAAATGCTTTTCGCTTTCCGGTAAATGTGTTAGTTTGTGCCGCTCAAATATGTGCAATTTAAAATATGATTTTCCACATTCTTTACAGTTGTATTTACGTTCACGTATTTCATGTGTCTCTAAATGCCTTTTGAAGCCACGACGTGTGGCATAGGTTTTGGAACACAACTGACACTTAAAAAAATTGGGATCTCTATGCACTTTCAGGTGATCATATAATAAGCATCGCTTGAAGTACTTATTCCCACAACACACGGCGTACCCCTTTGTATTGTGTTCATTACGATAATGCGCCTTGAGTAAACGGAAGTCCGGTAGCTTCATATTACAAATGCAACATTCAAGCTCATGTGGACTTTCCTTAAAAAAATTGTCAAATTGAACTGTCTCACAGCTTGAATTTTCTTTAAGATCAATTCTTTTGGGTTTCTTTTGAACTTTTTTTTTACTACGGGAAACTTTATTTCTCTTTTTAGTCTGAAACTTTATGATCTTGATTTTACGTACAATCGGCTCAGCTTCTTTGTTTTGTATTTCATTACAGTTACTATCGTTATCTTCCACTTCTTGCTTATAAGGTACATTATTACATATTTCTTCATTAAGACTAATCGTACTAACAGGTTCTTCATTTGTGCCACAGACATCTGAACTAAAACAGAACTCGGCTTTAAGACTCAATGTGTCAACTGCATTTTCTTTAATAAATTTATCAATATTCTTGTCTTGTTTTTTATGTTTGCTTGCCTCCGCTTTCATGTTTGCTTCTTGTTTCTTCCTATTAATTTTCTTCAAGATCGACTCAATCGGTGGGTAAAATTTGTGAGCCTTTTCTACTTTACCGTAAAAGCTATGAAATGTTGATACTTCCAGCCAACACTTGCGGCAGATCCACCGAACAAGTCCATTACTTTGAGATGGTGGCTTCAAGTACCACCACCACAAGTGCTTTTCAATTATTCTTTGCATTTTCCCATCAATCCATTCAGTGGATAGTGTGGTAATACGCGAAAATATGTCTTCATTACTTTCTAAACAAACGGCACAAGTTTCCATTTTTTCCTAGAGTAATTTGTATATTTAAAGAAAAACCATGATACATATTGTATCATGAGAAAAACTATAAAAATTTCTAATTTTTTTCCTTTGGAAATGCTAAAAAAAAATGTGCTGCCAGTCTGCGTTTTGTTATTTAAGCGTTTACATCTGCTCATTAGGGCGGCTCTAAACTATATTTGAAAATTGAACAAATAAAATTACAAATATGTTCCATATTTGTAGTGAAATTTTCACTAAGTTCGTGTTCTCAATTTCGTCAAATGAGGTTTGAAAAATAAAATTTCATTTCCAGTTTGTTTCGAACGAAATTGAACTGTTCTGAAAATCACTTTACCTACGAAATAAGTAATTTGAAATCGACAACAAATAACTGCGTGAAATATATAACTCTTTCATAAGAAGGAAAGTTTGTGTCTTAAACTTAGGGGCTATTCACATATTACGTAACGCTGTTTTCGGAGTTTTTTTCTTTTGCTTCTTCATTTTGCTTCTTCAGCTTTCACATTTTTTTATAACAAAGTTCTAATACAAAAAAATTACATATATTAAGGCACCACTATGAACATACAAAACTTAGGATTTTGTCGGACGGATAACCAGTTTATCATTATTACAAAATTACTTTAACCTTCCAAGTAGGATGCACCCGACATTAACTTATCGCTCACTTTCATTTAAAGTAAACTTGTAATAATGATAAACTGTTTATTAGTCCAACAAAATCCTGCCTTTAACTATTGCCAAGTTGTAATAATTGTCGTTAATGTTTTCAAGGCTTAGAATATTTTATTCGAATATTTTTTTTCGACACAAAACAATAAGCAAATGTAAATAAGTTAGCTTTCAGTAGAATTTGTTTTTGAAATCGGCGCCGATTTAAATCGATCGATTTCCATCTCATACCAGATTTATGACAAGAAAAGTGGGCAGTGCAACGCTCAAAAAATATTTTCTTTTTCAACTACTTCTTAACCGATTCTTAAAAGCTTTGCACTCACATTAAGTATCCCGCGACAATAAATTATGATTTCAAAATTGGGGAGTGCCTGTTCTGAAGTCGTGTTTTTCAAAAATGTATGTTGAATATTTTTGCAGCTAAAGTTAATTTTGATAGGTATTGATAAAAAGTAATTTTTTATTTACCTACTTACATAATACGTAACTAGGTATATAATTTCCATAGTTAAAATCTGCAAAAATGGACTCGTTTGCTTCTAAGCGAACTAAATATTTTATTTTGTCAATCAGATCTGCGCAAACGATAACATTAGCAAGTAATTTTTAATATAATTATTTTTTTACAAAATATTTGATTGATCGCCACCAAACGTTATTCTCAATATAAAGTTTCCAATGTAATCGACCTCAAAGTAATCGTGCTTTGACGATGACAATCGTTGTTTATCAGCCAAAATCAATATACATATGTATGTATGTATATACATATGTAATCATTCATTTCAAAGCTTAGGAAACTATTAATATGATTATTTCGAACGTATTTGCTTTGTGAATCCAAATTGATTATTAGGCTAAGGTTCGTAATGCTATATTCAGAAAGAATTGGGCGTGATTAATATTCCAATGAACAAGGGAAAAATTAACATCAACTTAATTTTTCAACGTACACAGCAGAACAGAGTAGCGCCACTTTCGGAAGCCGCTACACTTCCATCGTCAGTGCTCACGTGTATTTGCTATCACCACTTGTCAGGTGGCTCTGTTGAATGTGATTTTAATTCTTATATATACAACTTTTTCGTGAAAATTGAATACGAGAATTAAATCACTCTCAAGCTGATATTAAGTGCACTTTCCCAGCGTTGCCATCGGTTTATTTTTCTTCATTCCCATTTTTCTGATTTTTGTTCTACTCAAGACAAACTTTTTTGGTTTGATTTTATACTTAAGTATATATGAACATGTAAACATGTGAAAAGCTCAAGCCAGTAGGTAATTGTTTATTAGTATGAAACTATATTTGTTACTTTGTTACCGAGCTCAGCCGAAGCTTGTTTGCCGCCATTATTTTTAAACTTCTTCGACCTGCTCTCCTCCCATTCTTTGGGGTGGATAGTTTTCCGATGTGTATACATCTTACCATTTGATATGAAAGCTCGAGGACAATGAGGGCATGGGTACATAAATGTTCCTTTAATTCCAAAGGACGTCTGAATGCCTTATCACACAAATGACAAGCATGTTTACGTTGCATAGTATGCGCATATTTAATGTGCATACGGTGAGCGTTGCGAGTTGGTGAAACTTTTTAACAGTACGGACATATCTGCTCCCGTAGATTTTCTGCCACATGCCTTTTCATATGTTCTCTTAGGCCATTTTTACTTGCTAATTGAAGGCCGCAAATATCACAAGTTTGGGTACATTTCGGAGTTCCAGCATGTTCTTTCATATGAGTTAAAAACGAAGAAGTTTGGCAAAATGATTTTCCACATATATCGCAAACTTTGGCATATTTCTTGTTATGTGTTGTATCTTCATGGTAACGTCGCAAATAATCGGATGCAAATTTTTCATCACATTTTGAGCAGCTGTTTCTTTTTTCCGGTACGTGAGATATTTTGTCGCGCTCGAGGAGATTCAATTTGAAATATGATTTGCCACATTCATCGCAATTGTATTTGGGTACGCGAACTTCGTGTGTCTCCAAATTCATTTGTAAGCCACGACGTGATTTAAAGCTTTTCGTACATAATTGGCATTTTAAAAAATTTGGACCAGTATGTAGTCTTAGATGATCCACTAATAACCAACGTTTGAAGTACTTATTTTCACAGCACATAGCATAGCCCCGAGTATTGTGTTCATTACGATAATGCGTTTTCAGCGATCGGAAGTCCGAAAGAGACGAATTACAAATACAGCATTCAAGTATATGTCCGGTTTCTTTAAAGAAATTATCAAAGTTTGATTTAAATTTAATTTCTTTGATTTTAACTTCCTTTTTCACTTTATTCCTACTACGGGCGCCTTTGAGATTACGTTTTATTTTATCCTGGGACGTTATTGTATTGAATTTGTGTATAAGTGGTTTTTCTTTGTCAGTTTGTATTTCATTGCAGTTAATAGCATCGTCTTCATATTCTTTTATATTTGAATCATAAACACACATATCTTCACTAATACTATTTGCATTGGCAGTTTCATCAGATTTCCACTCACTTGAACTCAAACAAAATTCATTTTTAACCTCGACTATATCAAATGCCTTTCCTTCGAAATATTGTATTCCTTTTTCTTGTTTTATAAGTGTTCGTTTATGTGAATCATAAACACAAGTGTCTTCATTAATACCATTTGCATTGGTAGATGCATTAGTGTTCCACTTACTTGAACTCAAACAAAATTCATTTTTAACCTCCACTATATCAAATACTTTTCCTTCAAAATTTTCTATGACTCTCTCTTGTTTACTTTGCTCCATGACCAATAACGATTCTATATTAGATGTTTTGACTTTCTCCCTTACCTCCAGTTTGACAGTGGTTGTTTCTAGTTCTTCCTTCAAGGATATACTTGTTTGGTAATACCTGTGGGCCTTTTCGAGTTTACAGTAAAAGTGATGAAATGCTGATAGTTCCTGCCAACACTGACTGCAGATCCATGGAACAAGTCCTTTATATTCAGACGGCGGCTTCAAATACCACCACCACAAATGTTTCTCAATTATTCTCTGCATTTTGCTATTAATCCATTCAGAGGACAGTATGGAAATACGGGAAGAGATGTCTTCATTAGATTCTAAACAAGCTATACAACTTTTCATTTTCCTAAAGTTATGCTTTGTCCTTGGCTTTGCGCTAAAGTGGGAAATTTGCCTGTTGAAAGGAAAACTAAGTTCCAGCTCAAGGCAAATTCAATACCAGTTAGCCTTATTAGCGCAGCTGATCGTCAGCTGTAGAGATGTGTAGTTCAAGAACGAACTAGTTCAATTGAACGACTCACTCAATTGAACTACATATATAAATCGCTTGTTATACTGAGCGCTTTGTAGTCCATCAACTTAAGTGAACTGATGAATTTGGACTAAACTCAACTTTACAGAAACAATAACATGATGACTAAATTAAATTTAATGTTTTCTTTTTATTTCCATAAAAACCAGTAACATACTATTACAATTTGTATTAAAAATATGAAATTTAAAAAAATTTTGTTTGATTTTGCTTGTCCATTGTTTTATTCTGCAAAGGCGATTTCAATAAAGAGTAGATCTATGTATTTAATACGGCAAATCGCAAGCAAAACGCGTGAGATTCACAACACGAAAAATCAAGTTTGGCGATTTGCAACTCACATGCGATTTGACAATCGTGCGAGTGTCAGAACATACCTGATTATCAAAATAAAAAATTACGTTTCCACGTTAATGAAAACAATAGGCCGTTATGTCGAAAACAAGCAATACTGCATATGAATGAAGCTAAAAGGGCTGCTGAGCTGGGATTATGACATTCGATATCGAACAATGTGTTTATATTGTTCGATTGCGAATACCTTAATCTCAAACTAAGAAAACATAATCAATCAGTTTGACAGACAGAACTCAATCCAATGGAGCCAAAGAATAAACTGAAAAATGAGCGAACTAGTTCATTTTAGTGAGCTGAGCTGAAAAGAGCGCTCACTCAACTGAGCTGAAAAATGCAACTGTAGTCAGCTGACTTACCCCATCCGTCAATTTCATAACAGCTTTTCTTTCAACACCACTTTGTATAGATATAGTTATGGTAGAATAATAAACAAGGTGGCCGCATAACTAATACAAATGTACATTTGAGGTCCGATATGTCAAACATTAATAGAGAGTGTATGTGTGTGTTTGTATAACAGAAGCACCAACATACGTGTTGTATTGTGTGCGCAACGTAGTTATTTCACATATACACAACATTTGATAGTTCGTACCACGAAAAAAAATAATCATCTGGCGTTCCAGAGCTACCTTGTATATTATTCTACCATGGATACAGTAGTAAAAGAAAACGTCATGCTGCCAGCCTTCGTTTTTTAATTAAGCGTTGACATCCAGTCTTTATTAGCCCCAGTTTACACTATGCAAAGTCTTATCGATCTGCTTCTTATTCAGCTGTGAGAAAAACAGAGAAATGTGTATTCATTTCTCTGTCTTTCTCACAGCTGAATAAGAAGCTGATCAATAAGAGTGTTGTGTTTTTCTTCCGACGGGTTTTTTTTTAATTTGGAACGATTTTCCGTCATCCTATGTCAAATTATATATAAATAAGACTTGCATCGTCTAAATGTCGACTTAGGAAGGCTCAGTTTTATACATATGTATGTATGTACATAACCGCCGTTTAGATATTCGGGGGTGTCAGAATCCAAGTCGGTTTTGCAAACCAATATTCTGTCTGTTCCCGTATGCGCACAAAATTACACAAACTTAACCGAAAGCTCTTTTCAATACAAAATTTTTATTGAAAAAAGCTTTCGTAAAGAAACAGACCAATTGGTTTCATTTGGTGTCATGAAACCAAGTCGGTTTTGTTATTTTCGAATGCAAATAAAACCGATATTCGAATCAGCTGTTGTTTACACCTGTATAATTGTTTACAATTTTAATTGTTTTTTTTAATATAAAGTGTGTTCATTGGAAATATTAAATATTTGTGTGTTTTTTAATAAAAAAAATACATAATTACTAAAAAATAAATGAAATGAGTACCGCTGTTGTTGCATATTTGCTTATAGAGGAAGAGGGAGGGTTAAGCAAACATGAAAATAAGCATTTTGCGAGATTGCAACAATCCTCTTGAGCAGCCGGAGACAGCGAAAGTACATTTGTTGTGCCGTGCGTTCATATTTAAAGCTGTTTTGCTGATTTATAGGTTAATACCGGCTAAACAAAGACGCTTTCCGTATCGACCTAGATAATAAAAATAACATCTTTCCCGTTCTAAGATTGCGTCATTGCCGCAACTTACACCTTCGTTGCGAGTTTAGCTAAAGGGTCCTGTTACAAACGACTCAAGGATGTTTTAAAGGATATGCTCAATGTTATGGAGCGGCGGCTTACCTTTATCTATCCACATACATCCTTTTGCGGTGGATCTGCGCCATTTAGTGATTCAGCCAGCTATTGCCAAAGCCAACTGTGGATGGCTTATCACGCTGTCGGAATATTTTTCGAAGAACCCCATATATAAGCAGTTTTTGATGTTATTTGTAGAATAAAAAAATATGGATAACATACATACATATATTTATTTATTTATTTTTGTTAAATTAAAATTAATTTACTTATATTTTTACAAAATATCCTACAGCAGAAAAAAATTATATAAAAAAATATGCTTTTAGCTACTTCATTTATTTCCAATAACAAAAGCGACTGCTCTTAGCTGCTTGGTTTATTTCCAATAACAAAACCGATAACATTGGTTTCTATGACACCTAAAACCGACACTAATTCTAGTTCCAACATAAAACCGACAACATTGGATCTCATGACTCCAAAGTATTTGTTTTTGTCGTTTTCAAATCCAATACCGACAAGATTGGATTCTATGACAGCCCCAATCACCTATTTTTGCCCTCACTCATCTTCCCAACACATTTCACAAACTTTCTTATTTGTTTACATTTGTAAATCTATTACAATTTGCACAAAAAAAATAAGATTCATATCATATGCGATGATTTTCTTACTCTATTCATATCGAAATATAATAGATATTTTTGTTCGCTCAATAAACTTGTGCGGCAAGCTTCTGCATTCATACATATTTTAATCTGAAAATCGTTTCGTGTTTTTTCGTGTCAAGTTTGCTCAACACGACACGACACGGACGAAATCAGATTTTCTGTCACAAACACTTCGTCTTGAGTGGTGCGTGTTCGTGTCACGAAAAAAACACGACACGCGTCCATCTCTACCTGTGACACGCCTAAATTTTAACCTGTTTGCGAAATTCTTTGAAATAATAAAAACGCCGTTCGAACAAAATACATAATTCACAATCAGCGAAAGCTGCAAACCAAAAATATATATCTTGCAGCAAAAGAAAAAAACCTTTCGAAAAATAAAAACACATTTTGATGTATATATTTTTTTAATATTTTCCATTTTGAATTTATTTTCTAATAATTTCTTTTTCTTTATTATTTTTATATTCAGATTTGTTTTTGTTTTCCTTTTCTTCGTCACCTTAATGTTGTGTTTTTTATTTTGTTTTAATAACCAACATAATTTAATTTATTTTACTTTTGTTTAAATTTATATAATCATTATTATGTGGTTGTTATTTAAAGTTTCTTTTGTTTTATGTATATATATCTATATATGTGTTTTGTTTTAATTTTGTAGTTATTTTGTTTACCGATAAATTTTTATGTGGTAGTAAGTGTAATTTGTTGTTGTTGGTTTTTTGTTTAGTTATTTTAATCAATTTATAAATTTTTTAATATTATTTTTTTCTTATTTCGTTTAATTTATATATGTATATTTTTCTTTATTAAAAGGTGAAAAATAAAATAAATAAATTTTTTAGAAAAGAAAAAAAAATCAAACAAAATTTTCAAAACATTTTGTTTTTTATTGATTTATTTATTAGGAAGAAAAATAAGAAAAGTAACAATTTTTAATGGGTAAAAATTATATATCAATAATTTTATATGTATATAAAAGTTTTCTTGTTTGTTAAACTTAAAGAAAAATTGACAATTGCTACTTAGGTAAAAAAAAGTAAAATTTATTTTTCTTTATTCATATGCTTATATAAAAAAATAATTTTAATTTAGTTTACATTTAAAAATATATATGCAGAATAATTATAATTTATAAACACAAAAAATAAAAAAATCGAAATTAAAATTAATTTTTTTCAGAAATTTTTTATTTATTTTTTTTTTGTTTTTTATTTATATACCTATATATTATATTAATGTATAGTATTTAGGGAGGAGTGTGATATTTATAATATAATTACAAAATTGTTCTTATGTTATTTTAATATTTAAATATATTTTTTTATAGATTTTTCTGTTTTTATTACAAAAAGTTATTGAATTTTTATTAAAAAAAAATAATTAAATATAATTTATGTTATAGATAAAATAATAATAATAAAAATTATATTAAGCTAAAAGTTTATTTTTATTTATTTTTTATTTAGTTTTTCTTGTTTATTTTATATTTATTTATAAACTAAATAACTATTAATTTTTTGTGGTATTTTTACAATGATCAGATTGTTTTATATATGTATATGTGTATTTATATACTTTTTGTAATCCTTTGTTTTTAAATTAAAGTATATTTTGTTAAGCTTAGAACTTAAGGCAAAATTACAAACTAATTTATTTGTTTTCTTTTTTTTGTTTTAAAAAATTAATTATCAGTAATTTGTTGTTGTATTTAAATATTTATTTACGAAGTTTTAATAATTAATTAAGATTATTTTTTAAATTATTTGAAGAAAAATAAAAAAGTGTATGAAGATAATTAATTATATTTTTATGTATACATATCATTCATTGTTTTTATTTGTATATATTAAAAAAAAAACAATATATTTATTTTTATTTCACATCATATTGTTTGCAGCATAAAACGTTTCTGAATTATTTTTACAGATTGTGTTTTGTTTTTGTTTTATTTCTGAATTTGTTTTTAATATGTATAATAAGTATAGTTTAAATAAATGTTTATTAAAACATTTCTATTTTTTTCATCTGTTGCACATTTTTATCGTGTTCTTGTTCTTAAGAGCTTGTGTGCGATTTTTGGGGCTTTGTGTTTTTTGTTTTATTCAATTTCTTAATAAGTATATTTCATTTTGAAGTCTTGGTGTTTCTATACAAATAACACATTTTGCATTACCTTCCCAGTTTTTCGTTTCGTTTCTTCTCTTTTCCTTATTCATAAATAAATTTATTTTTAATTTAGTGTTATCTAGTGTTGAAACGTAAATAAACTTTTGTATAATAATATATAACAGCCAACAGATTTAATTCAAGATTTTACCAAAAATGTTTATTTAAAAGTATTAAAATAATGAATAACAAACTCAAACAAATAATTAAGAAAATGTAAAAAAGCAATATTGAAATATAAAAAATAAATAAAATTTAACATCGATCGATCAACCATCTTTTAAAAAAATATTAATATAAAGATAGACTTTAATAAAATAGCTGTTAGCGTACTTGATAACAATCAGGTATGTGATGAAAAACGATTTAGAGACAAAAACGATTTGAAAGCGATAAAAGGTGTGATGTGTTTGTTATAGTCGTTTTGTCAATCATTTTCAAATCTGTTTTTAATTGTTTTTCAACCTTTTTTCATAAATTTTTCTTCACAGTTCGGTCATATTGTTTAGATTTTATCTTCTAGTGAGCTTTTTAAAAGTCAGTAGCTTGAGATTGGCTCAAAACGAACTGAAGAGATCGGTCGGAATTTATCACACCTTTTCAAAACAATCGTATTGAAATCGTTTTGAAAACGATCATTTTCCATCACATACCTGAATATGCTTACAAATTTCGATAAACTTTTTCATTACCTAGAACTGAATGTTGATTCTTTAGTTATTTTGGACGCTGAACGCCAATCTACGCTTCGATTTTTCTATCAGCTCTAGTTTTCGCGATTTAGCGTTATGTCAAAAATGATGGCACTTGCACGACATATACATATGAGTATAACTTGAGAAGGATATTCCTTGATTAATAAAATAAAAAATCCAAAATTAGGCAACAAAATTATCTTTTAGACATGAAAACATTGCTTCTAAATCTGCACATTAGTTTTAGATATATCGTAAAAGTTTGAGCCAAAAAAATTAAATTTTATATAATTTAAAAAAAATTTTGTTTTTAAAACTTCATAAAAAATACAACAACGAGCCAGTTTTTTGTCCAGTAACATGTAGGAAAATATATTACTAAATGAATGAGCCATTTTTTAAGGAAATTGGTGCCTACCTTTGATTTTATTCAAAATTTCGTGAGTGAACTGAATTGATAAAAAATTAAATTTTCATACAACAGAAAGTTTACACTTTGTGTTTGCGTTGGCTGCTTTTGTATGGAAATCAAAATTTTTATCAATTCAGTTCTCTCACTAAATTGTGAGTAAAGTCAAAAGTTGTGCACCAATTTCAATGAAAAAAAGGCGTAATTTCCCTGAAATATATTTAACTATATGCTGATGGACCAAAAACTGTCTTGTTGTTGTATTTTTATTTTTTATGAAGTCTTAAGAACAAAGATGTTAAATTTTTTTATAAGAATGCAATTCATTTGCTGGTGTTTAAGCATTGTCTATATGCATTTCATTGGTGCTTTGCCAAATCGTCAGTAGACTTCAAACACAATTTCAAACAGTAACACACCTTATCTTATGTACAGACTTTCAAAAACCATTTGAGAATTTAGAAATATGTAAATGATTATCAAAAATAAGCATAGTAGGCTTTGAAAATTTATACAAAACCCAGCAAATAATTTGTATTCGATATGAATCAATTTTATTTTTCTACACCTTTATACAATTAGAAATCCAAAATAGATTCATATCGAATACAAATTATTTGCTGGGTTTTGTATAAATTTTCAAAGCCTACTATGCTTATTTTTGATAATCATTTACATATTTCTAAATTCTCAAATGGTTTTTGAGAGTATGTACATAAGATAAGGGGTTTGTACATAAGATGAGGGGTTTTTGATGATTGGTTGGAGAACCCAAGAAAAAGTCAATTGCGAGGAAACAAGGAGTGGATTTCGGGAGTTCCGGCTTCGTGTGTGACGGTATACTTCGCTAGGAATTATCTTGGAAGAGACTCCTTTAAGAAATTGTTGATGGCGGTATGACCTCAGGTTCAGCCAAATAAATCTCCCATCCCTTGTATGGCAAGGGGGCATGAAGAAATTCCAAATCGTAAAAAAAACAGAAATTGTGTGCTAAAAATATAGTTTTTAAATAAAATTAAAGCGTTTTAAAAATGAATCGTTCATTTTTGTTTATTACTTATCTTCATCAAACAAGAAATGTGATATGCACTAGGAAGGAAATAAGCGATAAAAAGTGACTATTTGCCTTTGTCGGCAGCAGCCGTATCTTTTCCACATTATGGTTTGTTTGCAGATTTTAAATAAGATTTAGACTAATAAAGGATCAATCTATGTAGTATTTGCCAGCAAAATTTGGAACAAAACCAATTCTTAAAATAATTTTGATCAACTTTGTATGCTGGGTCATAAATTCTGCCATTAGCTAATTTTGCATTTTAGAAATATTTATCTTTATAAGCCGGTTCACTTCCATACTTTATGTAGTCTTCAAAGCTTATAGTTTCTGTTTTTATGAAGCCTTTCTCAAAATCAGTGTGGATTAACCATGCCTTTTTTTATATTTCGGATTTATTCAAAAATTATCGGCGAAAAATTAGTTTTTTTCCTCTTAGTAGCAAAAACTGACAGTGAATGTGGTGACTACAGGGGGTTACTCTATATTTTGAATCGAAAGCAAATGTATTCGTATTTTAATGTAAATAAGGTACAAATTCGAACCGTTTTCTCTAATTAAGATCTTTTAACAAAGTCACGTTTTCAAAAATAGGTACGTTCTTATGGCTTAACTGTTAACGTTACCAAATGTGAATTTGGTAAGTCTGAACTTTGTTTTTTTTTTTTGACATTTTGAGAAAATTTCATTAATATTACTAGTGTCCGACCGAACACACCTTTAGATTAATTCTATGCAAATTGTTCCATGATACATTCTCTCAATTTTATTTAAAAAAAAAAAAAAAATTTTTTTTTGTTGCGGGTTAAGCATGTCCATAAAGGTTGCAGAAAAATAAAATAAATTCATGTCGAATATGATTTGTTTGTTGTTTCTAAGGCTTCTACGTTATTATATTATAATTCTCAAATGATTTTTGAAAGTTTGTGAATAAGGTAAGAGGTTTGAAAATTTTCAAAATTGTGATTGAAGTCACTGATGATTTGGTAAAGCACCAATGAAATGCAGGCATATAGACAAGCTTAACCCGCAACGAATATAAACGTTTTTAAAATACATAATATATTATTTTATTACAAAATAAATGATATATGTTGACGACAAAATATGTGATATGTTTGCCAACGTAATCATACCGGAAATGTGTGAACGATAATATGAGCGACATTTCTGCTTTTTGTTCTTATGTGACCTCGCGGCTATTTGCATAAAAATTTCGCCAACGATTTGCTTGAAACCCTTATGATACCTACTTTTTCCGATGCTAATTTGAAAAAAATGCGCAAAAAATCGCTATATTTGAGTTTAAACCTAATGAACGGACAGCACTTTAACGTTTTAAGCTAGAAATGTCAATTTTAAGTTGAAAATTTTTAGATTTTCTGTCAGCTTATGCTTTTTTTTTACCGATAACATATTTAAATGTTTTAACGTTTTGGTATTTCTCTTAATATAGGCGACCGTTTTTCTACTTCTGGCGAGTACTTGCATCAGAAGCCTATACATTTTGAATATAAACAGGTATGTGATGGAAACCGATTGATTTTAAAACGAACGCAAAAAACAATGGTGGAGTTCAGGCAACATTCTGTAATAGTTTACTCGTAAAATTCGTAAAATTTTCCAAACATTTTGCTGACAAAAAATTTTAAAATAAATTTTACAGCAATAAAATATAAAATTTTACCAATTTAACGAGTTAACAGTTAACGAATATTGCGTGAACTCCACCAAAATAAATAAATAAATAAAATAAAAGAATTCATTTCTTGGCCGAAAAATTAGTACAAAAAAATGGTTAAATTTCTATTGCCATTCAACTTCGATTATTTTGCATCATTATGAGATCAAAAATGGCTGAAGGTTAAAGATAAAGAAGAAATGAATGTTTGTTTTAAATAAATCTCAAAAAAAATTTTCATTTGCATTTTAGCAAATATTTTTGATGATTTACAAAACACATTTCCTAAAAAAATTGTTCATAAACCGTTAACTTTGAAATTTTAAATAGAAATTTTTTTTATAAATTTAATTAATTTTTTTATATGTCTCACACTTTGCCTGGAAGGGGTTTTGTTAAAAAAAAAAACATTGAATATAAATAAGAATAACAAAATAATGGAACAAAAATATGGAAATACTTTTTAAATTTCATAGCTTCTCATAGAAAATAAAATATAATAAGAAAAGTGTCCGTGTAAATTTAGTATTTATGAGATGATAAATAGATTTGCATAGAAAGACAAGAAGAGTAGAAACATTTTAATTTTTTTTTTTTTGTAATATGTATAAATTGTTTTTATATATTATTAATTTGTTAAATTCTTTTTTATATACTTTTTTATGTTAATTTTCATTGCAAAGTTTTGTTTTTTACATTTTCATTTTGCTTGTCTAAGTGTAGGCGAGAATAAATAAATTAATAACTTTTTTTCTCTTGGTTTGTGTTATTTGTTGTCCCCAATTAAATTTCTAATAAATGCTCGCTATTTTAAGTAGTAGACTAAAAATGAATTGATTTAGACTTAAAAATAACGATTGTTATTATTGTTATTGTTATTTATATTGAGGTTGTTGTTATTTTTTATATTACCATTAAAAGACAATTGTTGCTGCTGCTGCTGCTGCAGTTGCTGATGGCGTTGTAAGTGCTGCTGCTGTTGCTGATTATGATGATGATAATGTGTTGGTGGCTGTTGTTGATGATTTTGAATAGTTTGCGGATGTTCTATTGTTAAATCGTGAGTTTTATAAACATTACGTGCATAATTATTGTATTGTTGCTGCTGTTGTTGTGGCGGTTGTTGTAATGAGGCCATATGCTGATGCTGCTGTTGATTTGTTTGATAGTGTTGTTGTTGTTGTTGCTGTGGTTGCTGTTGCTGTTGGGAATTAGTGGTTTTATGACTTCGTATACTTCGTGTGTGTTCCTCAGCAGACAATCGATTAGCAGAAGTTTGATATTGATGATGTGTTTGCTGTTGATTCTGATGCAAATGTATCGTATGCGTCTGGGTTTGCGTTTGATGCTGTACCCCAGACGCCTGAAGTCACAACTAATCTTCATCACTTAATGCCTCATATTGAGCTGACAGCAAAGGTTTAGGTTCAGTAGCAGATCCAGTCGCTCCACCAGGACCACCCGATGTAGTACTAACGACGGAATTAAGGCCACCATCATGTCCTACAACACCACTGCCGCCACCACCGTGCAATACATGTGAAGGTTGTTTGTGTGCTGAAGAACCAGAAGTGGGTTGCATTTGATGGCCCACATTAATGCTCATTTGTGGTGGTGGCGGTAAGCCAGCCACAGAGCTCGGAACATTTAAAGCGCTATAGGGATAAGCATAAGTGGTAGCGGCAAATGTTGTTACGGGGGTAGGCTGATAGGCTGATGCACCGCCACCCATACTGGATGGATGTGAATGTGATGAATCACTGCTGGCAGAACGTCTACCACCATCCCGTTCGTCATATTGATTGGGAGTTTTACGCGGTTCATGAGTGTCTTTCATGCGATGATCGTTATGGTGATCATGGTGGTCATTAGATGGGCCTACTCCAACTGGACCACTACCCGTTGCAGCTCGGTGATCATCCTCTGTGCGCATTACTTCAACAATACGATTTTGTACATATTTCATTGTATCAAAAGTGTGATTTGGAACTACTGGAGGCCCTGAACCTCCAGAACCACTAGCAGATCCACCAGGTCCCGGATTAGGATCATAAGCTGAACCACCTCTCATTATCGTATTGCTGGCTTGCTGGTGTTGTTGCTGCTGCTGTTGTTGTTGTTGTTGCTGCTGCTGCTGGTAGTGATAGTCTTGTGCTTGTATCATAAATTCTTGCATATATTTTCGTGGACTATGAGCCTGGGGCATTCGTATTATGTTGCGATCGTCTCCTGGTGTTGTCGATCTACCACCCTGGTTAGTGGGAGTACCAGGATTGGAATTTGAATTCACCCCTTGCTGTTGTGACGACGTCGGACCACCTTTCGTACCAGCCGCAGCAGCTTCTGCTTCTTTTTGCACTCGTCTACTCATTTTCCAAACATCCGTGGCTATAATACCTTGAGGGTCTTGCATATAAGGCATAAAGTTAGTCGGGTGTGATGGTGGTGCTCTTAAATGCATTGGATTGTGATAATCATTCGATATAATTTTATCGGTCAATTCACCAAATGTTATATTTTTTGATCGAATTTGAGATGACTGGGACGCGGATGGAGGTGCTTGCGAGGATGTGGGCATGCCACTGGGTCCACCGCGCGAATTACGTGCTGAGGAGGGTTCGTGATGACCACCTCCGCTGGACGAAGACGATGATGAAGCTACGTTACTGCGATCGTTGTCTAAATCAATGTTAATAACATTGGGCGAAGAGGATTTAACGTTATTTTCGGCAGCTTGTAGAGTTGATATTGTGGCATTTGCTGGATGTCGCGGTGGTCCAATATCTCGAGAATTATACTTCATAGAAATAAATAAATTAAAAATGTAGAATGTTAAAAATTTTTGCTTTTTCAAAAATATAATTTAAATAAACATCTACTTACAAATCCTGTTCTCGATAAATCTCTGTTGACACTCAGGGCCGTGGGTTCTGTGCTAGTTTGACTGATTTGATGCTTAATTATAGCATCAATTAAGGTCTGGGCGGAAAATGTTCCCTCTGTGGGTGGTGGTTGTTGGCCAGGATGAGTCCTGTGGTAGCTACGATAGTTAGTAAACAAATACAAATACATAAAGATAAATGAGAACATACTCATACAAAGCAAACAGATCTAACTTGGAAGAAGTGATTAAAAAAACCGTTCGTAACTTTGTCCAACCATTTGAATTTATAATAGAATAAAATAAACGTGCAGAAAATTTCAAGCAGATAAAATAACTTACGGATCTCTTTCACGATCTGGTATTGTACGTGGTGGTCCAGTTTCTGGTGGTGGGGGCCCACGTATATAATGTGGTTGTCCCGTTGCTGCTGCCACAGCAGCTGCGGTCGCAGCATTACCCGCGTAGATACGCTCCATTCGTCTACCATCACGTTCTCGCTCTTCGGCTGCACGCTCTTGCTCACGTCTCTCGCGATCTCTTTCACGGTCACGTTCGCGATCGCGTTCACGCTGTTCCCTCTCACGATCCAAACGTTCGGCATGCATGCGTTCTATACGAACTCTTTCCTGGCGCTTCTGTTGCATATCTCTCTCAATGGCCGCATTATGCATACGCTGATCACGTTTGGCCTGTTCTAGACGCCTTTGCATGTCAGCAGCTGCCGCGACAGCTTGCTGTTGCCTATACTGATGCTGTTGAGCGGCTACAGCGGCCTGATGTTGTTGTTGAGCAACAGCTGCTGCCGCTTGTTGTTGGTGATGATGCTGCATTTGCAAAGCAGCCATATGATGATCACGATTCATTTGATAACGTATGGGATCGTGATGCGAGGGTGGTGGCGGTTGTTGTGATGGTTGGCCGGCATTTGGAGGCGCTGGACCTGATGATCCGACGGGACCGGAAGAAACAGCTGATTTGTCATCTTTCTGTGAGGGCACTGGCAATTGGGGTTGCTGCACAGCTACATCAACAAATGAAGAAAAGGCATCGTGACCGGCTAAAGAAAGAAAAGGATCCAAATGAACATTCCAACGACCACCTGACTCTCTTTCTAATTGTACTCCGGCATTCTTACCTGGCGGATAATTGTGCGCCATCACTACATGCATACGGCTTTGAGGAGGCGCCGCAGGTGAGGGTGGTTTAGAACCTGTGTTGTGGCGCTGTATAACACCCTGCCGTGGTGGTGGTGGTGTTCGATGTGGACTGGGAGTACTTCACAATTACATGTGTAAATTAAAGTGATTAATATAAAAAATAATAATAATAGTTTAAAAAAAACGTATAAGAAAACCTACCTATTGGCATGTTCAGCTGGTGAAGCTCGACTCGAGTATTCGGTACGCCCTCTTTCCTTATCATAATACACTACACCGCTGGCTGAATTGCGAGGTGATGGGGATTCTTTACCTGACGCTGGAGTTCCTGCCGAATTGGCGCTGCCACTGCGTGGTATGTTTCTTTGTTGTCCCTGCATTTGTTGAGACGTTATGTAGTCGTGCATTACAATTTGTCTTGTGCTTAAAACTGGCGACTGTTCTACGGTATAGGGAGCTCTTGAGTAGGGCCCAACTGTGTAAGCACTTTGGGGCGGTCCTTGTGGCGAAGACTGCTGAGGTGGATGATGCTGAAGTTGAGCTGGACTCTGACGTTGCGTAGATTTGTATGCATATTCATATGCCGTCTTGCTATCCATATGTGTGGGCAGATGTATGGGTGTTCCCTGAGTTATGGAACCTAGTTTACTACTTTCGGATCCGGACGAACCCGATGGCGGAGTTTGTCTCAGTATATTATCAAATTTAGGACTGAGGGTGGCTCCTGCCGGTGATGAGTGCACTATGATCTGTTGAGCAGCGTTATTCACAGGAGTGCCATGAGTTATGGAACCTTTAGGGCCCACCATGAGCTGTTGTTGTTGTTGCTGCTGCTGTTGGGAAGGTGAGGCAGCCTGGTGTGAATGTGGCGGTGGAGGATGTATTAATTGAGGACTTAGTTTTGGTGGCATTTTATTAACACCTCCACTGCTAACACCGGATTTATTATGTTGGCTTGACATTTGCATGTGAGATGGTGGCGGTTGTGAAGTAAGTGGAGGCTGTGACGACTGTCCTCGTTGCGAAGAGCTACCCACCGGTCCACCTGGTGGTTGAGTTATAGACATGGGAACAGGTACTTGTGACACATAAAGGGATCCCGGCGGTGGTACTTTACCTACCCCTACGCTGGCTGGATGAGGATGGTAAAGATACGCATGATTAGGCGGAGCTGCGATAAGAGGAGATGGTTCTGCGCCACGATACATGCTAGGCGCATTTCCCACGTGTTTGATCCCAGAACTGGTAGGTGGCTGTTGATGACGCGAAGACATGCCACTATCACTTCCAACTCCGGTCGATGATGAGGAGGATGTATTCGATGAATTGTGTGGAGAAGGGCCATCTCTTGAGGGTTTTTTAATAGACAAGTCTAGAGTCTGAGGCTCGGGTTCGTTGTTACGTGAAGTTGCATAGATAATTGTATCAGGAGACTGTGCAACTACGTGAGGCGGAGTCGACGTTTTGCCCGCCTTTAAAACGGGTGTTATAGTGGCCTTGATATCATGTTGCTGATGATGTAACATACCATGAGGAGGAGGTGGCAAATGTTGACCTGGCAAGTACGAATTCACAACCGAAAGAGTAGCCAAATTTTCAGGGTGCCCCGTAGCCGAACCAGCATTTGTCCCCACCTGCGTAGATGATGGCGGCTGTGGAGCTTGTGATTGTCGTACATTGAGGTTTTGCACGGAATTGGTTGAAGATGAACCACTACTGCTACTCCCACTAAGAATCAATGGCTGACCATGAGCCTGAGGTTGATGCTTTATCGAACCGTCATTACGATATTCACGCACAATGGTGACATCATTATTTGAATTATTGTTATTGTTGCTACTACTGCTGCTATTGGTTGGGGCGGTACTGCTGCTGATAACATCATTGCGTCTATTAGTGCTGCTGCTGCTGTTACCACTGTTATTCGCCGAGTCCAATGAGATTTGCATGGATGGTTTTCCCAAGCCAACCAAATGTTGATTTGGAAGCTGATTCGAATGCTGATTAGCTTGACTGGTTGGTTGGGCTGGTTTTATGGGTGGTGGACCCTTTTGTTTCAGAGAACGTTCAATTACCTTGTAAAGGTAATCATGAAGATTTCTTGACATACCCTGACTTTGTTTAGGATCTTGTCCAGCGGTAGGAGTTGTTGATGATGCAGTTGACGGTGGTATAGGACCATTCACGGTTGTTGGAGGTGGTGGACCCAGACCACTTGCTGCTGAGACAACAACTGAGCTGTTACCCGTACTATTTAATATGACCTTAGGACTTTGTCTATTGGCAGGAGAATTTTCATTCTCTTCATCGGCGGTTTCGGTAGCCGAGGAGTCATATTCCTCGGAAGTCTTTTGTTTCTTGGGCGCATGACCCAGAGGTGGCAACAAACGTTCATCTGGTTTTGTGACCGACATTGCATTACCGCTAGCAACGCTTGAACTGTCACTCACCGATGCGGATACTGATGACGTGGGGTCGGGTGCCGAAGAACTATTAATATCTATGGACGTAATGCCCATATTTTTATTTACTGCCAACTGGGACATAGGTTTTTTCACGAGATCTTTTGTAAGGGAATTATGACGCTGACTTTCGGGACTTTCCACCGAGGCCGTATCACTACCACCGGGTTCACGCTCATCACAAGACGAGGTACTCACATCCGATTCATCGCCATCTGTACGTCGTTCTTCATCTGTCAGATTGACATGGGGATCCAATTTTCTTCGTATACGCATAAGACAAGCCGAACAGCAACGTGTTGCTTGGGCAGGTATTTGAAATTCTTGCATAATGGGATCACGAACTTCAGGCGATAGTTCATAGAGTCGTGCTGGTATGTTACGCAAACGTTTGGCACGATCTTTGGGATTAGGACATGTGGGTAGAGGACAGTTAGGATAGCGCGTCCGTACCGATTTACATTGGCACGTGTTACAAACTCTAGCACCGACTGGTATTGTATCATCAGATATGCCATATTGTTGGCCACGACCCTTTTTCAGCGGTCGGGTACGTGGACAACTTTCCGCTTTGCATACGAAACAAGTGGCAAGTTTATCTGGAAGAGAAAAAATAAATTTATATATGTATGTAAGTATGAATGTATCTACATATGTATGTAAGTATTTACTATCAATTATATATCAATTTATCAATATCTTTATCACAATTTGAAAATAATAAAAGAAAACATTTTTTATTAATAAACAATTCAAATTTAGAAACCTTTATCATTAATAAAAATAAACATTAGGAAATCAACTGCAAGATATTATACATATTTCTTTTGTTATGTTCCCAGAGCAAAAATCAGCATGTTGAGCAGAAAAATATCAAAGATTCCATTATAAATTTCATATTTTTTATTTTTCGTTTACAAATTATCCTTAGAGAATCAAATTTCTATTTACTTTGATCTTTATGGACAAGGAGGAGATTGTTAAAAGAAAGTAGCTTCATATTTTTTTAAATTAAATTTGTTAAAAAAAGTGAACAAATTAAATTAATTAAAGTAATACATTACAATGAAATGAATTTTTAAATATGTTTGTTCGAACAAAAAAAATGGATGGATGCTTGTTAGCATGAATGGGTGGGTGGTTGACTAAATCAAATCGTTAAATGCTATTAAGGATATTTGGGATGAGAACGATGAGTAAGGGCATTTACATAGTTCATGATAAAAAAAAGGTCCTGCATATTTAAATGTAAGTATTTTTATATATGATGTCCACCATGGCCAACATTCAAAATGAAAATTGCAAATAATTGTGAGTGGTTTATTAAAAATTAAAACATTTTATATGATGAACCAAAAATATGAATAGAGAAGGACTATCTAGACAACGAGAATATTGGGAGAGTTCATTTCATGTAGCCATTATTAAGCAGGACAGATTTATATGTATGTAAGTACATATAAACAATTCTGGCACGATTGAAAGGGTGGTAAAAACACCGCTTATTAAAATGAGTATGAATCGAGTAAAAAAGTGTAGAACTAAGAGAAAAATGGTTGCTTGTAGAGTTTTAATATCAACATTAAAATTCTTTAACGGTTAAGTTTAAGAGAAAATATTTATTTCTGCTACTCAAAATGAAATTTGGATAAAACAAAGCGTACTGGTTTTAATTACAAACTCTACCGTATTCAAACCGATACATGTATATGTATTCAATATATGTGTGTCTGTACATACATACTTATGTTTACTTATCGTCACCCAGTGGTACAGCAAGGAACCATCGCCACTGGTGACTAGCGAAGTGGTTAGTATTATCACTCTATACACCATTGGCGCTAGTGAAAGGGTACACCAAACTGTACCTACATCTTTCTCCATACACTGATAGTTGTAACAATTACTACTCACTTTTCGATAGGTTATTCTCTAACCCTAAGTAATACAGGAAACCTGCGTTTTTCTACGACAAAACTAGCACCGCTACAGTACATTGGGATCAGTGTTCTGTATAGTGTTATGTAGTGGTCTGAAACTATCGATAGTCTACACTATCGATAGCATGCGATAGTTTTTCAAAAACCATCGATAAATATCGATAGTTTTCGATAGTCTTACAACCACAATTTGCCTAAAACAAACGGACTGGTTTTAGACTTCAGTAGCTTATTTTTTGTACACTTCGTATTTTTTTACCGCCCAATCAACTAAAAATTAGCGGGGAGCGGAAAAAATAAAAATGTTGGGACATAGTACTAGAGTTTCACGGGAATTCCCGGTAATTCCGCTAAATTTTCAATCTCGCCTTAATATATTGTACTTCAATAAACAGGATTTACAAAAAATATTCTTCTAAGAAGTTGTTGTCTGTGAAGTTTCCAACAGCTTTTACCTTACCCACTTTTTTTAAATCGCATATATCACAAAATAAACAGCAATATCAAAAAAAGCACATAACAATTAAAATTTCAAAATGCTTACACTAATTTACAAGTTTCGGTAAATTTTGTCGTTCCCTAGAACTGAAAGTTGTTTTTGCTGTTCCCGTACTTTTGCACATTTTTTTGTGTTTAGTGTGATTAATTCCTGGTTACTCTCATTTTACCAAATTTCACCCAAAAGATACGCTATCGGACCTAATAATTCAAAATACAACAACTATCATCAACTATCGATAGTATTGAAAACTATCGATAGTGTTTCGATAGTCAAAAACCATCGATAGTATCATCGATTGTTTCAGACCACTAGTCTTATGGCGTAAGCCCCGTACGTAGGTAAAGATAATACAGAGAGGGGTAAATTGCCACCTCCAATGACATTGCCGTGTTAAATTCGCCACTCAAACTACTAGCTACACTCTAAAACATTACTTGAAATTTACGATCATATATTGTCTAAATTTGTGTTGAAAATTTCTCCTTGTCTAAAATTACATCGATTTTGAAGTTATTTTATTAAAGAAAAAAAAAAACTTCAAATTAAACATATTTAGTCCAAGTGGAAAAACTTTAACATAAAGTATAATACGGCTATAGATGAAAGGTAGATACGTCAGACTATCAGTCAGGAGGTCGCGGTTCAAACCTGCACGCAGCCAATTGTTCAAAAATAATGCGTGTGTAATTTTAGGTCGAAAGTAGTCTGTAAAGTGTTGCCTACTATTATCGACCTAATTTTCAACAAGAGTGTTTTAGAGTGTAGGGACTAGGGGTAGTCTTAAAGAGCTAGCGGATATACACGTCCAGAGCTAGTACGCTGTACAACTGGACCCAGAAAATGCAAAAATCCATATCTAATATTTTAAACGTTTTACAGGAGAAACATAAAACTTGTTTAAATGAAAAATATATAGACAATTAGAGCAAATTTTTACAATACAAGTAAAAAAAGGACCGACCAACAAATTTATATATTTATTGTAAAATTTTACACTAATTGTCAATATATTTTTCATTTAAACAAGTTTTATGATAGATAGGGCCTTTTGCATTTTCTGTGCCGATATACATATATTTCACAACATAAATCTTTACCCCCCATATTCATAAATGATTAGTAAAGTTAATGTATGCATTAAAACCATGTTTCCCATACAAAATTCGTACATTAAACCAACATTAACTTTCATAAATTTTTATGAATATGGCGGTGGGTCACTTGTTAATTAAAAAAAAATCTGTGCATTTTCAAGCTTGAAAGGCCTCCACTTGAAAAATGTACATATCATACATACGCAACAGTTTACTTCAAATTTAACAAAAAAAAAAGTTCATCAGCTTTACAGCTACAATCCGTATCTTGTCAGTAGACAAGTGGTGGGTGGGTGGTTACATTTGTTTTTTAATTTTTATTGAAATCAGAGTTCTTTTTTATTAAAATTTTAATGATATTCAAATAAGAAATGAATAAATACACAAGTAAGAGAACTTCTTGGCAAAAAAGAAAAACTTGTACATAAATATGTACATATGTATGTATATATGTATGTATGTATGTATGTACATACATACAAATGTATGCGCTAATGGTAAGAATATTAGTATAATTAAAAAATAAGTAAGAACAAATAATAAAAATGAAAAGAGTGACAGTAAGAAGTGGAATTACTGGGCAATATAGAATTTTCTCAACAGCTTTAAAATAATAGCGAAGTTCAGTGTTTGATGCAAATGGTCTTGCAAAAGCGCGAACACAAAATATCGTAGATTTTTAAAGAAATTTTGTGTATTTTGTTGTTAGATTTCATAAAAAAGCTACGATATTTTGCATTGGCACGTTGGCAAGACCGTTTGCATCAAATCCTGAAATCCGCTAATAATTCATATTTTTCTTTTTTAATTTCTACGAGTTCCGAAGGAATTTGCTGGGGAAATTCTGAAAAATTTCTTATAATAAACATGAGAATATTTTTCGACTTTTCTGATATATGGGCATTTCCAGAAAAATTCGACTTTTGTCGCGTCTGTCACCAAGCACTTAAGCTGTTTTTTTCCAATGAAAAACTTAATAAGGGTTTTCACGATGGGTAGTGCAGTGTGCTAACGATGCACTTGCACAACGCAACAACAAAATATACGTATTTGCGATTTGCATCATTTTAGTTCGTTTGCACTAAAAAAATCTTGAGCAAAAATGATTGTGCATATTTGCTTAGTTGCAAACAACATCAGCCGCCATATTGTTTTTTTAATGGAAAAATATGTATTTATTCAAACTTACTTTACCGACATTTTTCCGATTTTAAAAAAATTTTATATCTGATAGAAAATTTAGTTTTAAGAAGAAAAAAATGTCAAGTACAAAAATCCCCGGAGTTACGGACCCCCAAAGTTTTACAAATCATATGACATTTTCTACATAAATTTTTGCTACAGTGTAACAATATGGGTATCATGTAAATGCTTTCCTGTCTAGCCGGCCTTCGGCCTTACTTATTGATTTTCTTCTCTAGGTATGTCGAATAGCGGCTTCGTTGAATAATGATTTTCTTCTTTAGGTATGTCGAACAGCGGCTTCGCTAAAGAATGATTTCCTGCCTAGCCTTCCTTCGGCCGGTCTTGTTGATTTTTCTCCTCTGGGTATGTCGAATAGCGGTTTCGCTGAAGAATGATTTTCGGGCGGGCTTATTAATTTTCTCCTCTAGGTATGTTGAAAAGCGGCTTCGCTGAAGAAACATTTTCTGCCTATCCGGCCTTTGGACGATGTTCAACAATGTCGAAAGAGTTCTTTCTTTCGTGCAATTACATTTAAAACAAATGCTAGATTTAGGTTTAAGAATATATTGTTTCTCATTATCTAATAAACAACTTTGTAGACAATATTTTTATTTCTGAGCGAAAATAAACACTTTAAAAATAAAGCAATTCTGTTACGTTTTCATGAACCCGTTCATAATTGAAATTAGATTGAAATTCCGTTTTCAGTCCAATTCCGTAACGGCCGATTAATTAGATTAAAAAAAATATGCAGAAAACAGAGCACAATTGCCGGCAATTCCTCGAAATGTCTGAGGGAATTTTGGACAACTCGGTTGGTTTAATGTCTGGTAACGTTTCAAATTTTTCTTGACACTAATTAGGACAGTCGGCAACAAATGTCCACTTTACTGTACTTTAAATGTACTTTTATTTCATATATACATACATATCGTCATATAAAACGTAAAACCATGTAACTAGAATTTTTAAAATTTTACAGGAGAAGGAAAAAGATTACAAAATAGTACAAATAATAGTGGGCTAAGATGTTTTCTTTTTGATTGTAGCCTAAAAATGTTTAGAAACAATCACCCCTATCGCGAATGTTATGGGAATAAGTTGTTTGGGAGCAAACCTATATTCCCATTACCCAACAAACCAGTATCGCGAATATTTTGGGAGTAAAAGTGTATATTGTTAATTATTTGGGAGTAATAGTTTCTATTGTGATTAACTTATCAGTGCTTTATGTATAAATAATTTATGTACATACTTGTAAAAGGAAAATATACACATTTTGAAGAAATTAATAAAGTTTAACTTCGTTTTGTGGTGCTGGAAGAGAAGAAGCAATCCGTAGATTGCGAAGATACATGCGCGATTAATCGTTAGAGGAAAATTTGCCTGCTAGCAGCAAGATGTTCGCGGTACCACCCGTAGTGAAAATGGCTGGCACTTTGGCTAGCGCACATCTCCTCCAACAGACAATTAATTTGCTATTTATTCACACTTGTGCTCTTTTAATAAAATAAAAAAGTAATTTAATACAGTCCTAGCAAGGCATATTCATTACAGGTACCACCATAACTAAAACAAATACAACACCAAAAAACACATGTATTTTGTTGGTAGAAATACCTCAGAAATATGTCAAATCCATTATCTGTGAGTCGCACACATTCATAAGCTCTCTCAAATTTACTAACGCATGTCCATTGTTGATAGAAAAATCCCAGACATGTGTCAAAATATATTGTCTGTGTGACGCACACATTCTCAAATTTACTAAGACAGCTGTTCTTGTAGTGGTACCTGTTCAATCTACCTTGAGTCCTAGCTTAAATACAAATTACAACTTACATGTTCCCTTCTCGTTCCCATCGGCACTTGTTTGTAAAATTATTCGTGGGAGTAAACATTGGCGATGCCACATTTTTTAAGTTTGTGAACTCGCTCCCTAAAACTTTGTTATGGGAAACATTCAAGATAGCAATTCAGAAAATTTGGGAGTTCTTTCATGAGAATATGTATTCGCGATAGGGGTGAATAACTAATTAAAACCTTAATTTGAAATGTTTGTCACTACATGGTTTTATGTTTCATTGACGATATATATATATACATATAATACATATTACAAGTAAACCAATCTTAAATATGATGATTAAAATCTCTTGACAAATGGACAAATATACAAATTGAATTGACATTAACATGACACAAACAAACAACCAACCAAAAGTAGTATTTGCAGGCAGAAGCAATAAATAATAATAAAACATGTTAAAAAACATGTAGGGAAGGGGTAATATACATATATACATACATATTTACCCAGCGGTAAATTGCAGGAGTAAAGAGACCTTCTAGAAGGCCTGTTTAGCAAACATAAGGCCTTGCAATCCGCATTCCACATTCATTTCATTTCTTCCCAATGTAGGGATTCTTACAGGCCTCTTTTGGCATGCCATTGCCGAATGATATCTAAGTAAGGTGTGTTAAAAAGCAAATGGAGGTACACTTTTTTATAGTATTTTCATAGCGGCTTCTTTCGATTTGATTAATGTGTTTTTTTTATTACGAACAATTTCTTTTCATCCAAAGTAATTTTTTATACATTGAATTGTACATAATGTAGTTCCGTCGGAATAATTATAAGTTAATCAGCTCCGACATAATAGCAATATGTGTATTTTAGTCTTATATACAAATTACATGCGAAAAGAGAATACGAGAATGTTTATTATTTCCAAAGCACTTTTTGTTACTTCTTAATCCAAAAATACAATAATCCTTCCATCTTCCCTGCTTAAATAGGAGAATGTGGAATGTGTATCGAGCGAAAAATCAAAAAAATAAAGTACTACTTCCACCTTCCCTTCTACAAGAAGGCAGTTTCCATGTGTATCGGACAAGCAGGCCTGAAATTTGCAGGCCTGTTGACTTTTACCACTGGGTACATAGATATAAATTGTACATGGATTCGTATGCATGTAATTCATACATACGTATGTAGTATGCATTATGCATACTAGTGATGTTACGAATATCAATTTTTAATATTCGCGAATACGAATACGAATATCTGAAACAATATTCGCCGAATTCGAATACGAATATTCAATATAAATAGTTAGTACCACTTAATATTTCAAATTTAATTGAAAAAAATCTACCCTTTGCGTCAATAACAATAATTGAGAAAAACTGTTACAATACTATAGGTATTTAACATTATTATGATATTCCGATGACGATATTTGAAATTATTAACTTACCACCTTTTTTAAATTTTTGGTGGAAAGTAAATAAGGGAAAATACGAGCTTCTTTTACCTATTAGCTTAGCTTATTTACACACCGCGCAATAGGCTTGATGGAGAAAAGACAAAATTTTTATTTTTGGAGTTCAACATTCCTCTACTGAGCTTTGAGTATTACTTTAACATGATTAATAAATTAATTTAACAGGATTTTACTTTTTAAATACCATGTCGTTGTGAAATATATTTTGTTTTGCGTTATACACACATTTTTTTAGTAAAAATTAATATTTTTGTTTAATTTTCAGTATTTTTATGTATTATTTTTTGGAACGTATTCACAAAATATTCGTGAAATATTTGCTTGAATTTGGCGAATACGAATATCATGAAAGAGGCGAATATTCGGCGATTCGAATACGAATACGAATATTCGTAACATCACTAACGCATACTATACAAACTGATACATGAGATAAATATGGTTATTGTTGTTTTCATTATTATTTACACAAATGTCAAATAAATTGCCAATATAAAAATTGATTAACAGAAAAAATATAGCCAACAATGGAGAGAATAGGTAGATATGATTAAGTAAGTTTAATATAATGAGGGTGAGAGGACTACTTTGGCTGGAAAAAGGAAAATTGTAATTAATTGAATTCAATAATAGGTAAGTGTGTTAATATTTATGTATGCAAGTGTAAATATCTTTTGTTGATACTACTCAGCACATTTTTTTAATTTAATTTTTAAAAACCATAATTTCCAATTATTTTTGATTAAAAATCGCACTTAAAAATAAAAATATTCGATGGTGTAAGAAGTTATAACAAGTTACCATACTAGTTAAGGAGTCAATTGTAATTACAAATATTTATATAAATGTATGAAAGAAGTACATACGAGGGCGGATTGATATTGAAGCTACCTAGCGCTAGATGGCAGCACAAATACAAAAACTTTCTTGTTTTTAGAAATTGCGATCTGTCAAACGTCAGCTGTTAAAATTCCACCCAAATTCATCGATTAGTTTATTTGTTGTAGTCGCTTGAAGTACGCAACTTTTGTGTTTCTTGAAAAATGGAAAAAGGTGAATTTCGTGCAGTGAATAAATACTATTATTTGAAAGGGAAAACGGCGAAAGAGACAAAAGAAAAGCTCGATAAACATTACGGTGAGTCTGCTCCGTCAGATTATATGGTAAAATATTAGATTGTTGAATTTAAACGCAGCAGAACAAGCACTGCAACAATACCATCAACAGGAAGGCCAAAAGAGGCGGTTACTGAAGAAAATATCAAGAAAATCCTCGATATCGTTATGAATGATCGCCGAGTCAAGTTACGTGAGATTGCTGAAATGGTAAACATATCATATGAACGTGTGTTCAACATTTTGCATGAACATTTGCATATGAAAAAGCTATCGGCAAAATGGGTGCCGCGTTTGCTCAGTGTCGAACAAAAACACTGGTTCACACAGCATTAAATACGATGCTAAATTA
The DNA here is from genome assembly GCA_956483635.1 of Panzeria rudis. Classification (NCBI taxonomy): domain Eukaryota; kingdom Metazoa; phylum Arthropoda; class Insecta; order Diptera; family Tachinidae; genus Panzeria; species Panzeria rudis. The sequence goes on along the minus strand of OY101448.1, from coordinate 45,598,248 downwards.
CGTGAAATACATTTCGAATTGGTTGATCATCGAACCCTATAGTCCAGATTTAGCTCCTAGGGACTTTTTCCTGTTTCCAAACTTGAAAAAATGGCTCGCAGGAAAAAGATTCATCTCAAACGAAGAAGTGATTACCGAAACTAAAGCGTATTTTGAGGGGTTTACAAAATCGTATTATTCAGATGCTATAAAAAAGGTGGAATATCGTCTATATCGTGTATGGAGCTAAAAGGAGACTATGTTGAGAAATAAATTGTTTTTGAAAAACAAAAATGTTTTTTTCCCACTTAGGTAGATTCAATATCAATCCGCCCTCGTACATACATATGTACATAAATCTCTTACTTCAGAAAACTACCTTCACATTCAGATGACCTGATTTTCGTTCTCGAACCGCCGCCGACTTCAACGGCTCACATCGGCTTGTAAATGTCAGCCCACTAACACTATTAATAAATGTCAGCCGGCTAATATTCTCCAGCCGACTTTCGAAACTCGGTGATATATTACGAAGCGCATTTAACTAAGTTTTACAGAAAGGAAAATTAAGAGGTATATATATAAAAGCTGTGTACTTTTTTACATAAAGTACTCTGACAGATCCGTCAAAAAACGCGGAAAATAAGGGAAAATGGGTGCAATGTAGAAACAGTGCTGCTAGACATTTTTTCCAACAAAAACTCTCAAAATATTGCAATATGGATGCAATGTAGAAGTGTTGCTAGACATTTTCCCCCATAAATTGTAAGAATGTTTGTTTTGGTGTTTACATTTTTGTATTGTTTACATTTAATAAACATTGAAAAAGTACGAATGAAATGTTAGCCTACTTTGAGCCGCCGAAAATGTTAAAACGACTTGGACCTCTGGTCACATTGTTAATCATTTGAGAAAAATAAGTTACTCTGACCCCATGAAAAAAAAAATTTGATTAAAAATTTTTCCTCGTTTACACCACAAAATTATCGATTGGCGGCTATTGAAATACTTTAATTGTTACAAATAATAAATAAAGAGAGAAACCGCAAATATGCAATTGCATGTTTTTTCTTGTGCGATGTATGTTTCAGAACATTTTAAGAATTTTGGCATCGATTTGTTAGTGCATATTTTACCCTTTACAGCATATTTTACACTTAGTTGCATATTTACGGTATTTTTTTCTATTTTTTATGACATATTTGGATTTTTTCCGGTATATTTTGGCTTTTTTAGATTTTAATATGCATATTTACAAAAAAAGATTTACCATCGAAAATTTTGAAATTTTTCCACGTATAAAAAAAATTTTTTTTTGTGATTTTAAATTTACTCTAATGTATTTTTTCCCAAATTTCTTAAAAATGTTCGTCATTCCATTGATGTATTCCCCGTTTATTCAGAGATTAAAAAAATTGTCAATCATTTAGTTTTGAGGATTTTTGAGCAATTTCAATTTTATCAAGATTGGCTTATTTGGATTTCATGAAAAAAACAAAAGGACGAGAACAGTCGCGTTATGCGAACATATAAGCTAATTATGCGATTTTGCTGATTTGTTTCTAATAGGACCACAAAATATGTATTGGTGTCATGGTGCCCAAAATTTTATATTCGGACTAGACTCCCGTACCCATAATGAACCAGAATTACAATAACGTGCAATAAAATAGTGTCCATGGACGTTATTTCCACGTTGAAAAGGAAATAATTATCATAAAAAATTGCAAATAAAGTTCATGCAAATGGTACTGCAGAGTAAAGATTGACTGCATAAGCGGGCTTTGGACGGGATTAATTTCTTTCTTCTCTGGGTATGTCGAATAGTGGCTTCGCAGAGTTTAGATTTTTGACTAGGCAGAAAGCCTTTACTCTGCGAAGCCACTATTCGACATTCCCATATACATTATTTCCTTTTGAAGTGGAAATAGTGTCCGTAGATGTTATCTTCTTAGATATTATTGCATGCCACCAATATATGTAAATAATTCGTGGTGTCTGAAATGACTATACTACATAAATTATAAACGAAATGATAAAGTTTTAAGAGCATATTTTGTTACATTTTAGAAGCATATTTTTAAGTTTTTAGTGCATATTTAATGCGCATAAAAAACATTTTTAAGGCCATATTTCCAGTTTCCCTGGAAATAACACTTTCCCCTCCCCAATTCATATTTTTGCTGTGGTTGTCATTTTTAACATCATTTAATTAACACGATTTTCCATTAATACACATTATTTACACATAAATGATTTTTGTTTTTCCTTTTTTATTATTATTTTAAATCCATTACATTTATGGTATGTATTGGCGTTGCTTGCTTACTCCTTTTATATATTTTTTTTTAGTCACGATTTTATAAAAAAAAGCTACACCTACAATTGATGGATAAACTCATATCAAAATAAAAAATAATGTCAATATCAGCACATTTGTATTATATAAAAAATTCAGGAGACAGAGAAGAGAGAGAGAAAGGTTAAGAGGAAAGAAAAAGGAATTATTAAATACATGTGTGTGAGGTTATAAAATTGAGTTCTGTTTCGTTTTAAGGATAACGGTAACTTTTTATAAAGGAGAGAATGAGTGAGTGTTTCAAATAAAAATTTGATTGGTTCAATTAAAGTCAAATTATGAAATTTTTGTCTATTACAATTAAAATGTTTATTGTTAATTAAACAAATTTCTCCCTTGTAAATTTGGGCTCAAAATACATATGTACATACTAGGGTATTCATTTTAATCGACTTTTCAATTGTTCGATTAATCAATTAATCGAAATTGACGTTTTTAAATTACTCGAACAATCGAGTAAAACTTTTATTTCGTTCGAGTTATTCGAGTCATTTTTGCTGCTAAAAATTATTCGAGTTAATCGGAAAATTTTTGAATTACTCGGTTTTTGGTAAATTTTTATGGACAAAAATAAAACAAATCAGGAATTATTTAATAATATTCAGAACTGTTTTGTATTCAATGCGGAATAAAAATAATCAGAATTGGCATAGCAGTGTTGTTATAAATATTAACTTGTAGCAACAAAGCTTTTATAATTCCAAACATTTTCATTCCGCATAGAGACAATTCGTTAAATAATAGAACAAAATAGATACATTTAGTCCTAAAAAATAATGCTTTTTATTAAGTTCATAGAAGATATTTCTCGATTGAACATTGCTCCTATTATTAAGAGTGATCTTTCACTAATCGTTGACGTTGGCGAAATTGAGAAAAGGTGAATTAAAAAGCATTTCCAATTTATCGGATCAATTCTTTGTTTTTCTCTAGATCCATAAAATAATTAGTATTTTATATGACAAAAGTAATTTTTGCTCTTTGATTTTGTGAATGCTTTTAATTTTTCCTTTAATTTCGCCGTTAGATTACATTCGATACATATTTTATTTAATACGAAAATTCTAGTTAACTAAATGCTCTCTCGAAATATCTTCTTTACTTAAAATAATTTTTGTTTGATGGTTATATTTCCGAATTTAAGTTGGCTTCTTTCTCCCTATTATTGTTACATACTTCATTATTAAACTTAATTCTTTGATGATGCGGTCTCTTATTATGAAATAACGTTCGATTGCATGGCAAATTTCAAATAATTTCAAAAATGTTGCCAGCTTTTATTAAAAAATCTGCAAAAACTCATTCAAAAAAAGAAACTTTGCATAAATTTATTTAGTCGAGTTATTCGATTAATCGACCTTAATTGATCGAATAAATTTTTACTCGAAATTGAAATTTTTTGTTTGGTCGAACATTATTTGACTTCAATTATTCAATCAATCGAGCAAACATTATTCGAGTGAATACCCTAGTACATACATTTCAAGATGCAAAATTCTGTCTGCACAGCTCCGTGCTTTTCCATCCGCACTACATGTGTTGAAAGTTTTCTTTTCAAAGTTCTTGTTGCAAGAACATATTAAATAAATTCTAAATCGTACCTTTCTAATAATTTAGAGGAATACCCACCCCACTGTACGATACAATATTGAAAATAAATATAAGTATGTATGTATCCTTTTAAATGCATGCATACGAGTACATAAATAAATATATTGCCATCAATTGTTAGATTTTATATTTATTTGATTTCATTCATACATATTTGTTTAAACTTGGATACAGAATATTTCTAATTGAATTTATAGTTTAATAAAAATAATAGATTTTACAAACAATACAAATATTAGCAAATAAATAGAAAAAATATGCCAAATTGATTTTTTTTATTTAACATTTAAAAATCCAATTAAATTCAAATTAAGCCAAAAAGTTCTTTTTTATACAAATTTTGTATTGAATATATCTTTCGGATAAGTTTTGTTAACTTCTTGCACGTAGAGATTTATTAAAAACTGCTGAAACTATGTATGTCTGGCCACATTTGTAATGTTATTTATGCCGCAAATACATATCGTTACCTGAAACACAAAACGCCCTAACTAACATTTTCACTATTTTATAGAAGAAGCAAAAACCATGATAAAAGTAATTTTGACTTTGGGCTATATCTTGTGAACCGTAATAACAAAATAAAAGAAAGTTAACAATTGAATGGTGTATATTAGGGATGGGCAAAAAATATCGATATATCGAGTCAACCGATTCCTATGCCGATTCCTGTGCCACGCCCATGCAAAGTAAATATCCCTTTTTAACGACTTCTACTACACCGATTCTTGTGAAACTTTGCATACACATTTAGTTATTATTGCAATACAACATTATGGTTAAAAAAGTGGACAGTGGCACTCCCATGAAAAATAAATATTCATTTATACTACTTCTACTTAACCGATTCTTCTGAAACTTCGCACACAATTAGTTCTCGTGAAAGTATAGCATTATGATAAAAAATATGGGCAGTGCCACACCTATTTTGTAGTCGGTTTTTTCAAGAATTATTTTTATTGTGATTGATGTATTTTGGTAAAATGCATGGAAATTTACAAAAAGTCGATTTTTTTAAATGTTTTAGTAAAATCGTATGCTTAATTGAGCATAATCACTCCTATTGCGAATAACTAACTATTCCTATGAAAAAATTCCCAAACTTTCTGATCTGCTATCGTGAATGTTTCCCATAACAAAGTTTTTGGGAGCGAATTCACAAACTTAAAAAATGTGGCATCGCTAATGTTTACTACCGCGAATAATTTTACAAAATAAGTTCACAACAAGTGTCGATGGGAACGAGAAGGGAACATAAGTAAGTTGTAATTTGTATTTAAGCTAGGACTGTATTAAATTACTTTTTTATTTTATTAAAAGAGCACAAGTGTTAATAAATAGCAAATTAATTGTCTGTTGGAGGAGATGTGCGCTAGCCAAAGTGCCAGCCATTTTCACTACGTGTGGTACCGCAGACATCTTACTGCTAGCAGGAAAATTTTTCTCTAACGATTAATCGCGTATGTATCTTCGCTGCAATCTATTCCAGCACCACAAAACGCTGTTAAACTTTATTAATTTCTTTAAAATGTGTATATTATCCTTTTACAAGTATGTACACAAATTATTTATAAAGCACTGATAAATAAATTACAATAGAAACTATTATTCCCAAATAATCCACAATCGACACTTTTACTCCCAAAATATTAGCGATACTGGTTTGTTGGGAATGGGAATATAGGTTTGCTCCCAAACAACTTATTCCCATAACATTCGCAATAGGGATAAATGTTAGCTGTTCGAGTTTTTGTATATATTATCAATACTCAATTATAAACTATCGATAAAAATAGATTGTGTGTTGCTCATTGCACTAGTTAGTTAGTTAGTTATACATAGATGAATATACTACATATGTATTACTGTATACATTGAATGGACTTCTGTGCTTTTCGAAATAGCGGCTTTACTTTTTTTTGATTATACAGGTGTGTGTGTGATGGAAATCGATTTTGAAAATGAAATCGATTTTGAAAATTTTATGCCTTTTTTAATACGCTTTTTATCCACATTTTATAATTTTTATGATAAAATTCTTATAAATTTTATGAAGAAATATTTGTATAATACTTATGATAAAATTCTTTTTAATAAAGAAATATTAAAAAAACTCCTAAAATTGCTTCGTTTTGAAATCGATTTCCTTCACATTATCGAGTTTTGCAAAAATTATATATCGCACTAGTTCCCTCAACTCAAAATGTTGCAATTTTCACTTTTTGCAAGAAAACGATATACAGTGGTCATATCTACCCACTGTAAAAATTTTACATCATTTCTCTACAGTATTTTGCCTCTACTGAAAAGTTTTAAATTTTGAGTTGGCGGTGTTTAGAGGAACTAGTGCGATATGTATATGGGCATTTCTAGTTGTGGCGTTGTTCGCTACCAAGCAATTAAGGTTCTTTTTTTTTTCAAAGAAAAGACTTGAGTTTGTTTTTACTTCTTTATAACACGTAAGTAGCCTAGTAAAAGAGCAGAAGCAATCGAGCTGCATGGTTCTAAAAGACAGGTTTAATTGATTGGTCACGAACGCGACAATAAGTGGACTTTTTCTCTGGCAATTCCCATATACATACATACAACTGTATAACGAATTTAAAAAATATTACTACTAAAATTAATTAATTTTCATATTATATTAAACTGAACTATGCGTGTTTTATAAACATAAAATTTTTTTAATTTATATTGTGTATTCACTGTGAAAAATAATATTTTGTGTCAACATTATCAACGTCATCGTCATGTGGTGGTGTGATGATGATGATGAGATAAGTATCAAACACCTTATATTGATACACTTGTGTATGTACCCTGAAGGAAGCCAGGGGTCAAGTGTCTCCAAGTCACCACTTTTGTTGACAACTTTGGTGACATTCAGGTATGTGATACAAACCGACTCGATTTCAAATGAAATCGAGAGTTGAAAACAGAGCTCATATTTACTCGATTTTACTCGCGAGTGAAAAATACTCGCGAAGAAGAGTACTCGAAGAGTACGAGTGTTAAAAAAAGTTTACTCTCCACTCGTTTGTTTTAGGTGGGAGTACTCGCGAGTACTCCTTTTTAAATATTAAGAGTGGGAGTAAAAATCTTCGAAATAGAGTGAGAGTTTACTATTAAGAGTGAAATCGAGTGGAAAAATAGAAACTGTTTGTCTTTGCTGACTTGTGTGTGCGTGTGATTTTTGTGTACTATTTCAGTCTTTCTCATACAGTGCGCATGTGCGGAGCAATTAGTTGGTTTTATAATAAAAGTTTTATTATATTTTTAAAAGTTTACTTATATTTTCTATATTATAATGAACACTCGTAATCTTCGAGTAATCTTCTTCGCGAGTATTTTTGTACACAAAAACCACCGGTCCCTTACAATACATTCTGCTGCTTTTCTCTTCTTGGCCTCCCAGTCCCCCCTCGTCAGTCACCTCTCCCCACCTCAGTCCATAGCAACACCAACAACCGTTTGAGTTACTACACTTGCTACTACACACACACGCACACACAAATGGGCAAAAAAAGTTTCTATTTTTCCACTGTATGAGAAAGACTGAAAGAGTACTCGGCAAGAGTATAATCTGCTCGATTTCGAGCGTATTTTACTCGCACTCGAAATCGAGCAAAACATATGCGCTCTTATTCGAGTGGCATAGAAAAATAGAGTATACTCGATTTTTTTCACTCGCAGGAGTACTCGCGCTCGAATTCGAGCGAGTTTCACTCTCTACTCGACTTCGAGGGAAGATGTCGGAGCTCTGGTTGAAAACGAATGAAATAGTTTAAGGTGTGTGGACTCTACCCAGTCCAGTATTTACCCGATATATGGGTATATTCCTATTTTGGGTATTTATTTCAAAAAAGTTAGAAATTTTTCGTGAACATAAGGCTTTGGCGGTTTCTAATCAATGTTAGAGCTTTTTTCCGATATTGCAGCTTCACGCGAATTTTAGCAACGTTCGGGATAGAAGCGTCTTTTTGCAATTTTTTAACTTCTTTATAGTTCACACGATTAGACTTAGTTATCATGTCGCTGTTAGCAAATTTTAGCGAATTTTCGCGATTTTTTCCGAATGTTTGGCAATTCTTACGGTTTTAGCGATTTTTAATTAAAATTATGGCTCGTTTAAAATTTTGCAATTTTTGGCGATATGCGTAAGTTTTCAAAAAGTTGTTGGTTTTCTTCATTATTTTGGGCTTTTAGTCAATCTTAAGATTGTAATCATTCATATATAAGCAAGTTTTTCGTAATTTCATGGTTTTTCCTAAAGCCAAAAACTTGCTTATATAAAAATGCCGACAAACAGTTAAAACTTGGAAAATTAGTAACACGAAAACTCGCAAAAATATTGCGAAAGTCCAAAATCAACAGTTAGTGACTAAAAATCGATAATACTGTAAAAATTATAAAAGTTCGGAAAAAATTGCTACTATGCCAAAAATTCGCGAAAAATACATATATGACAAATAGACCTAAAATTTATTAAAAAACCGCCAGTGTCGTAAATTCGCAAAATTTTGCCAGTATCGAAAAATGGCAATATCTAATATTGATTAAAAATCGCTAACTAAAAAATGTGAAAGCTTGCAAAAATCACTAGTTCCACATAAGTGGCGAAAATCGCTGAAAGATTGCAAAATAGAAAAGAAGTCCTAAAATTGATTAAAAATCGTAAAAAGAATAAAAACTAGGAAAAAATAAAATTTTGTGCGAAAATAATTCGCGAACAAATCGGGAACAAGCTCTAAAATGTATTAGACATTTCTAAAAATAGAAAAAACCTCCGGAAATTTTGTTAAAGTGCTAGTGAATATTTATTAAGACATCCAATAATTATATATAAGCAAAAAATATGCTTAAATGTCCAAAAACACTCTAGTGACAAACTAATTTAACATTTTAACAAAAAATTATTGCAAAAATATGTGTGAAATACATACATATCATACGAAACTTTTAAAATCGTCAAACATATTCTACTAGATTTGAAAACAGTAAAACAACAATAGAAATTTCGTTTTCTATCACATCTATTATTTGTTGATATTTTCATAGAACAAAATAGAAAATGAAATCGAGTCCCCTTTCCCCTGGTTGACTAGAATCATTAAAATGCACTAGTGGATCTCTGGTGCCAATGTCTCAATGTGGTCTTATAAGAACCACCTATTGTATATAGTAAGTCAATAGTTCCGAGGTCAGTAGTGGAATCTCAATGACAAGCACATGCTAAATGTATACAGCACAGAACATTGCCTGGGGTACAATTAGTCAGTAGTACCGGGGACAAAGTCAATAGTGAATCAGCACAGTTTTAATATTGACATTTCCTTCAGGGTATGTATTTATAGGCATGTTAATAAGTATGTGTGTGTGTGTGTACTATATAAACGTTTAATTCAATTTTGTATCTCCAATCTGCTGATTACACTGCATTGTTATTTGTTTTATTGATGAATTACATTTTAATTTGATATTAAATACAAACAAATGATATTTCAATATGGACCTAGCAGTGAAACACTTCTTGGGCATACATACTTATGTATTTAAGAAGTATTGTGGTAGTAAGCTATTGAGTGGAAATATTAATTACGGACTTTGGATTAAAGGAAAAAATGATTAAACAATTTTAAAATTTATGATATTCAATCAATTTAATGTTGAAATTTCTATAAAGCTTGGAACCCTGTCTAATACACACACACACACATGTATGAGATATGGAGTCATACACAAACTATTTGGCGGGGGGTCTCTAAAAAGTTTCATTTTGTGAATATGTATTCTTCTTACGACAGGAAATCTATAAATATGTATGTATGAATGCATGTGTATGTGAAATTAAATCATAATTGCAAATTTATAATTATAATTGTTATTATTGGTAAACAATGCATGTGTATGATACATACACTGTATAGATTTTTAATTTAAAGTTGATTTGCTGTTATTTAACAAAACATTTGCAAATAATTAAATTAAATTTTTTATATTATTTATTTTATAATAACAAAAAACATATATTTTTTTTGCTATTCTGAAAATAAAAATTGTTAGTAATAAAAATGCCATATTTTCATAATGAAAAGCAAACACTTTGCAAAAAAAGGAGATTTTTTTGTAATGTTGCATGTATTAAAATAAATTTTATTATAATTAATTAAAATAAAGCAATTTGTATTATTTAATAGAATGAAAAACGAGAAGAGAGAGAGAAAAAATCAAAAAATAAACAAAAACATCTGAAATGAAATGATGAGGAACGATGCTGCTTTCTCTTGATAATGCCAATGATGAAGATAATAATGGTGCTAAAAATCAAGTTATAATACACATAAGCCTCGATTTTCAAGATACATTTTGTGGTATAATTACACGATTTCAGATTGCCGATTTTTGTTCACCAAAAAGAAAGGGTTTTATCTCCAAAGTTCCCTATTAAGCATAATCTTTTTTAGTTTTTATAATCAAATCTTCATGTTTTTAGAAGATTCTGCACTTTTTTGATGGTGGTGTTCATATATTAGGGTATTCACTCGAATAATGTTTGCTCGATTAATCGAAGAACGTAATTCAAATAATGTTCGATCAAACAAAAATTTTAAATTTCGAGTAAAAATTTATTCGAATAATTTATAATGATTAATCGAATAGCTCGTGTAAAAAATTGCATGCGAATTTCCTATTCTCGATTACATTTTTGTAGATAAGTTAATGAAAATTGGCAACATTTTTAAATTGTATGAAATTTGCTATTCAACTCAAAGACAGCTTGATATAGTTATCAAAGAGTTTAGTCAATTATACAACAAAAATAAGAGGGAGGAAGGATAAAAATTTCAAGTATACTTGTCTTGTAAAAAAAGCTCGGGAATATTGCCATAAAACACTAACTATTTTAAATTAAGAAGAGATTTCGGTTGCAACTAACTAGTTTATTAAATGGTCTCAAACTAAATTAAACGAAAATGATAAACGAACTTGCCCAAAATCTTCTGGAACAAACCTAATGTGAGAAACTTTCGAATACAAAATAATATTTTCATTCTGCAAAACACTGGAGTACTAAACGTTTTAATTTTGTTTGGTTATTTTATAAATTATGCAAACATTACATTGCAAATATGATTATTAAATATTTCCCGATGGAAAAACATCTTAAAGCGAAGCTTGACGATCAAACAACTGTGACTTATTTATGTACAACAAAATTTTTTTCTTTCGTTTTGATCAATAAAAAAAGTATAAAATGCTAGTAAAAATTTCTTTATTTTATTTATCCATACAAAATTAAAACCTCAATTTCGATTAATTGATTATTCTAACAATTGAAAAGTCTACTAAAATGAATACCCTACAATATATTATACCCGCATGGGCGAATTTAATTAAATTCGCAGTGACACTCACTATCAATCAAACAACATACAAAATTAAACTTCATTCAAGGCAAATTCAAGCCAGATAGTCAGTCACAAGATAATTCACCCTGAAAAATATATAAATATGACATTACAACGTGAACTTACAACAGACTATTCACAAGCTTTATAGTTGTATTTGCTACAATATAGTACCTTACAACGATTATGAATTGAACAATTATTTATGAAATTTTACCTTTGCTTTGCTGTTACACGATTTTCTAAAGAAATGAATATTTCGCTTAAAACGAGGCATAGATGCATTGTCCTCAGCTTCTCTAAAAATTGTATGAAAGTTGGCCAAGTGCTTTTTACAATTATATATATTCAACCCTTTTTATAGCAGAAAAGAAAGAAAAAACCAAAGCAGTAACTACAGGGGAAAACACATTAAAAATTTAACAACGCGTTACTTAATTAACCAAATTAAATTAAGCAAAATAAAACCATATTAAAAGAAAAGAGAAGGGAGATGGAACATGAGAAGAAAAAAAAGCTTAAGCAAACACTTATTTTTGTTTTTTATTTGGCCATTGAAAAAAGTAAAACAAAATATAAATAATTTTGTTAATTAATTATAAAAAAGTAAACAATTAATAAGTGGATTGGCAACTTCCTTTGTTTAAGTATTCTACTTTTATTAACAATTTAATTAAGCAGCAAACTCTTTGTTTCACCGTTTGCTACTCCATAAGAGGGTTTGCATTCTTGGCGTATTTACCACACAATGTATGTAGTATGGATAGGCAATGTTTTTGCTTCAATTTTATTAATGCACATTATTTGTTGTTTTATTTTGTGTGTAGGAATTGTATGTACGTATCTATTTATTTAAATATTTATTTCTTTAGCATTTTTTTTTCAAGTAGTCTTATAAAAGTATTGGACTCTATTTGTGGTTTTTTTTGATATTCTATAATTTTTGTTTTGTTTTTTATTAATAATTCAATCAAGAAAATTTGTTTGATTATTTCTTAGTTGGATAGCGAATTAAATCACCAACAACGAGAAAAATGAAATCAAAAGACAAATTTGAAATTTTCTTTATTTAACTTTGGAGTTTTTCTGGCCTCGTGTAAAAAATGTCTGTAAGGACCAACCTTCAAAAAGTAATAAAATTTAACTTAATAGAATTTAAAAGTGGAAACTAAAAGTTTAATAAACGAATTCCATTCTACATTAATCTTTATTTGGCCCAAAAAAAAAAAACACTGGAAGGAAGCAACATATATAAATTTTTAATTTTAAAAACCAAACGGTGAAATAGCTAAGAACAAGTTTAAATAAACAAATCGCAATTTTAAAATTACATTTATAACATATTATTAATATTTTGACAATATTTAAATAACATCAGTAATTCTTGCAACAAAAAAAACTGACTACGAAACAGGCGTGGACTGCCCACATTTCTAATCACAATGATGCATTGTCTCAGGAACTTAATGCGTGTGCAAAGTTTCATAAGAATCGGTTAAGTAAAAGTAGTTGAACAATAATATGAATTTACTTTTTATGGGCGTGACGCTGCCCACTTTTAAACGGGAACAATCTGGAAGTACGTCCTTTCAAGTAAAAAAAAAAATCTAAAATTCGTATATAAATCCCGGAGTTTTGAAGGAATCAAACAAGACAACTTCTTGCAATGATAATCCCATGTAAAAATTATTAGAAATGTTAAAGATTGGAACCATTTCCCGGTTCATAAGTTCAGGATCTTATTGACTTCCTTGAAAGCTCTTTTTTCAATGGAAATAAATATTATATACATATGTATATGTACAGCTTTCTTTTGTATGGCGACTTATTGTGAAATTTTACACGACATGTATTTTTAATAAAAAATAGCCACATAAAATCCCTGAAGATAACGCGACTACTCCATACACCCATGTAAAGTATACTACATAGAGCATACACGCATGTAAAGTATACTACATAGAGGACTAGGACGAGTCCAAAGGTAACCCAAATGTATGGAGAAAACATGGTCAAATTAACATAACGATATCCTAGGGCTGGACTATATAACCCAACTTTGCACTACATCGGAGTAGTCTCAAAACTACTCAATGCGACCACTTGATGGAGCACTACTCAAGCGTTCGTGTTGAATTTGTTAAAACACGAGCAGTTGTCACTGAACTACAAACTTTTGCTTGCATTTCTATGGAAGATTTTAACCCCCTAACTTTCCATTGTAAGGCTCTTTTTGTCCATTTCTTAGAAAAGGGGACAAAACAATCCCCTTCAACTAGTTAAAATTTAATGAAATTTTGAATGATTTTCACCAATTGTTGCCATTTCAGAAGCTGTTTTGTACAACAAATAATAATGCCCATAGTTTTATATTTTTATTGAATAGTCTATTCGATTTAAAACATTTTAAGCCATAAGGGACCGAAATCGGACAGAAACTGAAAGTGCTATACGAGTAATGAAAAAGAAAAAAACGAAACTTCTAGTATTTAAATTAAGTATCTACCAATTAATTAATATCGAAATATTTTCTTTATTTCAAATAGTGATTGCTCGATGGAAATATTTCCGAACTTCACTAAAAGGCAGCGATGCCATTTTTAAACGACATGACATACTGTGTTGTCATATCGTAAGTTTTTTACGATATGATAACACTGCCATATGCATAGCTGCCAGAAATGACGATTTTTTACGATATCCCAAAAAACGATATGACATACTGTGTTGTAATATCATAGGTTTTTTACAATATGACAACACTGAGAAAACCATGCACGGTGTATGGCTTTGACAATGTTGGCATATCGTAAAAAACCTACGAGATGACAACACAGTATGTCATATCGTATTTGTGTCATATCGTAAAAAATCGTCATTTCTGGCAGCTATGGCCATATGACAACACCGTATATGGCAAGGTAGATTGAACAGGTACCACTACGAGATCAGCTGTTTAGTAAATTTGAGAATGTGTGCGTCACACACACAACAGATTTTGATACATCTCTGGTATGTTTCTATAAACAATGGGCATGTGTTAGTAAATTTGAGGGAGCTTATGAATGTGTGCAACACACAGACAATAGATTTGACATATTTATGGTGTGTTTCCACCAACAAAATACATGTGTTTTTTGGTGTTGTATTTGTTGTCGTCGTGGTGGTACCTATATTTTTGAATCATGGTATATGGCTATCTTAGTGTTGTCATATCGTAAAGAACTTACGATATGACAACACAGTATGTCATATTGTTTTTTGTTATATTGTAAAAAATAGCTAAAAATGGCATCGCAGCTAAAAGGTAACAAAAATTTATCCTTCGCCACTATGATTGCTGTTGTATACTTCGCTTAATTCCTTAATACTAGGATCCCGCCTGGTGGTCGAAATTCGACCACTTGATCCATAATCGGGTTTTGTAACCGGGTTTTTGAGGCAAACAAATATATTGTGCATATCTCTAGCAAAATACCTCTTTCATCCATATTGGTGGACAATAAGACACTTAGAAGTGTACGACAAAAAATTGTGTGGCCTATTTATATACAAGATTTACATCAAGCGGTCCAACATTATCTCATAACGATTGAATTGAATGACAAGTTTTATAACATTAAAACATTTTTAAAACGTTCTAAGTGTGTGCGTGCGGTCGTGCTTTTTCGGCTACACGTACGCGTTGTCAGCTCTGATTAATGAAAATCAAAAAGTTTTGATATTTTAATTTGATAAGCAATTATTTGATCGTCTCCAATTGTGATTGACAAAAACAATCTCAGTGGCTTTGTGATTATAGCGATGGACAGATGCACGGACGAACAAAAAAATCATGTTACGTTTCATTGAACAATACCAATGCTTACCATCCTTATTGTGGAAGGATATATATTAAAAAACTAAACAATATGAGATGTTTTTTGTGTAATTTTGTTAAAATAACAATATTCCAATAACAAGAAATCATTATCCGATGACGACATGCTTGAAAACGAGCGCTGCGAACTCACAATACAAATGCTGATTGATGAATTTATTTGTAAATCGCCGTTTAAGCGACAACCACACGACACTCACACATATGCATTGACTGACGTTTTTATTTGACCGTGGCCAGATACTTCAAGAAAACTGCAAAAATGCATTCGAAAAAAAATAAATAAAATTTACATAGAACTTTTTACTCGAGTTATTCGATTAATCGAATTAAATTAGTCGAACAAATTTTTACTCGAAATTGGAAATTTTTGTTATATCGAAGATTATTTGACTTTAATTTTTCGATTAATCGAGCAAACATTAATCGAGTGAATACCCTAGTATTTATTTAATATACTGAAAAGTAATATATAATAATGTTGGTGCCCAAGATTGACCACACCAGGCTATCTTTAACGACCCCTAAGTAAATATTCTATGTAGTAAAAAAGCAGCTGTTGAAAGCGATTGTTGCAACGAAAAAAATATTAAATAATTCCATTAGCTCCAAATTTCTTTTACAAGAACAAAGAGTAAATAAAAAGAAAGAAAAGACAAAAAAAATTACCTAAAAAATATATTTTTAATAACATTAAACGCATTGGAAAAAATCTCCAAAAAATCGAACGAAAACTACTTAAAGAAAAAGTTTTCTTTAAAACAAATATTGACATCAAGAAAGAAGTGGAGACATCCAATAAATAAAAAAAAATATTATGTATTATAAAAATTAAAGTTAAAGTTTCAAAGTCAACAAAGTTTAACAATTCCTTCCAAATAACACAAGATGGGAAGAGAACATTATTAAAAAGTACTATTTATACAAGTGTAAGTAATTTTTTTTTTTAACCAACAATTAAAGTAACCCTGAGCCATATCTTATTCTTCTTGTTCTTAACATTTAGAACTGTTTGTTAACATTAACTGTAACAGCTGATGTAAAATCTTCGTATGCTAATTAGCACCTTGGGGAAATGTAAAAGAGAAAAAAAAACGAAAAACAAATCTTGTTGAACACAAGTAAAAATAAAACTGAACACTGAGAAAAAGTAATAGAAAGAAAAAGAAATTACAGAAGAAGATTTTCAAGGGAAAGAAGAAAACTCTCAGAACACAACAAAAATATGTAAGTAAGTGTTCTGAGAATTTCTATTTAATTTACAAAATGGTGTTGATTTTTCATCACTTTTATAATTTAATAGAAAGTAAAACAAATGTACTTAAAATATAATAAGAAATTTTGCAAAGTTATGCTAAAATTATATTTAAGAAAAAGAAACATTAATTTATTAACTAAAAAAAAAACAATACCGGCGGTATTAATGAAGTTATTATGATAATTGCCAAAAACAAATGTTGATTTAAGCAGCAACATTGAAAGCTACAAATACTAATATTGTTGATATTTCTGCTAAGAGATTTGGGTTGTTGGTGTTGTTTTTGTGATAATCAAAAGAGTGTGCAATTTTAATTGGTAACAATTTAATTACAAAAGTAAGCAAAACTCAATAAAAACCCAACAAAAACAACATTAAATAGGAAAGAAAAAAACTTTCGCATATAGAGACAGGAATAAAGCGAGAATTAGATAGATAGCTAAGGTTCATTCTGCAATAGACAGCAAAATTTTAGCAGGCAAACAGAGAGACAGACACAAACAGACGTAGTAAAAATCAAACAATATCAGTTAAACGTAGATGCATACATACATACATATGCAAGTATGAATTTATATCGCAATAGTACTACTGTATATCGTATCAACAACATTACCAATGAAAAGTAAACACATAAGGATAACTATACAACGAATGGATATTCCTCACGTTGTGTAAAGGAAAGTTGTAGTACTACTACATACGAGTACATACTTCCATACAAATAACTTTCATGTTTAGTTGATTATTTTGTAGTGTAGTGATGTTTCTTTCATGCATGTATGTTGTATATGTATTAAGAGGCCTGCTCAAGTCGTCTTGAAGGCATTTATAGGTAACGTGACCATTTTTCATATTACTCAAACCGGGACGGGACAACGGTTTATTTATGTCAGTTAGGTCATAGTAAAAAAAACTCAATTATTTTCATACTTGTCACATTTTAACCCTTCTACACTTTGGAACCAAAATAACCCAATCGAAAACTTTTTGCAAAATTTTAAGCTGACAATTTCATATTCAAGCGCTTTTGCAAAGATTTTCTAAATTCTTGAAAAAAAAATATTTTGAAAGGTTAGTTAAAAAGTAAGTGCCGATTTGGCCAACATGAAAGTAAAGGGTTTATTTTTCCAACAAAAAACGTTTGGATGTAGTTTAGCACATTTAAAACAGCACTCTCGCTAATTTTTAGCAGAAGAAGCGCAAAAGTATCAAACTTTTTCCCCACAATAATCCGTCTTGGCTTTTATGAAAATCTAAAGTTTAGTTTCCTCCTTAGATTCTAATGTCACCCTAATGTACATATTAAAAATGAGATAGAACAGGGTGCAGCCGACTTACGACGACATGTTTCTCCGTTTCGCTCATTTTTCTATAAAGACGTTATTACTGCGAGTCTATCTATACAAGATAAATTTTTGTCATGATAAATGTGATACCGTTATAAGGACAAAAACTCACTGTCATTTTCGAAACATCATTTTTATTTTTATTTTTAAAAAAAGTCTAATTATTGCTTCACTTTTGCAAAAAAAAAAAAGAGCATAAACATAAATCAAAAAACTTTAAAAATACTATTATAAAAAAATTAATACGTTTTTTAATTTGTAAAATACGCTATTGAGAAACCGGGACAATTTGGCGTCCCGAAGCTTTCTTCGGGGACACCGGGACAGATAGCCAGAAAACGGGACTGTCCCGGTGAAATCGGGACGTATGGTCACGTTATGTATAGGAAAATTATTTTGTTTTTGTTGCGGGCAACATATACTAGAAACCATAACTGAAAAATTATTTGTTGAACTTGCACAATATGAGGAAACGTTCTTTGCAACATACAAGCAAAATAAAAATATTTGAAAGGTGTTTTGCAGTATACCTACTTTGCGAAAGTGTTTCAGATGTCTCGTGCAGGCCTCTAATAGGTATGTATGTGTATTGTATGTACCTATACGATTATACTTGGTATGAGTTGTAATTTCTTAAGGATTTAACATTATCGTACTATTTTGACACACACACGCACTCCCTTATAAACTTAAAATTAATAACAACTTTGAAATAATCAAATCATTAAATTTTTAGCTTCCCTCAATAAAAAAATAAATAAATGGGAAGTTGTTAATGATTTCACCCCAAATTTTCGAAAATCGATTTTTAGTCGGATCTCCATGTTTTGACTATTTTTACGATTGTGTCCATATGGCTGTATATACATATCGTCAGCTTATTATTGGTTTGGCGCATATGCCACAAACTCGGAACGGAGAAAAACGACAAAGAAGGTTTACATAAAGTTTTCTCAAAATATACCCGATAGAATTCTTTCGTATTTTCACCACTGATTCCTGCATATGTTTTGAGAAAATGTAAATGTAAATTTTTGTGAACTTTCCAGACTGTAGTTAAAAGTTACTATTCCTTTATTGAAAGTGAAAAATCTTTTTTTCGCAAAAGTAGCTTTTTGCGCTGCATGTGTATACTTACTGCCGTGTAATGAGTTTTTTGTTGTGGAGATGAACATTTTTTCTCTTTGATGAAAATAAGCTTGTACATGTTATTAGAAAAGATATTTACATGGAATAAAAAGTCAATATTGATGAAACTTGGCATTTTACTTGGTTTCTGATTTAAGTTTTTTTGGTTTTAAAAACATTTTTTTTTTACAAAATATGTATTAAAATTGTTGATTTGAGCAAAATAAATGCTTGATATCTCAGCAACCATAAACAATTTCGCGAAACAGGTTTTAGATTCTGAAAGGGGGCATTCAAAATACATGCATCTCATACCTAACTAATTTTTTTTTACATGGTCGGTGCGCCAAACCAATAATATGCTGACGATATGTGCCTGTAACTATGTAAGTCACTCATAACGTTTGAACGTCTAACCGACCGTAGCAAAAATTTCGCCATTCATAAAATTTTGGGTTAACAGTCCAAGTTCCAGAATGAGAATTCCCCACCCCTCCAGTCTTTTTTTTCTTTTGAGCATAATCGGTGTCTTACAGTCCAACCTAAATCAGAGCGTTGAGCGTCGCGTAAGCGACAGGGTACGCATTTACAGTACATTTTACCAGAAAATATTTTCTTTAAATGTACTGTAAATACGTACCCTGTTGTTTACGCGACGTTTAACGCTCTGATTTAGGTTGTGTAGTTAGGGCCAAATAAAAAAAAAGGGATTCACGATTTTTTTTTGTTATGCTAATCGAAAGAAGAAATCAGTAAAATTAACATTTACTATATCGATGGTCATACGTTGACAACACGTAACTGATTTTTACTACTTTTCACTTGAAGAAGTTACTTTATAATTATGCTGAAAGCGTTGCTAGTCGCGAAATAAAACAACTGAGAATCATTTTGTATATACTCTTAACTAATTTCGGTTTTTTTTGAGGATAGGAATATTTATTACCGATTTATATAACATAACGTTTTCTGCGTTTTGTGAAAATAAATAAAAAATTAGTTACGTGTTGTCACCGTATGACCATCGATATGTTATTTTTTTGAAAAAACTAATACATATTTAACGAAATATGATGACAAATGTATTTTTTTACTATGGAACGAAAACTAAGTTGCTTTAACGGGCACTGCTTTAGAATCGCAGATGCGTAAGTTTTATAGTTGCTTATGTATGAATCATACGACCCAGTACCAATCATAATGATCAACATTACTTTAAAATACGCAAAAAAGTGAGTAACTTCAAGCTCTCATAACAGGCAAGATTGCAGTTACTCGTACATCGATCGATGTGTTATATATTACATAGTTTTTCGAAAAAAGAATTGATTGCTGCTTTTTTACAGATTTGTTCCGCTGTACGCCCACGCTGCCTCCTTTACTTTAAGAAGTCATGCTATTGCACCTTTACTACGTCTGTGTGAAATTTCATTAAGATATCTCTTGAACGGTTCACAAGTTACAGAATACTTACGAAAATAAAAAGATTTTAAGCTAGTGTGTATCATAAGAATGGTATTTTTAAGATCTTTAAATGAAACCTATTACGATAGGTTTTGATCATTTAAAATATTTGGTCCCTGACTTTTTACTCTTCCATGGCCGCATTTTCGAATTTTTTATATTTGGTAAGAATAGTATTTTTATGATCCTTAATATGATAGCCATTACAAAAGGTTTTGATGATTTTTAATTTTTGATCCCTGACGTTATGCTATCCCGCCATTATCAAATTATAGAAAGAAAAATATATCACCATCACACCATAACAATGAATCGATTTACACATAACCCTTCCTTTACGACATATTGTTCCGCGTTATGTGATGACTTTTAATAGATTTCATTAGTCCCCTTTATACAAGCTTCATCATATCATTTCCTACACAAATCCCATTCTTTTTTCGAATAAAACTCTGACACAAATTTTACACATTAAAAATTAACACAAAGCAAAAGGAATTTGAAATCGATATTAAAAACGAAATTTAATATTTTGCATGCATATTTGTTATCTCAATAAAACTTAATTAATGATTTAAATTTCACAATTAAAACATGGTTGGTGCTCTGTTCATCATTTCATGCGAAGTGCTGTCAAAAGTCCATATAAAAAAATTTACACGAATTGGTCACGAACAATTGCTGCAGAAGTAGTACTCTGTTTATTTTGTGAAAAACATACGAAAAGTATCTAAAACATTTTGAGTCTTCATGCGAAATAATATGAGCACCACTTTTTTCGTGTGGAATTTACAACAAACACATTGGGTTTTTTTTAAAACGTACACAATTGCAGCATACTTTCAAGGGTTAGTTATGATTGGTGGGTTACTAGTGTCCGACAGATCGTTCGGGTTCGGTGTCGGAGTTCGACAAAAAGCTGTGTTCGGTTGATGTTCGGCGTGCGGTAAAATTTTCACCGAACACCGAACTTTGTATAATTTTTTTTATATACATACCTATATTTATAATCAGCAAACATACACAAAAATGCAGTCCTATAAAATATTATCGAAAAAATCAACGTACCACGAATTTGTTCATTTTGTATTTATTAAATAAATGAGTTATAATCATGATACAATAATATAAAGTTAGAGCAATTCTCTCTTTTCGTCGCCATATTAACCTTCTGGCGTTTTTGCCGATTATTTTTTACTCTCAGAAATAAAGCTACCGTATTCATTTATAAAATCCGAACCTTTGGCCGGGTCTTAGGGGTAGGAGTAGAGATTTTTGGCTAAGCAGAAAATTCTTAAGTATGGTCGCGGAACAGCAAAAAAATCTTTACTCTCCAATACCATTTTTATGGACTTTATTTCCATTTCAACGTGGAAATAACATCCATGGACATTATTTCCTTGGACACTATTGTACGCCAACTTCTTGTTGCTAAGTGCTACTGCAGCCTTGGTTTTGCTAGCTTAAGCTTAGCGTAGGAATTACTTATTTAACTTTGTAGTGGTCGAGAGTCTTTCATTATCCGATGAACTAAATAATAAATCAAACATTTGCTAAGAACTTTTAGGCCAGATTTTGTTCTTATGTCCAATTAATACTAAATTTAAAAAAATGTGTATTAAAATATAATTTTCTAAACACAAATTACACATTTCAAAAAGCATTCCTAAATAAAAGTTGCCCTTATACACTCTAAAACATTACTTCAAATTTACGATCATATATTGTGTAAATTTGTGTTGAAAATTTCTCCTTGCCTAAAATTACATCGATTTTAAAGTTATTTTATTAAAGAAAAAACCTCTCAAATTAAACATATTTAGTCCAAGTGGAAAAAATGTAACATAAGGTATAATACGGCTATGGCTGAATGGTAGATACGTCAGACTATCACTCAGGAGGTCGCGGTTCAAACCTGCACGCAGCCAATCGCTTTTTTTTAGTAAAAACATTTTGTTGAAAAATAATGTGTGTGTAATTTTAGGACGATAATAATCTGTAAAGTGTTGCCGGCTATTATCGACCCAATTTTATACAAAAGTGGTTTAGAGTGTATGCACTCTAAAACATTAATTCAAATATTGTATAAATTTGTGTTGAAACTTTCTCCTTTTGTCTAAAATGACATCGATTTTGTAGTTACATATTTTATTAAAGAAAAAACCTTTCAAATTAAACATATTTAGTCCAAGTGGAAAAAATGTAATATAAAGTATAATACGGCTATGGCTGAATGGTAGATACGTCAGCCCATCAGTCAGGACGTCGCGGTTCAAACCTGCACGCAGCCAATCACTTTTTTTTAGTAAAAACATTTCGTTCAAAAATAATGCGTGTGTAATTTTAGGTCGATAATTCTGTAAGGTGTTGCCGACTATTATCGACTTAATTTTCAACAAAAGAATTTTAGGGTGTGTATGTGGCAACGTTTTCCTCTCTGTTTACAAAAAATCATTAATCAAATAATTGGCACTAAAGTCAAAATTTATTTTCTAAGTCAAATGTTGTTCTACCTTTATATTATTGTATCATAGTTATAATTAAAAAAATAAATTCTTCTCTTCAATAAAAAAGTTCGGTTTCGCGTTCGGGTTCATCTTCGGTTCTAAAAATTCAACCGAAGTCCGGGTTCGGTCTGAAAAAAGTGCGTTCGGTCGGACACTATTAGTTACTTGTCATATTTTTCGTATGAGTACTAGCTTAACATGAAAATGCACTTGAAAAAGATTGCACCTATAGAATGACTTACTTCAAAGCTCTGCTTTACCAAACTGGGATGAACTTTTAGCAAAATGAAAAATCCATTTTATAATTAGTTAAATGCTTTAGTTTGTATATAGATAAATATTTGTTTTTGGGTTAAACGAGAATTTCTTTACTAACTACAATTTATTAACTATATTTAAGCATATGCAGTTTGTTATACTGTGTAGCTTTACATATGAAATATAGTTTTCTGCCGAAAAGGATAAACATAATAAATATTTTAGAGTTAATTTTTAATATACGTTAGTGTTATAGGTAGAACAAAGTGATGGTTCAAAAATGTTAAGAGGTTATATTTTCAGTTTTAAATTTACTCTTATTTTCCACATGAATAAGATGAGGTATTTTTTTCTATTAAATTGTTTAATATATTGGGCATAATGAAAACAAATGCTTTGAAGAAAGGAAAAGCAAATTAGATTAATATGCACTTAGATATGAATAAAAAGATAAATAGTTTAAATCGTGCAGAAAATTTTAAATATTCAAGTTATGCCAAATTTAAAAAATATATAAAAAAAACCTTTAAGAAATTTATTATTCGACATATTGTCATAATTATATTTTAAATGAAATTTATTTGTTGATGGTTATTAAGCAATTGTCGATATGCATTTCATTGGCGCTTTTACCAAATCGTCAGTAGACTTCAACAACTGTTCAAAGTTGTGGTTGAAGTCTACTGACGATTTGGTAAAAGCGCCAATGAAATGCATATAGACAATTGCTTAATAACCATCAACAAATAAATTTCATTTAATATATAAAACAAATTTAAATTAATAGAAAGTTTGTTTGTTGTGTTGCAAAATAAAGTATTTGTTTAATATTTATTTTAGTAATACATTTTCGCTATTTTAATACATTTTGTTAATTACTTTTCTCTATTTGCAGCAATAAAGCGAGACCGTTTGAATTGCTTCGTCTTTTGACAGTTCATTGTAAAACTCGTATAAAACATTTTCGATAAATTTTCAATCAAAAATTCTTAATGCGGTTTGTTTTGTCATTTATTTACTTTAGTTAAATTTTGTTCAATCTCGTTTCTTGTCAATCGGATCATCAACCGTGTGCTTCTCTTTGACTTTTATAGAAAATTTTATGTGTGTGATTTGTATCAGCTTGAGTTGTTTTTAATTACTGGTCAAAGTAATGAAATATTTTCAGACATACACATATTTGAATAATAAAAAAAAATAAAAAAACATTTCAAAATAACAAAGTCCTTGCTTGCGGGTTATTTAAAATAAAAGATAATCGAATAATTAAATAGATTGGCAGCGTGGTTATATTATTGGTTAAATTAATTAAAGTAATTAAATAAAATTTTGGAAAAGAAAAGTGAATAATGAAAATTTTCATTTTTGAACAGCTTACTTACACGCACAGACAAAACACGTTAAAAGGAAAACACAATTTTAGAATTTGCTTTTTAGAAAATAGCGTTACGTAATATGTGAATAAGCCCTAATACAAACAAATCGTATCTATTATTATCTATTTTTTGTCGCCAAATTTATGAAACGATACCACTGTGCGATGTGGCTGAGGCGGTAAAGGCGTTGGCTTATAAACATGCGGTGAATTGAAGCGCCTCAAATCAATACCAACATTGCAAAAAATATATGGGATACGGTTGGCCTTGCAGGTCATCGAAGCGCTGGAAAATCCATAGACATAATAAATTTGGTTACGATCGGTTAAGTCATTACTAACCCTGACGGAAGACTGGGGCCAAGTGCCTCCAAGTCACCACTTTTGTCGACAAGTTTGATGACATTGTCAACGAATCGTCTACACTTTTTATTTTGCCTTTAATGGGAAGAGCAGCTTTTGACAGCTACAAAACGATTTGTTATTGTCTCATTTTGTTGTGTTGAAAATCGTATTTGATTGTCTTACCTTGTTAAAAATTCATATGTGTTGACTAGAATCATTAAAATCCACTAGTGAATCTCTGGTGCCAATGTCTCAATGTGGTCCTATAAGAACCATCTAGCCTATAGTAAGTCAATAGCTCCGAGGTCACTAGTGGAATCCCAATGACAAGCAAATGCTAAATGTCTATATCACAGAACATTGCCTGTGAATCAGTACAGTTTTACTATCGGCATTTCCTTCAGGGTAAGTTATGAGAACACACACATTCACACTCACATATATAGATCCATACGGACATCATCGTAAAAATAGTCTCAATGGATTTCCATGACTTCTAAACCTCGACATCTAGTTAAAACTCGCTTTTCGAAAATCGGGGTTCGTATTATTGGTTCCGCAGGAAAGGAAAATTCAACGGAAAGAAATAGCGATCGATATAAAAATTCCAAAGCTTTCCGCAAAATTGATTTAAAATCAATTTAAAATAAATTATAATCAAATTCGCGTAAAGCTTATACCACAGGAATGCATAATTGCAATTTGCACATCGATCGATATTTCTTTCCGTTGAGTTTTCCTTTCCTGCGGAACCAATAATACGACTCAGTAACTTCCCAATTTTTTAATATGTAGCGGGAAGTTAAAAAATAATATTACGAGTTGTATAAAATTTTCGGTGCAAATCAAAAAATGTTTTTGCGGTGTAGTTTACCTCTCACCTACAGATATTTATGTATCTTTCATAATGCTAATTATTAATTCCATAACCTCACTTAAATTTCCCATTTATTACAATTTTCAAATACAACTAAATTAGATTTCACATAAACAATTCCCTAAAGAAAATAAATGGGAAAAAGTAGTATAGAACCACTTATGAGGTTTTTAGCACAATATGAAAAGTGAGAATATGTTCGCCATCTCCTTGTTTCAAAAATGTCATTGTTTCCTTTATAAAAGGTATTCACATTTATTTATAACAATTGTTTCGTTACATTTGACCAATATGCTGCAGCTTCTACATACACAGTATGGCACAAAGTCAATTAAAATTGCAAGTAGTGGGTGTGGGTGGCAAAATGCGTTGTTTGGTGGAAACAATTAGCGTAATTTGAATTTTGTTAAAAATTTTATGAAATTACGGACACGACTAAAACTACACTCATGATGATAATGATGGAGAAAAATGTTTTGTAAACTGTAAAACTCAAGCATTATCATACATTGCCAGACTTACAAAATACTATCAGAAATCAACGCTAATTTGGACCTAAGCGATGCGAGAAAAGTTTAATTGCATTAGTTTTATTATTGCAGAATGATAATTTTTGAGAAAAACTGTGTGTGTCTGTGTGTGTGATGAGGTTATTACCCTGTCGGAAACTGAGTTAACTTTAAATTAACTCCAAGCTAACTATTTCGCAACTAGTGCTGACTGACTCTTGGATTACTTTTCAATGGAAGCAACTAACTATTTTAACACTGCGATGTTCTAGGCGGTAGTCAATTGTACGATTCTGCATTACTTTTTAACTAACTTAAAGTTGATTTTATTTAAGTCAACTGGTAGTTAGTATGCAAAAAGATGCTGCTGGGGTTTGAACCTTATATCACACGTTTATTACTCAATGCGCTGACCACCCAGCTAAGGTACCATTTAATTTTTTCGCGGTTATTTTTATTTATTGTATCTATACATATAATAAAACTGTAAAAAGGGTGTGTGTTAGAGTTGTGCGAAATCGTTCCTTTTGTGGAATCGTTCCGACCGATCCGAAAGACAAAAGGAACTAGGTCGTTCCTTTCGTTCATCGTTCCGGTTTTTTGTTTGAAAATTGAATGAACGAGGAACGAGAGAATGTCTTTGTCGCTCCTAAAAACGTCAACAAACATTTTTCATGGCTTATTTTCATTTTCTGACGTAACAATAAAATAATTCTTTGTTTTCGGAAAATATTTGTAAAAAAAAAAACAATAGCCCCACAAGCAATAAATTTTTGAAAATAATAAATCTATCATAAACATAAATAAATAAATCATTCTCTATACAAAAAAGTGTACACAAATAAGTGAACGAAGCAAATGTGTTGTCTTGAACGTTTGTCAAAGCAAATTAATTACTCCTCAAGACGGTTTGCAATTGCAGAACGAGGAACGATAAAAAAGGAACGTTTGGATCGGTCCGTACCGTTCCATTTAGGGAATCGTTCCATGGAACTAGGTCGTTCCGCAACGACACAACTCTAGTGTGTGTACATGAAATATTTTTTGAAAATTTCTATAGTGGCGTAAACAGTAATCGATGTAGAACACAAAACACCAATTTTTGGCATTTTTGTCTGTCTGTCCGATCACGCATCACAAAAGACCACTGAACGCATTTTCTTGAACCAAAATAATATACCAAATTTTACTAATATAAATGTTGCTGGAAATTAGTTTTTTTAACGTTGGTAGCACTGTTTATTTTGTATAACAGGAACTTCAAACAATATTAAAGGCTCTGGCCACCGTCAATCAATGCATATGCGTGTGTCGTGTGTTTGTCGCTTAAACGGCGATGTACAAATAAATTCATAAATCAGCATTTAATAAGTATACAGGTGGCCGCATAAGGGCAACAAATATAACAAAACTAAATAATGCTTGTCAAAAAACTTGACAAATTTGACGCAGCTTATACACAAAACATACTAGCGCAAAAAATAAACACCCGCCCTCGTGCTGTCACCAGTAAACTTATTACACTACGATTACAAAACAACTGCCATTTTCTTTGTCAATCACAATTGGCGACGATCAAATAATTGCTCATCAAAATAAAATATCAAAACTTTTTGATTTTCATCAATCAGAGCCGAAAACGCGTACGTGTAGCCGAAAAAGCACGACCGCACGCACACACTTAGAACGTTGACGTGATTATTTGACCGTCGCCAAGGGGTCTGGCGAACTTTATATTATTATATTTTGCAGACACCCTGTCATAAAGGAATCTTAAGCGCGCGAAGCTGGCAGACACATCTAGTCTTCAATAAAATTGAACCAACAATACGTAATCAAATCTTAACACTCAAATTATAATTTTTAAGTCCAGCCAATTAATGTCATACAAAAATGTTTGTTTCTGCGGTTGGTTCTTAGGTTGTCTTATGTCTCTTCTGTTCGGCTGAGATCAAGAGTGTCCCTCCTTCTCAGCCGAGTATGGCCTCTAAAGTTAATGATGTTGAGGGCTAGATGTTTAGGTATAACTAATTTTTTTTTATGTATCTTGTCACCATGTTTTGAAAACACAGTATTGACCATCGGGACATCTAGATCTTTATGAATTCGCTTATTTCCAACATACCAAGGGGCTGATGTAATCGTACGGAGTATTTTATTTCGTCGACATTTAGAAAAAATAACAGCAAAAAGGTAATATAAGCTTGAAATGTGTTTAAAAGTAGCAAAGAGAGAGAGAGAGAGAGAGTAAAGTTGTTGGCTCTCACCAAATCCGATTATGTACTTAACTTAAGAATTTATTTTGGGTCAGTTCTGGATTAAAGGTAACTACAATTTGATCATTTTCGTAGTCGACTATTGATTTTCCGGCAGGGTATTTCTACTATAAAAAGTAGTTTTGTTGTTTTTGATTATGAATTATTACAATACCTACCCGCCATTAGTGTGGGATATTTTTTTTTTTTTTCAATTGTGAGCATCCAACACAGTCCATTTATCTGATGCAATTTTGCAAAAACAATACGGTTTTTATCATTATCATTGAGAGTGCGTGCGTGTGTATATTATTTGGTGTTGTTAGTAATACCATTGATATTTCAATCACTTAACAAGTTAGAGCTGCAATTTTACTACAGCGAAAAGGGCAAAAAAGGATAAATTTGTTTTTTGCTGGTTGGTGTCAGCAGCATCAGCAGTAACAACAGCAATAGTTGTAAAAGGTCCTTTAAAAGAAAGCCACGCTTTTATGGTATTTACCCATGATTTTTTTGTGCGTTCCTGTTTGTATGCCATATTAAACTGTTGTTGGCGTTGATTGTTTGTAATTTCGGCTAATTGCTTCGGGAAGAATTCAAAAATTCACACAAGTTTATACATGAAGAGCACGATGAACAAAAAATAATAATAACTGAACATGAGAGAGAAATGGTGGGGAGGGGAGTTAATATGACTTGTTGGTTTTTGTACAAATTTTATTCACTCACTCAGTATCATCAAAAAGAATTGCTAAATATGAATGAAAATAACAATTTATTTTAATTGGTATTTTTTTTATATCGAAGAACACAACAAACAAATTTGCGCCCACAAATCTGCTTTATATTTTGATAAGTGCCTCAAAAAAAAATTTTAAGTTATTGAAAATTTTGAGGTTTATATGTGATGGAAATCGGTCGATTTAAATCGGCGCCGATTTCAAAAACAAAATCTACTGAAAGATGACTTAGAATACATAAATCTTCAGTAAGCAAAGCAGGTTTTGGAAATACCTCAGAGGAGAAAACTCTTAAGCCCGTCTTCGTTTACTAAGGGTTTTTGGAATTGCCCGCCTTTGGCCGACCTTAAGGAATTTGTCTTCTGAGGTCACTAAGGATTTGCTAAAAAATATTATTTATGGCATAAACCCATAAAGAATTCGGGACTTATTTCATATTATTTAATTTTTTGTGTGGAATTTATTTCATTATGAAGCAAGTTCCAAAAATTGGAACTTATTTCATTTGAGGTTTGGGAATAATTTCATTATTCTTTGGATTTATTTCATTAAATTTTTTTGGACTTATTTAATTTTTTTATGTCCCATTTCATTGGGAGTTATTTCATTGGGAGTTATTTCATTGGGCGCTATTTCATACAGCCATAGTATTTTAGTATCTCATAAGCAGCTTAGAGCTGGCGGAAAATGAAAATTTGTTTTTTTACACTTAAAACACCATAACTTACCCATTTACTAATCGATTTTCAAAAATCATGCCTTATTTGAAAGATAAGGGTAATATCTTTCAAATTTGAAAAATATCATATAAATCAGTTTTGAAACAAAGAAGTAATGACTGTTTAAAATTCAAAATTTAAGAAACCCGTTTTTTACTACATTTACTGTTATAAAATCACTTTACGAAGTGACCTAGAAAAACTAAAGATATTTTCTTTCTTTATGGGCTCCAATAAAACAGAATTGATGCATGATAGTGCCTAAATAATTTTAGTGTATCGCAGTGTTATTAAATAAAACTGCAAACATTTTAAGACTTTTTGCTAATTATAAATATTTATATGATCTAAAAGAAAAAAATTGCAACTAATTTAATCTCAGAAAAAGCTTGAATAAGTTTTTTTTTTCATTATAACTTTAAACTATGATGATAAGTTTTATTTTACAGAAGACAATTAGAGTGTTATTTTATAAATTTTAATTTAAAATAATTACACAATATTTAAGCTTGCTTTTTTTTAGTCTTATTGTTTTATTTAATTTGATGACCTTTGACTTTGAGGTTTTGTTATTCATTGTTCCTTTTTTAAATTTTTTGCTTTTAACTTTTATTGCCACAAAATCCATTACATATCATTAAAAAAAATCCTTTTAAAAATTGTAAAGTTAATCCAAACTGTAGATCCTTTTTTCCTGTTCACCACGTAGTACGTACAAATAAATGCAGAATTTGTATTTAAAAAAAAAGCACACCACAAACAAAATAAAAATTAAACTACAATTTTAAAAAGAGATAGAGGGAAAAAAAGAACACAGAAAAGGATTATGTTTGCGTTGGTGTAAAGTGTTTTAATTGTATGTTATCGTTTCATTACATCATCATACAACAGACAGGATGAAAATTTCATGGACAAATGAAAACAACAGAAAAGCGAAATACTATACATATGCATTTATATATTAGACCGACTAAGAGGAAAAATCACGTTTTTTGAGTTATGACTATTGCAGCAAAGGTGTGATATATACACATTTTAGAATTTCCGCAAGCTCGAAATCCATTTTAGACCCATGATTTCTTAAAGTTCTTTGCTTAAAATTATTTGTACAAAAAAATCGAGCCGCCCTAATGTATATGTATACATATTTGTAGGTGTAGATGTGTGGTTCAGAACAGTACGTAAAAAAATATGCAAAGATGGGATAAAGCATATTACAGCTTTTAACACAATTGAAATATAATTGACAAATAAGAATAAAACAGTAAAAAAATGACAAGACAAGCAATTGTAAATAAACTATGCACTATAAAAATATCATTGATGTTAAAACGACCATAATATTAAATCTCAGTAAAGATGGCAGGATATATAAACGTGTGTATATGCACACATGCAGCCAGCGAAATCTTTGCCTACTGGTAGGCAAAACTAAATAAGAGAATTTAAATCGAAACTACTTATAATTTGACTCGATAAATACTTATTTTTGCTTCTGAAGTTCAAAATACCATTTACAAATGTACTTACATCTTCACAGCAATTAACTACTTATTATTTGACTTACTTGAAGCTAAAAAATAAGTAGTGAAAAAAATAAAATAAAATAAAATAAAAAAAACAAATTTTTATACACTATTAATTTATATTTTTCAAAACCTTGTTTTCTTACCCAGATGAGATTTTTAGAGAGTTTGTATGTATGTATATTTATGCCGTCCTTGGCATAAAATATTTTTTTTATGAATTTTCATTTATTTTTTAGCTAATTAATAAATATGATTGACACTTATGCCCTCGAGAAAGTGTTGACTATAATTATTGTGTGTACATATGTATGCCGGACAATTGTTGTGTCAAAATAACAATCAACAAATCAAAGACACAATAAAATTGACTAGAGCTTGATTTCTTTTGTCAGGAATGACAAACAACAACAAAAGAATTGTTTTCATACAATATGAAATTTTCAAAGGATGAAAGGGCCAAGACTAGCAAAATCAATCACCTAATAAAAAAAAACAGCACAGTGTTTTCTCGTCTATGTGCTCTCCCGAAAAAGCAACCACAACAACAAATTAACGAACTTAAATCTAAACCAGTAATGGAAAATTCAGTACTATTGTACTATTTTCAGTAATTTTTAATTTTTAAAATGTCGCAGTAACCCCACGACATAAAAAGTACTTTTTCCAATCCGTAACGTTAAAATATATTGGCCAAAATTATAATAAAATCAAATACATTTACAGAAAATACAACAATTTTTCTATTGCTTATTAATTTTCAAAAGTACAATGCTCAAAAATTCTTGATTTCTTTATTTAAAGAAAACAAATCACTTCAAACCTGTCAACATAGAAAACCCATTAGAGAACTATTTAACTGATATAAAAGACATTGATATAGGAGACTATTTAAATTGTGGTCTGCCGATTGAACCTAAATAAAATTGAAAGCAGTTCAATTAACTTATTAATAACTTATACTTTCTTAAAACCAATTTAGTGGGACCTGCCCCCTTATTCCGTAATTCGCTAAAGCTAAAGCTAAATCTAGATCGCTAAAATGCTGAACAAGCACAAGATTAAACTTTTTTGTCGATAACATAAAACACTAAAATTTCGACGGATTATATTTTTAAGACATTGCCTAATTTAGCAATAGACGTTGCAAGATTGTATTCGTACCCAAAAATTGACAAATTGACTTTATAAATTTTTAGCCATAGAGATTTAGCTTTAGCGAGTTACAGAATAAGGGGCCTGTTCTGTGTTTTACTCGAAATGAAAATATTGAAAGTTTTCATGGAATTGTTGTTACACAAAATATTTACAACAACATGTTTTACGTAATCCTCCGATTTTCCATTTCTAGTGCAATAAGGAATAAAATTCTACGCAAAATAAACAGGCTACCATCAAAAGATGCTTCACAAAACCGCGGAAATAATAAAAAAAAAATGGGATACGGTTGACCTTGCAGGGCATCCCTGGAACTCAACCCCAAATGGGTCGAAAATTTATAATGTTTTTATCACTCCAGCTTTTTGACACCATATATTGAGTTTTTGTAAAAGTATGGAACTCAACAAAGTTCTTTGAGAATCAGCTGATAACATTTTGGATTTCAGCCGCATTTGAAATGAGTCCTGAAAAGAGATTTGACAAGAACTTTTAGAGTTATTATACGAACGAATCAATCGGTTTCAATAAAATTTGCACCAGTCGATTATTTTTTGAGTTTAAGAGCTGATTCGATTCGATCAATTTAGTAGTTTACAATTTATTTGAAAAAAAAAAACATTTTATTTAACTTTATTTTCGAAAATTTTAAAAATCTACCTAACCGAAATCTAAGTAAGATCATTGTATTTATAAGGCCGTAAATCTGGTTCCGATCGGTTAAGCTATGAGAAGTTTGCATACATACACACACACACTCATATACACACGTACGTATATCCATACGGACGTCATCGTAAAAGTAGTCAGAATCGATTAGCATGACCTCAAAACGTCGAGATCTAATGAAAAGTCGATTTTCGAATATTGGTGTGAAATCACTAACTTTCTATTATTGATAGCGGGAAGATATTCAAATATATTCAAATGTCAATAATGTTTTTTTTTGTATGATATTTAATTAAGAATACCTAAAATATTTTTTAAATTCTTAAAAAAGTATCATTAAGGTGAAAAAAGTACTTGAAGTTGAAGTTCAGTGCCATATCTAAATCTGTGTTTTCCATCACTGATCTAAACAATAATATGTATATGTATGAATTTGCTCAAGCATGTGTGTGTATGTATGTACCCAGTAAAAAAAGTTGCTGCCAATAAAGCAGGTTTCTACTATTGTGGAATAAAAGTATCGCTGACAAACCTGCTCACAAAAGCGCTTTTTAAGCGCTGAAAATCATCAACATTTTCAGCACTAGAGCTGAAAATATATGAAAAAAATGGTTCGATGCGGATTGGCGTCGTTAACGCCAACTTCAACTAGTATCTGAACTAAGAACCTTCAGGTTTGAAGTCCAACGTACCAATCACTCGACCAAAAAAACTGTTGCAAAACGGCACCAAGAAACTCAAATAAACTTACTCTTCATTCTCGCTTAAAAACCTGCTTTGGATCAGCACTATAAAATCAGCTTTTTTGTATAGCTTGTGTACGAAGATTTTGTATAAGTAAAAAGCAAATACTTTTCTCGCTTCAAAGCCTGCATTGTTGTGACGCTATGAAATCAGCTTCTGAACAAGCTCATATTTTAAAGCGAATTATAAAGCGCTTTATTTCTTTAGTGCTTCAAAAATCATGAAAATTTTTTACTGGGTATGTACATGAGAATAAAACAGCAGCTAATTTACTGTTATGTGGTTCAAGAGGAAATGAAAATGTAAACAGTTTTTTTAATGGTTGAATGGGTGGTATGAGTGATATTAAATACAAAAAGCACGTGTTTATTATAAAGAAAGTAAATCAAGAGAATGTGAAAGAGAAATTTAAAACGAGAGCAATGAAAACAATATAGAAATGAAACAATATAAAAAAATCCTTAATTTATCTGAATTAATTGTGAATAGTTTTATAAAAAGTTCTTTAAATGGAAAGAATACTTTACATATTTAAAAAAAAGTTTCGAGTATTTAGGAAAATCATTTATTTAAAAGGGGAAAGCATTAAACTATTTTAGATTTTTCAACAACACCAAAATAAACTAAACTGACTAATGTTTTTGGAAAAAACAAAATATATACCACCCTTAATAAACGAATTTGAAAACTTGTCCAAAAATTGTATCATTGTTTGTTGAATTAAAATAACGAAGTTATATTTCTTTTATTGAATCTATAAATTGAATCAAATCCCATTTTCTTACTCAAAGGACACGTTATTTGTTAAAGAGTTTATCTGTTAAGAGCGTTTCTCTTATGCCAAATGGTTAAAGCCATAAAAACCCTAAGAGAGTAAATTTGTCCAAGAGTCCTTTTTATAGCTACAATTAGTTATTCACATTTACAACCGCCAAAAAACGAAATACTGCCGTTTTAAAATAAAACGAAATGTGTAGTTAAATTGAAATAAAGTGAATAGTCCTGTATTACAAGGCAAAATAAAATGTATAAATAGACAAGAGAAATGATGGACTGCCAACAGTTTAAAATGAATTATCAAGGAGATAAAACAGTTTCACATGCGAGAAAATGTGAAAAATAATTATAAAAAAAATCGTAGCGCATAAAATCAAGAAAATAATATATTTAAGAAAGTGTTAAAAAATAAATTTATAAGAAAGTGGTGAAAATTAAGATTAATAAATATGTTTACCAATTGGTTAACGGACACTACCGGTTTAACAAATACCCAATTATCCGCCAATTCTAATACAACTCGTTCACCTGAAACTAATAATCATCTTTCAGTGTCGTCTACAAAAATTACAAATGCTTCTGTTGGATTATCTTTAATTAGTGGCCATAATTTAACAAATTTAAATACAAATATTATGTCTAATGCACCCGATATTGTATTGGAAGTGGGCCCTGCTCCTACAACAGTACGTTTTATGGCCCATGGCTTAGTTTTGGGCATGCACAGCGGCTATTTGCGTTCAGCTATACGTTTAGATGAACGTGGTGGCGGTGGTGGTGGAGGCGTTTCAAGTACCGGCGTTATCGGTGGTTCAAATGTAGCCGATATAATCATTTATTTAACAAATGTCACGCCTGAACAATTTGCCCCGCTTTTAACTTATATGTATACGGGTTATTTGGATTTAAATGTGGAAAATATATTTGGAGTTTTATTGGCAACGCATGTTTTACACATGCCAAGAGCTTTAGAGATTTGTAGGTGCGTTTGGTAAATCTTCTTTTAATATAAAAATCTTTGCTGTAAAGGTTTTATTACACCTTTTTAATTTTTTTTTAACTTTTTTTCTGTCGTCGGTTTTGTAGTTTAGTAAAAAAAATTGTAATATTGTAAATAAAAAATATTTTCAAATCCCTTAAAAAACGGCATCATTAATTTTAATGCAGATGCAAAAAGATTTCAGAAACAAAAAAGGTTGTTTTTAACAAACGAAATGGATAGATGCAATTTTGAACGATTCGTCTTAGCAGATTTAGGGAATTTTCGAAAATAATATTCCAGAAAATACGTTTTTTTATAATAAATTTTAAGCCAACGTTTCCATCGAATCCAAAATCTAGTCAACTCTTAACCTGAAAAAAATACCTCGATTGCTTAATACCATTTATTAAAATCTATTGATTCGTTCGACAGATATCATTGTCGAAAAAGCTGTCACTATAAAAATTCGTATCAAATCATTTTTAATCCTTTCTTCATCTTTTTGATTTTAAGCCCGCGTGAAATTGATTTGCAACAATTTGTTGGTTTAAGATATATCGTTGTTAAAAATTTTCAAAAACGGCGGTTAATTATGTTACTCCGAAAATACTTCTCAAAACAATTCCGTTGAATAAATTTTGCTTTTATTAATTTATTGATATTAGCGGAAAGTTTCAGGGCTGTTGTGCAAGGTCGATCATACTTTTTTCTTCCTTTCTACTTGATTTGAAGGTCTTTAAAAATAATCACAAGCCTAAATATCTCCTTTCTTTGTTAAATTTTGAAAAGAATTCCAGCTCAATCCTGAAGAAATCAATTATTTTAAGAATTCCAATCAAAAAAGGATGTAAGGATTTAAGTCGTAGTTACTTACAATTCGACTCGATAACTACTTATTTTTGTTGGAGAATTTAAAAAAATAAGGGTTACCCCTTACAAATGTATTTAAATTGTCACAGCAATTAACTGGTTATTATTTGACAAACTTGAAGCTAAAAAATAAGTAGTCAAAAAAACAAATTTTATTAAAAACTAAGTAGTAGTTCCAATTTGAAGCATAGTAATGGATAAATAAGTAGTACTGATTACTTTGTTACTCATCAAAAAAGTACTACCGACTGCAAAAATTACAAAAGTTTTTGTTTGATTGTTTTGCTAATTTCTTATTGGAAATATTTACATGAGAATTTGATAATAAATAATTCTCGAAAGAAAACAACTACATACAAAACAAAAAGATGAACGGACAGACGGAAAAGTAAAAAACGGGATGAATCTGGCAATATATCTTTTCATACAAACAAAAAAATAATCAAAATCGCTCTATAAATGGCGGAGTTGTAAGAAAACAAACATTTAAAAAAAACGAATTGATAAACTACCTTTTCCTTTTATTAAATCGGTTAAAACGACAACCAGCCTCCAGCAGTTAAGCTTTGAATTATTTATTCGCCTTGTAATAGATTTTATAACTTTAAAAAGTAAATTTTACTTACTTTCATTGCTTTTCATCAATTAATTATAAGCAATGTCACTCTAAAGTTGCCTATGGAAACCTAACCGCGAAAATGTCTGGTAAAATTTTGAATCGAAAATAATAATAGTTACAGAGTAAAAAGCTTTTCAATTTTAACATAAACGACATCCAGCTTTTTGTCTGACCGCAAAATAACGTAAATGACATGAAGAAATGTGAGTGAGATCCGCCAAAGGACTAACGAGGTGTGTGTTACGTTGTTTTCATACACACACACACACACACACTTTTCAGACTTCTACTTGACTTCAAAAAGCAAAGTACACATACGGAATTTTTGACATTTATTGTATATTACAGGGATGGTGGTATAACAATAAGTGGAGACTTTTTCCATCTATTCTAACAAAAATTAGTGTTTCGACAATTATTTGAACATGGAATTTTTTACATTTCTTATTTTTTGCAACTTGTAATTAATTTTTAGTGTATTTGGGTGTTGCAAACTAAGAAATAAATAAAAATTATATAAACAAAAATTTCCAAAAAAGTCTACACTATTATTTCTCCACCCAGAAAAAAGATTGGTTGGAAATGGTTAGGCGGATAAAATATTAGTTGAATAGACTATCATCCATGTTCATTACCATAAAAGCATAATTTTAATAAAGATATGATTCTGACAATTCTTGAATTGATTAGATCAACCGATGTTATGATTTTGTTAAGACTAAGTAAAAAATATGATGAGCACAACCGAATGCAGTATTATGAATTGGATGTTAGTACCAATTATTGGTATTTGCAAATTTGGTAAATTTACTTTACTTTTTATCGGCTGTTGCAACTAACTAGTGGTTAATTTTATTATCATTGATAATACACCTAACCTATTAAA
Source organism: Panzeria rudis (assembly GCA_956483635.1). NCBI lineage: Eukaryota > Metazoa > Arthropoda > Insecta > Diptera > Tachinidae > Panzeria > Panzeria rudis. The sequence continues at coordinate 45,559,995 of OY101448.1, read as the reverse complement.
CGGTTCGCATTAGAAATTATTTATTATTGTAAAATAACTTGTTTTTCAATAAGACTTCTATGATAGTTGCCAAAATTCGATTGGCAACAAATTCGGTTGTCTAAACGAATCTGTTTTTTCTGTGTCCATGCAGAAATAAAAGGTGAAATTCTAAATGTAAAATTCAGGCAGAAGTCAGTACCAGTTTTAAGCCGTTAGCAAATTTGCACGACAAAATTTAATATAACTGACAAATTTATACGGCGAATTAACGTAAAACTTATCAATAACGTTTCTAGCAAGGTTGATATATAAGGTCTGTGCATCAGCCCATATGTTCGGTAATTGTGCTGTCAAATTGCAGTATATTTTACCAATACATTCACATTTTAATATTCGCTTTGAGTTTTTCTCATACATTTTTTGACACCACAATTCCCAAAAAAAGTTGCTTTGTTGTATCGATTCGCCGATAAGTATACCTTATAGATCTACCTTGGTTTCTAAAATCAATTGAAGGCTTAAACTAAATTTTCATTAAAAAATTCTCAAGAAATTAGAAGAAAAAAAATCAGGCATAGAATATGTTTTCTGTGAATTACATTATTTTCACGGTTAGGTCTCGATATGCAAGCTACTACAACTGAAATTGAATACCACTAAGTTTCGGGCATTCACTACTAACTCAAATCTTCAATTTCAAGAAACTAATTAATAACTTCAACTTCTGATTATATGCACATATTTATTTTCATTTCAGATCTTATTTAGCTCGAGCCCAAACAGAAGGTTACGTTCGAACCAATAATAACTCATTAGGCGGCTCCACAAATACCATATCAACACCGAGTAGCGGTAAAATAATACGACCCATTGCCAGTAAACCGCAATTAACTAATTTTGGCTTTTTACCCGTGAACCACCAGCCTTTAGCTCTTAGTCCCATAATACCTAATACCAGCATAACGCCTACATTAACAGCAAGAGAAACTAAATCTAACCATAGTGTAGAGGATCTGAACAAAAATGAAGAAGAGGATGATGACATAGATGTGGTGGATAAGCAATCGTTAAGTAATGAAAATCAAATACCTGTTCCTAATGATGAGGACGAAGATGTTGAAGTCTTTATAGACTCAAATTCGGAAGTCGAGGTAGTGGTAGAAACTCAAATACAAAAGTTATCATTTAGAAAATTAATGGAAAATAAGAAATCATTTAATGAAAAAGATAAAGATAAAGCAAAGCACCAAGACAAAATACAACATCATAAGAAATCATCACGATACAGTAAGTCAGAAAGGCGTAGGAAAGGTTCGTCAGGTTTGCAAGTGGCCAAAGCTCCTGTACCAGCCTCTCAATTGGATTGCTCAGAAGCCAATAAAGTAATTATAGATGTGGCCAGTTGTGATGGTCCTGTGCGTTTTAAACGTATTTTAAATACAGCTTATGGTCATAAGCCCGATGCTTGCAGTTCTACTAACAGCCATACAGGTCTGACAGGGCCTGTTATGCCCGAACGTTCTTTACAAAGTGTTTCACTGTCATTTCATCAGCAAATGGCTAAAACTATAAGTCAACAACAACAGCAATTGCATCAAACTGAAGAATCTGAAAATAGTGAAACTTCTAATGGCAGTATGGGGGCCGCCTCCGCCATTAGAGGAGCTTCAGAAAAGAACACTATTGCAAATCGTAAAACTCACACTGAAGTATTTGTATGCGTTTACTGTAAACACACATTTAAGTCCCAATATTGCTATCAAAAACATGCTAAACGTCATTTAAATCCTTTAACCCTACAAGCCACTTGTGTTCCTGAGGGCAAGGCAGCTGCCACAAAAGAAGAAACTTCAATAAACGGCGAATTAAAAATAACAAAACATCAAAATGTTAATACAGCACGAGCATTTTATTCTCGGAATACTACAAATTCTACATATCCAACAACAACAGCATCATCATCATCAAGTGCTTCGGGAAATAGCAATACGATAACGTCATCAGATTATTTAAGGCGTGAAGTAAGACCTTTAGATATGAATGTTCAATATTATCCTTGTAAAACTTGTGGCTGTAAATTTCCCAGTTATTATTTTGTGCATAAACATCGTAAAATGTGTCATGCTGAGGAGGAGGCTCAACAGACTAATAGTGATAATAATACAACAAATTCTGCACAAATAAATGTAAGAGTTGCTGCTACAACAGTTGGCATCGTAAATGCTGAAGAGTGTTTAAATTCTCAAAGTAGTGATTAAGTACACAGTTTTTTTTTATTTTAATCTAATAAAATCGAATTTTCAAAACTAAAACATATCGAGCTTTTTAACATTGTATGCTAAAAGTAAACAAATCTATACATTATAAGTTATTGAAAAGAAATGCACGAATTTATTTAAAAATTAATACAATAAAGATCATAAAAAACTAAAATAGAAACGAGTTTTCTTTAAAAATGTGAAAAACATTCTAAAAGAATTGCTCTGACTAACAAAAAAAAACTGTATCCGTCTTTTTTTAGCGACTAGTGAAAAGAAAAACCGCAACCAAAATCGGACTTCCCAGATATATATATAGATGATCTATACAAAAGTTCAATTATTATATAGTAGATATAATGAAAGTTGAATTAAATTAGCATCATAAAATGCAAATGGAGAAAAACGACAAATAAGATTTACATGAAAGTTTTCTGAAAATATACACGATAGATTTTTTTGCGATTTCTACCATTGAAGCCGTCATATGTTTCGAACAAATATGTACATTTTTATAAACCTTCATAAATATAATTAAAAGTTAATAAGCTTTTATTAAAAACAAAAAACTTGATTTTGTGATGCAAAATATGACAAAGAGATACATAATTATTATATTTAGTATATCGCGGATATACATATGTATGTATATCACGACATAATTTAAATATTCGAAGTTCGAATTAGTTCGAAATTAGTTTCGGAATTTTGCCATCTCAAAGTTTCAGAAATGTGCGACAAAAAAAAATTATTCTTAAAGTCATTCATGAAATCGTAATTAGTTGTGAGCCCCAAATTAAAGAAAAAACTGTCTTATTAAAACTTTTTCTGCAAAACCGTTTTACGTCTTCAATTTTAACGAATTTTAATGCAAATAATTTCTTGTTGGACAAAGAACATTAAAAAAAATAAAAATACAAACACTTTTTAAAAGTTCTACCATGTGGAAACACTTAAACTAAATATTTGCTTGTATTTTCAAAGCAGAAGCACAAAAACAAAGTACGCTGGCAATTATCTTAATAAATGAAAATTTCATTAAAAAACGAAACGGCAAACAGTCGCATCAGCCGCAGGGGCACAATGAGTAGAGTAAAAAAATTAACGTTAAAATGCCTTAAATTATGCAACAGATTTTCTGTGTCTTCCTTGCCCCAATAAACGCACACACATTAAAGCAGCGTGCATTTGCCATACCCTGTGAACATTCTTTGTCGACATTTCTGATGGCAGAAAAAAAATCAAAAATTTTAGGGGCTATTCACATATTACGTAACGCTATTTTCGGAGTTTTTATAACCCCCCCCCCCTACGCCTTTTTACAAAATTCTCAGTATCTAATCCGTAACAAATCTTTACTCTCCCGTTACGTAATATATAAATAGCCAGACAATCAAGCGAGTTGTCTAAAATTTTCTTAGACATTTTGCAGACATTTGGCGTTTTTGGACATTTTCTGAAATATTATCAGATTAATATCAGACTAGTCCGCACATTATCGAAATATAATTTAATTTTCTTTAGGACATTTAACAGAATAGTATGCACATTTTCTGACCTACGACTTTTATCCGTCACTTCTGCAGATTGACTGATTTTAGTTTTCGCAATAGTTCCCATTTATCTCTTGAAAGTTTTTGCATATATGTGTGTTTTTAAGCTTATAAAATATGCCTATTAAACAATTTTTGCCGATATGTGTGACGCCTGAGACTTTACCAGACAATCACCCGACTTGTCTAAAATGCCCTCAGACATTTGACAGAATAGCCGGCAGTTTACTGGTACGACGTTTCTACACATTTTCTGATATATTATCCGATTAATGTCCGACTAGTATGCACATTATGTGAAGGCAATAAATTTTTCTTTATGACATTTCACAGAATAGTCTGCACATTTTCTAACCTACGATTAAAACTTTTAGTAGTCATTTCTGCACATTATCAGATTTAAGTTTTCGTAAAAATTTGTATTTATCTCTTGAAAGTTTTCCGGAATTGTGCAGGTATATCAGAAATTCCTTTAGAATTACTCTGGAAAATTCTTCAGGTTTCGTACAGAATTTCCTTGGACATTTCGGAAAAGTTCTTAGAATTTCCTCAGATTTTCGGTACGTTTTTGTACCGACTTCGGCATCTTGAGCAGACTCTCTGGCCGGCTTCGGTCCGAAATCGGCAATAAATGTTTGATGGGTGGATAAATGTTATCTGATGAGCTACCATAAGCAGAAGGAAAATGCAAGCCGCAAGAAGAGTCACGGAAGTCTTACAACTTTTTGGTTTTCTGTTGGAATTTCTAATTTTAACTCCAACTTTTCTCCGACATAAAAACGACAGAACGTCTCAAACAGTCTCAAGCAATTCGCAAAATTTTCTAATTTTTTTTCTCAAACATTTGTCCAACATTGTTCAGGAATGACAAAAATTCCATACAAAAACCTTCAGAATTCCCTCAGACATTCCGGCTGTTTTAGAATTACCTTTGACAAAGAGGTCCGCTTTCTTGTCAACCACTCATGTGGTTTTCGGTATGTTTTCTGACCGAGTTCAGACCGAATTCGACAAAAAATGTGCGCTGGGTATACATACATACCATATAAAAATTAAATGAAAATACCCAGGAAACAATTTTGGCCGACATGTCTACTAACATCAGAAAAAATCTGAGACTTTACCAGACAATCAGACGAGTTGTCTAAAATTCCCTCAGACATTTGGCGGAGCAGTAGGCAGTTTTCTGGTACGCCGTTTCTGCACATTGTCTGAAATATTATCCGATTAATATCAGAATAGTCTGCACATTATCCGAAGGCAATTTAATTTTCTTTAAGGCATTTAACAGAGTAGTCTGCACATTTTCTGATCTACGTCTTACAACTTTTAGCAGTCACTTCTGCACATTGTCTGATTTTAGTTTTCGTTACAATTCTCATTTATCTCTTGAGTTTATACGCACAAATATTTGAGTTTTTAAACTTTATAAAATATGGGCGAATGTTTTCTGATGAGCTACCATAAGCAGCACAATAATGCATGGAGAATTTTACACGACATTTCTGATAAATGTCTAATTTTAGCTCCGACTTTTCTCTGATATTAATACGCCAGGACGTAAAACGTATCAGATAAACCGGAAAATCTTCTGATGTTTTGTCAGACATTTTTCCGATATTTATAAGTCATGTCGAAAATTCCTTTAGAATTTCCCTAGGAAATTCATCGGAATTCGTACAGAATTCTGTTAGACCTTTCGGTATAGTTTTTAAAATTTCCTCAGTAAAGAGATCCGGTTTCTTGTCAACCACTCATATGATTTTCGGTACGTTTTCTGACCGATATCGGATACGAATCCGGCATCTTGTGAAGACTTTCGGACCGAAATCGGCAAAAATTGTTTGCTGGGTATATATACTATATCAAGGTATTGATAGCAAAGCAGCCAGGAATTAAAATATAAATAAAAAAGAACGATTTAAAAATGATATAGGCCTGCAATGCCATGCCGTTGGCGGAAGTTTGTGTAAAATTGCAACTATTTATTAATTAATGTGACTTTTTTGGTCAATATATAATACAGATACAGATGTGTGTGTGTGCATGTACGAGTATGTATTTATGTATGAAAAAATCATCTCATCTTTTGCACCCTTAAATGATGGTTGGTTGGGTTTAATTGGCCTGTACTGACCCGAGCAGTGTTCCGTCATCTTTTGAATGTCTCAATGAATAATTAATTTTTAATAAAAAAAAGCAAAACAAGAAGGAAACTATGACCAAAATAAAAACGCCAGCAAGCATACTTTAGTTAGTGAGCAGATAAATAAACCCCTTTTGCTTTGTTTTACTTTTTTTCAGCAAAAAAAAATTATACTTTTTATATTTTAAGTCTTCCTGTTTTTTTTTCATTCCGTTTTAACGAGTACAATTAAGAGAATAAAGAGGGAGCGATTTTTTGTGAAACGAAACTGGTGCAATGCGTTGCTACACTGTATTTTTTGTTAATATTTTGATTTGTTTCTCCTTTTTTTTCTTGTGCAACACAATCCGCATATAAATTCATTTATTCATTCATTTGTATCCCGTGTGAGTTAATTAAACTCAATTAAATTATTATATATTTTCGTTTTCGTTGTTGTTGTTGCTACCTGCTAGCATTAGTTTGTATTTGATGCCTGCCATTTACTTCATGTTATTTTTTACACTTCATGCTTTTTTGTGTTCTCAATGGAATCATTTTTGTTTACTGATGATTTTGTTATGATTTCTTTTTTAATTTATAAAAAATATATAAAATAAGCGTTTTCGCACTAAATGTGGTAGTAATAAAAATGTTCCCACTTGAGGTCATTTGTAAAATTGGAAAAAAGTTAAAATATAGAGATTAAAAAAACTTTTGATTCATATTTGAAAAAGCTCTAATGTTTTTGTTTGTAACAAAATTTTCTGGTTAGAAATTCTAAAAGAAGGATGGTGGCATTAAGAAAATAAATCGCTTTTATTACTTTTGTCATTTTTGTAATTTTTCAATAAATCTCTTTATTGAGTTGAAAAATACGGAAAACTGCAATTATTTTCAATATACTATGTAATAGGGATTAGTATAAAATTCCACCTAAGACTTAACTTCACCCATCTCCCAACCGGATAGAACATAAATGCACTTTCTATACTTGCACTTTTAGGATAAATACATTTAAAACTATATTCATATAGGCCCCTATTATGATTCACAACTAAATTGATAGTTGAGTCGTAGTTGTCAAATTCATATCATGGACTACAACTTCATCAAAGCTGTTGTCTCAGTTTTTTATCAGTTGTGTTTTGGTTTTTATTTTGACTATTGTGTTACTTTTAATTACTTTTAAAATGGTACTTTTAGGCGCCAATCTATCCTATTTGCCAACCCATATTGTTGCCATATCCACAAAACATAAAATCTCAAGAAAAAATAGTAAGGCCAAAACTAAAAATATTTAAAATATTTTGTGATGGCTACTATGGTTTCAAAAAACAGAGAGTATAGATAAGAACCTTTTTTCGAACATTTTTTCGAAGACAACTAAAATTAGTTGTCAATCATAATACAAAAAAATTGTTGAGTTGGGTCGTAACATTGACAACTCAACCTAGTTGAGTTGTGAATCATAATAGGGGCCATAAAAATTCAATCTTAGCTGCATTTTGACTTAACTGCACAAAATATTTGTTTTCTGTAGTTATTCTTCAAAATCCATTTGTATACTTGTAAATTTAAGATATTTTTTGGCAGTTTGAAATTATTTTCATATAAAAAATCAAAGTTAGCTGCACACACTAAATAATTGTGCGTACTTGCACATTAAGGCAGATAAATACATTTAAGCTGACAGCATTTTTGACTCTTATCTGCACAAGAAACCGTGAAAAGTTGATTGTGCAGCTAACTCAAAATAATTGTATATTAAATTATTTTAAATTGAAGAACGAAGAGAAAAAATATCTCTAATTAATTGTTTAAAAGAACCAAATTTTGTTAGCAAAAGCAACTGCAATGTTTTCATGTGTGTGAAGTTAAGTTTTAAAATATAAAACCCTAGACACAAACCATATAATTTAACAGAGCTCTGTTAACAGGTTAACATTACTCTGTTAACAATTAAAACGTAGTGAATGCTTAAAAAATTTATTTTTTTGGGAAGGAGTCACGTGGACGGAAAAAAATGATGACGATTTAAAGGCAAGGAGCTCCTCTACAACCGCTCATATTACGAATTTTTAACAGTTTGTGTTTGGACGAGTTATGAGCGATTTTTGAAATGTGGATTCTTTAAGGGATGACCACATTTTTTTGGAAGGAGTCAACGTGGGTGGAAAAAAATGATGAGGATTCGAAAGTAAGGAACTCCTCTACAACCGCTCATATTACGAATTTTTAACAGTTTGAGTTTGGACGAGTTCTGCCCGATTTTTGAAATGTGGATTCTCTAAGGGATGACTACATTTTTTTTGGAAGGAGTCAACGTGGACGGAAAAAAATTATGAGGATTTGAAAGCAAGGAACTCCTCTACAAACGATCATATTACGAATTTTTAACAGTTTGAGTTTGGACGAGTTATGCCCGGTTTTTGAAATGTGGGTTCTCTAAGGGATGACCACATTTTTTGGGAAGGAGTCAACGTGGGCGAAAAAAATGATGATGATTTGAAGGCAAGGAACTCCTCTACAAACGCTCATATTACGAATTTTTAATAGTCTACTGACGATTTGGTAAAGCGCCAATGAAATGCATACAGACAATGCAAACTTAATTTAAAATAAAATTATGGCAATATGTCAAATAATAAATTTCTTAAAGGTTTAATTTTGGTTTTACTTTCCATTTTGCCTAATAAATACTTTTATTGTTATCCAATGGATTTCTAATTGTATAAAGGTGTAGAGCAATAAAATAGATTCATATCGAATACAAATTATTTTCTGAGCTCTGTATAAGTTTCTAAGCCTACCACGCTTATTTTATTCTTTTGTGATTTTCAAAAATATTATCATTTGTAAATTCTCAAATGGTTTTTGAAAGTCTATGCATAAGATAAGAGGTTTGTAACTGTTCAAAGTTGTGGTTGAAGTTATTGACAAAGTCACGACTAACATCGTTATGAATTGCATGATGTTAGTTACTGTTGAGCAACCTTTATGAAAACCATGTGGACAAGAAGATAATAGAGATGCAACCTGATGGCAAATATGATCAGTGACAAGTTGTTCAAAAAGTTTTGGTATAGTACTCAATTTGACGATTCGTCTGTAATTAAAGATATAATTTTTGTCGCCAGATTTAAGCAATGGTATAACGAATGAATCCTTCCATATTTCTGGGAAGAAGCCCAGCTTAATTGACAAGTTGAACAATAGCGTAAGATGAACTACTAAAGCATTAACGCATTTAATAAGAAGACAGCTTGGTACTTTATCAGTTAGGTCCACTTTTGTACGAAATTTTCAGCTTTTTTAAACACTTGAGAATAGAAGATTCATTGGTTGATTTGGTAGTTCGAAACAGGATTGTGGATCTAAATCAAGAAATTGATCATCAGCATAGGTATTTGAAAAGAAATCCGCAAACAAATTACTTATTTCAAGATCATCGTCAGATTCGCAAGCACTAAACTTCATGGCAGTTGGAAAAGAAGTGGACTTCCTTTTTAAATTTACAAAGTTGTAGAAATTGTGTGGCATATTTATATATAAGAAGATTTGTAGTACAATTGATCCTGACCTTGGTATTGATCAATTATATTATAAATAGTTACTCCATACTTTCACTGTTGTAACTTGTTACCAAACCGACTATAAAATAATGTTTAAAAGTATATGGGTCAATTGCAAAGTAAACGCTATTTTTTTGTCCCCGCTGTTTAAACTCTGTTTTGAGGTAAAAAAGAGAAAGAAACAACAAACAAAAAATAGGAGAGTAATCATTGAAGAATATGTCATACTGGTTCCATACAAAATCTTGTCACCAGCAACGCTTTTTTATAAACAACATGAAAAATTTTTAAAACAAAGTAAACTGAAAACATGCAAATGCTGATTTTAACATATTGAAATCATTTCTTGAAATTTGTTCTGTTTTTATTTCCAAAACATTCTAAACGCGGACTAGGATTTTTAAAAGAAGTTTGTCCCCACACATTGTCGCGACCAGCATCCTTTTTTGAATTTATAATTTGAGTCATCATATTGAACTCAAGTGCATTAAGGTCAGAGTGCTTGGTTTAAAAAATACGAAATTTATAGAATTAAAAAAAATTAAACTGAAGCTTTATTTTACGTCTGTTTCTAGTACATAATGGTAAAATACATATAGAAATGTCTTGACCGTCATGTAAATTGTCTTAAAACCGTACAAATATATTTAAAAAAATTAAGCTTAAAGTAATTGTTTCATAGGCTTTGATTCATTTAGTTGAACTTTAATAAAATTAAAAAATAATATTCTTAAAAAACACTAACATGTCTGAACTGTAATTTTTAAGATGTGTATCAAAAAGTATAGAATTCGACATTTTTAGATTTTGTGACTGACTACAGAGTAGTTCTGAGTGAATTCAACAAATATGTGTGCCGCACGGCTTTTAATTTTAATAAAAAAAAATTGAGGACATCTTGTAGGTACTAGAAACTCAAAACCTCCATCTTTTTTTATTTATTATTGTTAGCTTCTAATTAGTGGCCACCCGAAGTAAAAAATTTGAACAATTTCATACATTTTTATAATTACTCTAGCTTTTTAAATAGAAAAGATATTGAAACGATTCACGCTTTGTTTTATAGGGCAGTAATGATCATTTAATATTGCTATGCAAAACCGAACCGGAATAATTAAATTAAGTCGCCGAAAAGTGGCCCATTGAAAATTACAGTTTTTTCTCATGTTATCGATTTTCAATTGAACCCTGTGTGAACGCTGTTGAACATAAAGCATTGATTTTTTTGGTAGTGAAGAAGGAACCCTTACCCTACATCTATACCTGTTATATTTTTATCATGACAAAAGTCAAACTTAATATTGAAAAATTATTTTTTTATGTTAGTTGTTTTTCATATATGCAATTTGACATTTGTCATGATAAAAATATATCAGGTATATATAACGTGACCGTGACGTTTTTCCAAAAAGCGGGACAGGAAAGATTGAAAAGCGGGATTCTGAAGAAAAATACAAGCAAAAAGCGGAATTTTATAAAATTTCTTTTGGAAAGTGGGATGATGTAAAAACTAGGGATATAACCGATTCCGATACCGATATATCGGCGATACTTCAAATTTTCCGATACATCGGCATCGGCGATATTTTAGGTCGATACGAGGATAATTTTAGCATTAATTAAATTCAATTCGTTGTTTTTTTCAAGCTTATTAATATCAATTTTAAATATTAATAATATTTTACGCTGTTATTTAGTAAAAAAAATAATTTATTTTACCATGAAGTCAAATTCAATTCGTTATTTTTAAATCTTATGCCCAGCAAAAAAGTACTCGAAAGAAGTCATGAAAATGTAGAATTTGAGATCTGGAAGTAGTGCAAATTTGGATAATTTTTAATTAGTTTTACATATTCTTGTCATTGCAAAAGTTCTCTTTTTCGATTACCAATCTCCGAATTGGAAGCGATGTTAAGAAAAATTTCTTTTTCGGCGTTCTATAATGATTTTTCCTCAAGGAAAAATTACCCATTTTTGCAACTTGTTTCTTTTTATACGAATTTCAAAGCAAAACTGTGTTTTCATGTAAATTTAAGTGAATAAATATATACATATAAACTTCTAGAAGAATTTTAACAATTAAGCTATTAAGTTATTCAGAAGAATATTAGTTGATAAATCTGCAGTTTTCTTGAGTAAGCGCTTATGTAAATTTTTGTTGATTTTGGGTTGTCGATGACAAATTACATTATTTTATATGCTCTTTTACATGGACCTAAAATTTCGCAAATGAAATGGACCCATTCCGAAATTTTTTTAAAAACAACGTAACTTCTTAGTTCATACAAATATTTTTCAGCCCTAATGAACTTAATCGACTTACAATTGCGTGCTGGCAATTTATTGCCGTTTGAAAATACATAGCCACATGCGTTGTTACTTTTGAACACATTTCCGAAATATTTTTTGGTTATTGTCCAGTTAATAAAAACTTATAATAGTGACTTGTGCGCAAGCATTTTTCAGGTAAAAAATCTTGTGTGCTTGAATTAGTTCAATGTAAAAAATTGTTATCGACATGAGCTTTTTTTGCACACATTTTTAGTGTTCTTGGCAAATTGTTTTTTTTATTATTCTCTAGGATGTTACCCTTATGGAATTTTAGCTGAAATTTTTACACAAACTTCTTACCACATATGTTTACATTACTGTCCAAAAAAAAATAAATATCACACAGAGTCCGTAGTATTAATAATAAAGTATTTCGGCTCTCCTGAAAAATACTAAACACTAAAAACAAAATATCGAATTTTCTCTTAATCTCATACTAGGGGAAGACGTAATTTTACTTTTCCGATAAGATTTCATTTTATGCAAATGCTCATCGAGTTAACATGTACTACTTTTGCATAATTAGTTACTTTATTTTTAATTCTTCACACAAATTTAAATTTATAAATCAATTAAACACATTTATTCATTTATTTAACACAGAAATTTTATAAAAAAACATAGTTTTTTATTTATTTTAATAAACACTCACACATGCATACTATTTTATTTTCATATACATATGTTTTTGACAGTTCATCTCATAAGATTGTTGTTATAAGAATTCTTATAACAACGCTCTCATAAAAATTCTTATAACATTGAGATAACACTAATTTGAAGTCTACACGTACCATAATGTTACGTGTAGACCTCAAGTAATGGTAACTTTTTAAGTGAACAATAACAATTTGAAGCTGCCATATTTTCTGCTGAAGATATGGTAGCTTCAGTTAATGAAATAAGCAAAGTAAATCGTTGCCACTACGTATTATAAGCAACAAAAAGTAGTCGGTATCTACTGCAATATTGCTACAGTATATAACTCTGCAGTTACACGTTCAAGAAATTGCTTTCAAGTTGATCACACGTATTGCTTGGTAAAACTACTTTAAATTGACACTGTGACGTAGGCTGCAAGCAACTTGATATTCAATTTTGTTTTCAAGATGCCGTCGTCAAGGAATCAACAACGAAACAGTAAAACTCGGTCATAACTAATTCTCGGTTGTAGCGATCTAAGTCTAAAGTCCCGACGTTTTGGTTGCCATTTTCATACAAAAATAATTCGTAATAGCGAATTCGTAGCTAACGAGTACTCGTTTGTATCGAACTACGCTTATTATGAACTTGTCATAGTGTTTTTTTTTTGCTGTTTGCACAAAGTTCGTTATAACAGAGTCTTACTGTAATTTACTTACAATAATTGTGATCAGCTGTTTAAATTGAACGAAAAATTGAAAGAAAACTTGAAAGAAAAATTGAAAGTAAGTTGGTAGTCAATTTCAAAATGTTTGAGTGTGTTAGTAAAAAAGTGAAACTTGAAACAAAACTTGAAGCAAAGCTTGAACGTGTAACCTCCAAGTAAATTACATATTTTATTTTATTGGTCAGTTGTAATAATGTAGAAATCTTATTTGTCACGTTATCATTCAAGATAGATGTAGAAATCTTATTTGTCACGTTATCATTCAAGATAGCTTGTCTTAATAATAAATATTCTAAGCGTTATCAGCAAGTTGTAATAATGGTCCTTAATGTGAAGAAAATTTATTTGTGATTCATCGGAACGAAAAAATTTAAGTGCATATCCTAAAAATTAAAGCACTTTCAAAATTTAAATATAAAAATATTTTAAAATCCTCTCAATGAGTTAATTATATTATTACAACATTGAAAATTCAAAATGAAGGGAGTAAGCCTATTAAGTACCATACACATTGGCGAACTTGAGTGACAGTCAAAAATGCATCAGTTTTGAAGGATACTTTTGACTGTCTCGACTATCGATCATGTTTGACACTCAAACCGTCATTCAAGAAAAAAATTTGACACACAAACATAGAGAATAACAATTGGATGCGCTTTATTGATAACAAAAAATTTTTATAATCACTTTTTAACTCAATTATTTAATTTTTTATTATGTAACAATTCCTCGCACGATTTTGTCTTAACATCTCACACAGCCAACTTTGCATCTCATAAAAATATTTGAATTATTAAAAAATAATAATAATAACTCTTGACTGACACTATTTGGTTCACACTATCAGTCAAAAACCAATATGGCCGCTGACTGTCACTCAACCCCAAAAATGTTTGTGGTTGACTGTTGACTGACGAAATTTATGTTCACACTATCGATCAGGCCAAAATTTGAGCAAAACTGTCACTCAAGTTCGCCACAGTGTGTGCTACTTTACTCTTACCATTCAATATTTTAGATTATTCATTGAGATCTTGAGGTTTGTTTACGACGTAAACATAAAGCATTCTTGGTACTTTATGGTCCTTTATCGCGGAAAAATATCTAAATATTCTTTTTCTTCTATTTAAGCAAAAAAAAATCCTTTAAAAAATGCATTAAAAATTTTTAAACAGAAACTTTTAGAAAACAGTATATAGCACATAAATGGATATTCCACCTACATTAAGCTAAGTATATTATATAAATTTGCATCAAACATACCTTTACTATCGATCGAATTTTGTTCGTGTACCGACGGTGTCGATGTATTTGTTGCTGTTATTGTTGTTGCTGCTACTGCTGTTGCTGCAGTTGTAACCGGTGAAGTAATGGTATTGATGGAGGAAGAAGAGGAACAATTTGATGTTTTAGTTGCAACTGATGAAATGTGGCCAGACAAGACAGCATTTGGTTTTGTTGCCATTGAAGACGTGCTAGTTGTCAATAGATTGACTGTACTAACAGCACCAACAGCAGAAGAGTCTGAGGCAACAATATCATTTGCATTAATGTTATTATTGCTGGTTTGAATATTGGCAGGATTACTATTAGCTGCTGTTATTATAGATAGTGATGAAATATTTTTATTAGGATTATTAGAATTATTAGGAGGTTGTTGTTGGTTATTGTTGGTTGTATTTGTGGTGGAGTTATTGTTGTTGCTGTTTTGATTCATTAAATTGCTCGAATTCTCCAAATCAGCAACACGTTTCTTTTTGGGATCACTGAAATTAAGCAATGAAAACGCACAATTATTTAAAATGTTCCATATAGAAAAATATATACCGCAAACTTACCTAACATCTGAGTTACAGTCTGTATTATTATTGTTATTTGCCCCCATTAGGCTTTCGACTTGAGCCACCTTAAGTTTTTGACCCAAGAAGTTGCCAGCCGTAGTTGAGGTAGTCGGCGTTGTAACATTATTATTATTGGCTGTTTGTTTCGTCGTGCTACTGCTGACAATGCTACCAGCACTATTAGAAGTAGTAGTAACGCTATTAATATTAGTACTACTATTGGAATTAGTGCTCGTAGTTGTAACGGCGGCTATGCTGCCGATAATGTCCTTAGTAGCATTTGTGGACGATGTATCGTTATTGTTGTTGGCCAGTGTTTTATCATTACTACTACTGTTGGCTGGTGACTTGACATTGTCATTGCCTGAAGAGGGTGTAGCGTTCGCTGTTGTTGCGGATGAATTAGCAGCTTGTTGTGCCAGTGCTGCTGCGTACGAAGATTTTATGCCATTTGGCGTTAAGGGCGGATGAGTAGTTGTAGTTGCATTTGTGTTTGTTACCACAGATGATGTTGAAGTTAATAATGAAGATGCTGTAGTAATTGTTGCAGTTGTAGTTGTTAATGATATTGTGGATATTGCTAAAGGATCTTCCTCTTTTGTAAAACAGCTAGTACTACTACTACTACTACTGCTGCTACTGCTGCTGCTGCTGCTTATGCTGTTGCTACTTGTTGTTGTGGCATCTGTTTTACTAATACTACTACTACTATTATTACTACTTTTATCACTTGTCGTTGTTGTTGAGTTATTGAAATCGTTGGATTTTTTCTTGCTGACGACCTCTTTGGAATCATCCAATTTGGATTCGTCCATTTTGCTAGAAGAATCCCCCGCTTTCGTTTTAGCAGCTGTCCCTGTGGAAGCATTGTCTGTGCTTGTTGTAGTTTCACTTTTGTCGCCTTCCCCTTTGGAAACAGTAGTTGTGGCGGTGGCAGTAACAGAAGAAGCAGATGTTGTCGTTGGTGTTGAAGATGTTGTTGTGGATTTACTACCACTACTATGTGACGACACTTTCGCCGTTTCTGTGCTAGAAATGTCGCCTGTAGTCGACACTGAGTCAGCCGTTGTTGTTGTTGTTTCTACTTTATTGGATTTTGCATTAGATGTCGTTTTAGTTGTTTCTGTGGCTGCTTTTTCGGCGGCCTTTTCTCGTTCAGCTCGTTCGCGCTCTCTTTCGGCAGCTGCCGATCGTCCACCCGTCTTTTGCTGCTGTTCTCTTTGTAACCGGGTCGTTACGCCTGTAGTCAAGGAATCAATGATGCACTGCGTTTGTTGTTGCTGTGACTTTTGCAGTGTTTTCGAAGCTCTTGTTCTCTGACGTGATTTTCGTAACAACTGCTTGTAATTCTCTGTCTTTTTGCTGAGGTAGTAGTAACGTACACAATCTTGTGCTGATTTTCGATCTAAGCTGGCAGCTATTGCCCCGAAATTCTTGGGATGTTGCAGGAATTTTTCTTTGAAAATCTCTTTTTCGCCAGCTGTCCAAACATTCAATTTGGCTCTTTCTTTATGAACAGCGACCATGTCTTCTACCAGACCATTTTCATTGTGATACACACATTTTCTTTGATAGGCATCGTACATTAACGGTGGTATAATGGCATACGATCGCATTTTTCTTACCTCCATGGCCTGCTCTTGTAAACCATCCATGATTTCTTCATAATCCGCTTCGGATTTAATGCGTGATCCCACTCGGTTAAATCGTTCTTTATCTTCACGTTGTTTGCGCAATTCTGTGAAGACCTTCTCGAAGAATTCGCGGTTTTTAGCTTCACGGGCGCGGCGCTTGGCGCTCGCTTCAGACTTATCAACACGTTTTTGCCATTCAGCAGACATTTGAGCGTACGTCTCCACCACTTTGCTGTAATGTGTCCATCGGTCTCGTTTTATCTTACGTATGTGCTCCAGAAGAGGGTCCTTAATAAGTGATTGATGGCGCTGTAAAAGTGTGGTTAGATGTTCAACATCTAGAGGTTGATTGTACAACGGCAGCAAATAACGTTCACCACAGCTGTCTAGTATGGAATGTTGAGAGGCGGCCGTTTTACGGTTCGCCAAATAAATTTTTTGTGCCAACGTCTGAGATCGCCACGAATTGGCAGCATCTTCTTCTGCATCAGCTTCAGCCTTTAATCTGGCCGCTTCGGCCTTTTCTTTTTGCTGTTTAGCTGCTGCGGCTACATCTAAAAGGCTCTTCTCCTTTTTGCGTAGGGCTGCTAGCGCACTATCAGCACCAGTTATATCCGTGTCTACTTTTTGGATTTGCATTAACAGCTCCTCTTTGGCAGTGGGCCCTCGATCTTCGGCATTATCAGCGGGCAGCGTGGGTGATATAGCCTCAACCTGGGGATGATAGGCTTCTGTGGACGCCGATGTTGTTGATGATGTAGTTGCAACCGTTGTCGTTGAGACAGATGAAGAGGTAACTGAGGTGATTGAAGAAGTCGACGATAACGAAGAAGAACTGGACTTATTTGCAGGACCGGCAGACGAGTTCGTTATAACATTCAGCGCCGTATTCACTCCCCCCAATGAAGTAGGCGTAGAACGATTTATAGGAGGAGTATTGGCATTTGGTGGTGGCGGTAGTTGATGTGTTTCAACTTTAAGTTGATGCATCGTCACTGGTTGAGCTTGTTGTTGCTGCTGCTGCTGCATTGTTGGTGGAGGCTGTTGTTGTGGTTGCGGGATTAAATGAGTAGGAGGCAGGACTGTTAAATGCGTGTGTGGAGGCAATGACGTATGTCCATGAACAGACGCAGCATTAACTGATCTTAAGGCATTTGCTTGAGCCTGTGTTAAACCTACAGCTGGTGATGGTTGCCTTTGCTGTTGCTGTTGAAGATGCTGATGCTGCTGTTGCTGGTGCTGCTGTTGCTGACTAGGCGGAGGTGGTTGGACATTTTGTAGTTGATGTGTTGTAGGCAGGTGATTGGTAGTGTTTGAAGAATTCGTGACATTGTTTGCATCACTCAGTCGTAACTTTTTATAGGGTTGTTGCCCACCCGGATCGGGTGGACCTTGAGGAGGCCCATGCCGATTTAAGGACGCCGCCGCCGCCGCTGCCGAAACAGCATTTGTCAGATACTCATTGGAATATGGTTGTGGTTGCTGTCGATGAGTGGGTGGCAAAAGTATTCGCTTTCCTCCAATTATGCTGCTACTGTTGCTACCACCTCCAGGCATTTGAGGTGCTGCATTGTTCGCGTTATGCGGGGAACTGGTGCCAGGCATGCCGCCGCCTGTCGTACTCGCTCCAGTAGCTGGATTCGGTGCATTGCTAAGTAATTGCGTCGATCCAGTCGATACGGTTTGATGTGTGGCAGGTGGATGGGCAAAATGCAGAGAGTCCAAACCATGTGGAGCACTAATGCTAACACTGGACGGCGCAGGTGGTCCTTGCACCACACCTGATGTGCCAGGAGGTGGTGCAGCAGCTGCCAGAGCAGCAGCCACTCTATGATAATCCTGTACCGGTTGTATTCTCGTGTACGGATTTTCACGATATTGAGTTCCTGGTCCGGGTATACCGTATGCACTCTGTAGTATGAAACGTTGTGGCGCTTCTCGTACAGCATTAACATCGGTAAATTTCGCATAAACATTTGCAGCAGCTTGTGAACCAGGACCGGGTCGTGGTGGAGATAGAGGACTAGCTGCCGAACGTGACGATTGTTGCTGCTGCTGTTGATGATGTTGCTGCTGCTGATGTTGCTGCTGCTGATGATGCTGTTGCTGCTGTTGATGCTGCTGTTGTTGATGCTGCTGCTGTTGTTGATGCTGCTGTTGCTGCTGTTGATGCTGCTGCTGCTGTTGTTGCTGCTGATGCTGTTGCTGTTGATGCTGCTGCTGTTGGTGCTGATGCTGCTGTTGTTGATGATGTTGGTGCTGCTGATGCAACTGCTGTTGGTGATGATGGTGTTGTTGCATTTGTTGCGCATGCATTTGTTGCTGCTGCTGTACACTTTGAGGATGCGGTGGCCCCAGGCCACCACTAATTCCCTTCGTGTACGATGATGTTGTATCGGCAACAGGCCTGTAAAATCAAAAGAAGAGGAATAATAGCCGATTATTAGATTTTTATGTAAACAAGGTGATGAGAATAATATTAGATGCATTTTTATTATTAGTTACTGCACTTTAATGGGTTGCGATCGCTTATACACAAAGTCTAGTAAATGAGAAAACAAACGGAAAGAGTAAAGTGATTGTTCTGATTATTTATTGACTGATTATTTACATGCCATTGCTGGGCAAATTTTTGCCAGAAAAAACATTTTTTTGTTTATAAAATAAAATATCGCTGAGCAGTACGCAAATTGCCAGGTTATCCCACGAATAGAAGCTTTCATCAGGAATTGCCAAGCGACCTATACCGTCGTATAGGAAGTGGAAATTCTAAGGGCTATTCACGTATTACGTAACGCACTAGGGGGGAGATCGGTTAAGGATTTGATACGGATTAAATAATTTATACTGAAAATTTTACAAAAAGCGTTACGGAGGGAGAGAGAGGATATAAAAACTCCAAAATTAGCGTTACGTAATATGTGAATAGCTCCTAATATCCACTCCTAGAGTTATTTATGGTCTCCGCCAGTTAAAAACAGTTGCACGCGGTAATGGAAAATTCCACAAAAAAACGGTATCGTGATACAGTTAATCGAGGTAGACCATTAACCCTTGCGAAGTGAGCCGCAAAACTCTCGAAGGCCAATAAACGACAGTAGCATGGTTGCATTTACGAAGTAATTGCGTCCAGGTCCATACGTGCCATTTTTGTAGTAGCAATTCTTTTTTAATGAGAATGAGCGAGAGAGGAATATATCTGTGTCGTTTTATCATAACATCTTAAGCCTGAAAACACACAAAATACGATAAAACGTTTTTGTCTTACACGTCAAACACACTCGTATGATTATAACGCACATCAAAAAAATTTTGGTGTGGGTTGTCTCATAAGAACTAATGTTCTGTAGTCGTATACGTCACAAAAAACAGTTTTGTCGTGTTCGGTGTGGATTCAGCCTAAGTCTAAAAATCGTATTTGGAGATACATATTATAAGACATTTACATCGGCATAAAATCTAGTTCAAACGAGATTTTGGGCAAAATATAGTTTATTTTATTAAATTTCCCATATAAAATAGAGTATAGTTCCTCACTGGATTTTGTCAAAATCTTGTTGTGTATGGGAACTACAACTCTGATTTTTTCATATTGTACTAAAAACTAAACCACAAAAGGTTTGTGCATTTGCTATTAGGTTTATCCTCTAGGTATTTTGGTTTTGAAACTTAATTTGTCATGTAGTTTGACAGTGAAATTTATAAAAAAAAAAGGTTGGTGTAAACGGTATAGATTTCGCTCTGGTGTAACGATTTTAGCGATTTAGGCTGGGTTTTTGAGATCTCAGTTAAACTAGGCTTAGTAAATCTGAAAACAGATTTGTGCCGCCATTACCAAGTTTGTATACAAAATTTTGACGGAACAGCTTAAAATGTTGGTCTTTAATGAAATAATACAAATCAGCGCGTTTGACAACAAACCCTGGGGTCTTGAGTTCGAGACTAGTTTCAGGCAAGCCAACAACATCATGCATTTTTCTCATGTGCATTGGTGTGTTATTGTGTTGGTTGTTGTTTGGACTGTTAGTGATGAAGGCATAGCACTGATCACTTTGGCAGAACCGGCAGCAAGTAATACTAACATATCCTAATGCACTTCACAGCACCCTGCTTCGTCGGTATTGTAGCAAAACCGTCGGCGAAGTAAAGGAACTAATAAAATGGCTACACAGCTTAAACAACTTAATGCCTCTACTTGACACCAGAGGGGCTTGCAACACTGTTCTACAAGAAAAAATGCGCAATAGCAGGGTTGTAAATGAATTAAGCTTTCTATCTCTCTCCCCCTTCACCACCTGTTCTCTCTACACTATCCCTTTCCCAAAGAAGGTAACACATTAATTAATTAACTGGTAGGTATTAACTGCCTGATTGTGTTACTTCTCTTATAAAAAAAAAAATTTTTAAATAGAAAAAAAAAATAGAATATTGACTAAAGGTACGGCACACTTGGCAAATATTTAACCAAAAAAACGTTACCAGTACTTTTGCCCAGGGTTAGTGTGATTTAACTTGGTTTTTATATCATAAAATAAAGTCAATTATGCCGGAGAATGCTATTTTTATATTATTTTTAATAAATGCGAACCCATATTTAAAAAAATATTGGAATTAAAGAAAATGCAATTTTAACTTGTCTGTTGGTTACGTTTTTTCAGCAATAAATCATGACGCAGTAGCCTTTTTTAACCAGAGAATTTTAAAGGATTTTTTTGAAGATCTCCCTCTTGGCTCTGGAGTTACGGGGTTAATTTTTTTATTAGTCATAACTTCTAGAACTCAGAACAGATATAAGTCATATGGGTATCACGTTCTGTAAAATATCTTCCTGCTGGTGTATAAATTTCTGCGATCTATTAACCCATTGCGTGTGAAATTTGACTACGTGACAAAAGTAAGCATGGACAACAGCCTGTAGTCATGTAGCCGTGAAAATAATCACTTTCGTATACATACATGTATTCTATTTTTGATATTTTGTAGTCGGTACCCTACTGTGGTGAATGTGTTTAATGCATTAGCTCAAAAACTATTCATGCCATATGAACAAAGTTATGATCAATTAATAACAGAAGTTTTGAGCCCCATAAATAAGACTTTCTATACATAAAAATAGTAAAAATAAAGAGTTCTCTTGCACCCTAAGAATAAAAATTTTTGTATTAGGAACTATTTACAAAAAAAATTGCAGCATTTTTCATTTGTATCTAAAGCAATCCATATACGACTTTACTTTTTATGTTAATGGGGTTGTTAACGAACAAGTGTAATAAATTTGCAAACTTTTCTAATTTGTTCAACTCTGTTTTTATGTTAATGGAGTTGTTCGCGAACATTTGAGAGCTTTTTATTATAATTTTAGTTTTAAGCCTAGTACGCATATCCGCCTGCATTTCATGTTTGAAATTTTGTATTTATTTCTACACGGAATAAATGTTGTGTAGACAAAGTTGTTTTTATTCACGTAAATTCACTTATTTTTATAAATTTCAACGTACAAAATATGAAAAATTATTTCAAAGACCACAAAAACACAAAATATTAAAAAAAAAATTCTTGAGCAAACAATTGCCTAAACATTAATTTTAATTGACGGAAAAAGCCTACAATAATTGATATGCCATCCCTGTATTAAACAAAAATTGTGTTGATTTTTCTTTTCAGCTGTCTGCTACCAACAAAAAGTCGCCTAAAAGTTTTTCAACCCTGGATTTCAGTTTGTTTTTTACACATATGTATGTACTTCTTATGGCAGCCTGAAATTCATGCAGAACTGCGTACTAGGCTTAACTGTTTACTAGGCTTTAAACTAGGGATGTAACGAATACCGATACCGATATATCGGCGATACTTCTGATTTTCCGATACATCGGTATCGGCGATATTTTACTGTCGATACGACGATACTTTTAAAACTTTTTTCAGAGTTTTTTTTAACAAATAATTTATTTTTGTTCGATTTTACCATGAATTAAATTCACTTCGTTATTTTTTAAATCTTATTAATATCAATTTTAAAAATTAATAATATTTTATGCTGTTATTTTGTAAAAATATTATTTATTTTTTGTTAATTTTACCATGAATTCAAATTCAAGTCGTTGTTTTTTAAATCTTATTCCAGCAAAAGAAGTCATGAAAATGTAGCATTCGCGATCTGGAAGTATTGCAAATTTGGATCATTTCTAATTAGTTTTACATATCCTTGCCATTGCAAGAAGTTCCATTTTTCGATTACCAATCACCGAATTGGAAGCGATGCTAGGACAAATTTCTTTTTCGGTATTCTATAATGATTTTTCATCAAGGAAAAATGATAAACAATTACCCATTTTCAGAATTTTTTTTATGCGAATTTAAACTCAGAACTGTGTTTTCATGTAAGTGAATAAATATAAACTTATTTAGAAGAATATTAGTTGATAAATGTCCTTTAAAAAAATCGATTTTTTTAAAAGCATTCTTTTCTACTAATTATCTGCATATTTTTAATATAGATTTTTTGGAAGCAAAGAAAATGTAGCTCCTTAAAAATTACTTCCAATGTTTTATCAATTTTAAATATTCTCTCTTATAATGTAATTTTGTATAATAAAAAAATTGCACTTGAGTTTTGTTAATCTAAACTTGAACTCAATTTCAATAGTCGTATCGGTATCGGAATCGGTATCGGCGATATTTATTTTTAAACATCGGTATCGGTATCGGATCGGCAAACGGCGTATCGTTACATCCCTACTTTAAACGTTAAATACACGCTTATAATAGTACGTTTCCATAGGAAAACACGTATTTTGCGCAAAACATGTATTTTGGCCATAAACACGTATATGGAAACGCACTATAAGAAAAATAAATTGGCAAAAAATATGCAAAAGCAAAGCCTCCAAAACTTGCATAGTAAAAATTACTATTCCAATTGCATAAAAGACTTGGTTTTGCACACACACAAATTCGGCGTCAAGCCCTTCAGCCGCCGCCGCCGAAAATATTTGGCCTTCAGCCGCCGCCGAAATTGTTTAGTCGGCTTGCTTCTCTGGTTCGCACGGCGTGGATAAAAAATTCCTAAAACAAGAGAGAAATATAACATTCCGGTGTTTATTTAAACTTGTTGTCTTAAATAAATGCTTACACTTTTTAATTTGATTTTAAAACTTTTGCATTAGTTCCCTTCAAAATGTTTGGGGAGAAACTCGCAAGAATTTCTCCCTCTCTCTCATATTTAGAATACTTATTTTTTTCCCGGGGAAATTGTAATTTAGAAGGGAAAATTTTCCCCGGAAGATTTTATTTAGAATAGTTGAACAGGGAATAGGGAAAAATCTCCCGGGAAAATGTTATTCATAATTGGTCTGTATAATTTCCTAATTGCCCATTAGAGTGCACCTTATATGCGATACGCCTTCACATTACGTGATCAACCTATTAGTTGGTAGTAGTAGTAGTAGTACTTATTTATTATTTATAATACTTTAAAAATACAATTTTTTTTATTTAATAGGCTATTGTAGACTAATATCATAATATTGCCTTTACATTTAGAGGATTTAAGATTTACATTCCGAGGATTTAACAAATTGTCCTGCTTTCTCCTCCGATATTGATGTTATTAAATTTACTTTTCGATAGCGACTAACTGATGAAAAATAAATATTTTCGGATAATCTATTATCAATAATTGTTTTCAATATCGAATAAGAAAGTAGGACAATTTTTTAAGTCCTCGATATGTAAAAGCAATATTATGAGGTTAGCCTACAATAAGATAAAATGAGGCAGATAAATAGCTATTTTTTGGGGGAACGTTAAGTTAATAGACTATTTCACAATTTTGTACAGAAATTAAGACAATTTTGATGATTTGGATCATTATGACGTGATACAGCATATAGTCCCAAATGCTAAGGACCTGGGGCAAAATAATGTCAAGCTTCTATTCAAGCCTCATCGGCAACAGCCAGGTCAATATGGGTATCCAGATTAATAAATTTTTTAATTAAAGGATATGAAAGGCTTTGAGGTTAACTATGGGGCATTTTGCATAAAATTATGACAAATTACACATGAAAATTGGCAAACTTTATTCCGAATCGACTAAGGGGCGTAAGGGAAGCAAAATGGCATAAATAAAGTAATTAAAATTGTTGCTTCCGTATACAAGTTTTGCTTTTATTTGAAGTGTACAAGATTTTTTTTGGCATTAGAAATTTATGTTTTTTTTCTGAGAATTACTAAAACTTTTCCAAGAGAGTATTCAAAAAGATATTTGTGTCTTCAAAGTCTATAGTCTACCCTTTAATTTGGTATATAGTTTGACGGGTTTTATTTCATATTGATTGTATAAGAAATCAAATTATTTCAAAGAAGAAAGCTTACAACTTTTTTTTGGTTCACTGTATAATTTTTTTCCGGAGGATTTATAATCAAAATATTTAAAAAAAATGTTAGCTATATGCATAGCGAACCCTAGTGCCCGCCGCTAGATAGAGAGCTCTCGCTTTCGATTTTGCTGATTACTCATCAAGACCTACTTGTATACCACATTTCAGCTGTCTAGCTACTGGAAGTGCCCACACAAATAAGGGGCATTCTACTCCCCAGATGAAGTGTTCATTTTCAGGCAATTCTGGTTATTTTATCACCAGAACCTACCTGTGTACCGAATTCAAGCTTTCTAGCTATAGTGGAAGTGCCCCGTACAAATAAGAGGTACCCTAATCGTTTTGGAGCTCACTCATAACAATATTGAAGAATGAAATGTGCTGAATCGAATGATACCAATTTGACACGGTACGGGCACATTAAGGGAGGGAAATTCCCCTTAAAAAACGCGCTAAGTGCAGCTCTTAGTCTGCCTGCAAATATAATAATATAGTAGACTAATAATATGACTTTACTTTATTAGATTAAATAAAAGAAAAATAAGTAAGAAAAATCTTTAGGATTTTTCTTGTTGGTTTTTTCAGGTATTTTTATTGTGGTCTGGTCAGACCATGATGTACACTTAATGGTGAAAAGGTTATAGAACATCGTAGGGTTAAGCAATTTCTTAGTTATCAAAATATTGCTCGCAAAAATAAACAATGATTTTAAATCGGCAGCAGCAGAGCATATTCCTGCGATTTCAAAACGCTTTGACTAAGTGATTTTCAGAAAAGAGCTGTAAATAACTTTTTTAACAAAAACTCATCCCATTTTGTGGATTTATATCTACATGACATAGACATAATTAATTATACATATTTTATATATTGAATGTTATAAATTTGTTGCTTCAACGAATAGATATGCATAATTTTCTTAAAAACTTATGTATGATCAGACGTAGCAAAAATTTGGCGAAATAGGCGCAACCAGTATATAATTAATTAACAGTCTTTTATTTTCATTGAAAATTAGTAATCAGTTTTTTTACATTGTTTTATTTCAAGTTGTATCTATTTATGTCTCGAATCATGAATAAAAATATATTTGCCAAAAAATATTAGTTATTCCTAAATATTTGCTTTAATAATTAATGCAACACTATTGTTCATTTTGTTATTTTGGGGCGTTTAGCATTTTTAGAAGTTCCTGGCTGTTGTTGTTGATTTTTAGCTTGTGCTTCGGCTAGCATAGCAACAGTACGTCTTAAATCATTTATTTCCGCCTGCATTTTGTCATAAGTTGGCCTTAAAGAAATAAACTTTGTTAAAAATACTGCAATATACATAAATTAAATATGTAAAATATACTTGTCTACTGTTTCGATGGTAGCATTTGTTGGATTTTGTGCAGGATTTATTGTTGGTGGTGCTAAGGGCTGAGTACCTACAGTCGGTGCTGGTCCTTGTAAATTAGTTAAAGGCACCGGAGTAATATATGGTACTGCCGGAGTGGTTGAAGTCACGTTTGATGACATTGTAGGCGAATTGACAGCTTCACCACTTGTTACAGCAGTTATTTTTAAATTGGGATGCATTCTTACAGGAAGTTTTATAGAATTTTTCTGTGTTGCATTTTGGCCAATTGACGTTAGTGTTGGAGGAGTTGCAACATTAGATACAGGGGGCTGAGGTGTAACATTGGAATTACTCTTATTTATGGTTGATACTACTGTGGTCATTGCGGCCGTGGCAGATGAACCTTGTCCAGACATTATTTTCTTTAACATTTGATCAGCACTTTCCTTTTGTGAAGTCAATAATTTCTGCATGGTTGCGGGATCATTTTCAGTTATTTTATTTAGATACGTTTCATCTGTATCCACGACCACATAATTAACTACGTGAACATGAGAATTAGGAATTATGCGGTAGATGGTCTTTGTCTGACCTTCTCCATTGGGATTTTTGATGTCTAGAAGTTTAGCAGAACCGCCATCAACTTGAAATACTGCTGTAAATCCATTAACCAGCATTGGCTTTTCTATTACCACGGGCTCAATAACAAACTGTGTAGTTTTTCGTTTTGGTACCATAGATATAAGTTTACTAACATTACAGTCAGGATTTTCACAACGCCTTTCGGAGGTCTGCAGGGCGGGTGTAGTAGCTGGAACATTTTCTGACCCAGTTATCATTTCTTTTTATCAATTTATTATATTTTTAGATATTTTATCATAAAGTTCAAGCAGTTAAATAATACAGGTGGTTTGGTGAGTTCAGTTATCTTACAAGATAAACAATAGCTTCTTCTTGTTTAAATTTCTTGTGGTGAGTATAATTACAGTTGAAGAGCTATTGACCAAACAATAGTAAAAGAGAATCAAATAACACTGGATTTTTCTTCAAGCCAAACTATTGAATTATCGTTTTAAAAACAAGCCACATTAACTGATTTTATTTAAAAATTTATAATAATAATTATTTCCTAAATTTGCTATTTTATGTTCATTTATAATTGCTTATCCATGAAGCAAGTGTATACTATAACCAAGTTCCTTCCTCCCTTAATCGAGCGTGATAAAAATATGTTGGTTGTTCAATAATTTTAATTTATGTTTTTAATTTTATTTATATTTTCAATATTTTAATGAATTATTAAATCCATTTAACAAACGCAAACACTCCTTTCCACGTTTATTAGTTTTTTGCAACTGTTGTTTTTCTAGTCATGTCGATAGAAAACAACCACAAAAGAAACAAGCAAATTATTGTATTTTCACAAAATTGAGGTGAATTTCTTACTTTACGCTTAAAACATAAAGGAAAAAAGAAGACAACTACAGAAATCATTTAAACCGTTTGGCAAAAATTCATGATGGCTGCCTGTATAACAACAAATCACATCGAAAGCATAGAAAAAACAGAGAAAGTTATATTATGTTGAAATATTACCAGTGTTTCTCTCTTTCAGTTTCGTGTAAAATTTTCCTTTGTGTTAGTAAATCCATTATGGCTGCTATTTTTGAAACGGTTTGTTTGAGAACCTGTATGATGTTGCATAAAAAAATGGTGAAATATTTTAGCAAACATGTTGTGCATGCTGTTCGTTTAATACATGTTGTTATACGACTTGGTTGTGTTGTTAGTTTGATGTTTTAGTTGAAAAGTTCTTTGTTCGATATGGCAGTTCGACGATTTTAAAGTTGTAAGAAATAGTTTTATTGTTTTTTTTAATTTCTTGGCCAAATACCAGTGTAGCCAGCTCATGAGAGAATAAATCACGACGACCAGTTAGAAAACGGTTAAAAATTTGTATAATATAAAAGCGTTAAAATGTACATAGGCACCAAAAAGTAAAAAATAAGTTTTCTTTATTAATGCATACCTATGTACTTTAGTGAATACATTCGTGAATGCAATAGTTGCACAATAATTAAAGTTTACCATTCGCAAAGGACCACTGAAGGCGTATTTATTATACAGATATCGTTAATATCACAGTTGTTATTTTTTTTTTTTATTAATTAGATACTCATACATGCGTAAAGTTTTTTATAATTTTTTATGTGTATTTATATAGAGGCTCACATTCAGTTGTTTTTCTGATCTTGTAATCGTTGTCGAATCAAAGCCATATGTATAAATACGCCTTAGAACCATTGTTTTCATTGAGTTCCTTTGAGCATAGAACTGGCGGAGGTTTCTATGTGGAAAACTTTTGCATAAAGTGTTGTATTTAGGCTTCAGGACGGCTGTTGCGTCTTATAAGCAGAAATCTCCGGTATCACCAGGGCGACAAGATGGCTTAGGTATTATGGAATATCAGAAAATATCCATATTTACCGACAGCAAAGCCTCCATCGCCATTATAAGTGTTGTATACAATACATCCTTGGCGGTTGTCGAATGTCGGGCACATCTAATAGAGGTAGCGAGACATTCGAGAGTAACGCTGTCTTGGGTTCCGGGACACTCGGAAACAATATTGAGGACAGAATTTCCAAGCAGGTTGTTACATTGAGCAACTCTATGATCAGGCACTTCATTGGCATTCCTCTTATGTATCTCACTGTATGCTGCTGATACAGCTTGAATCATACAGGCTGGCACAACACAAGTCGGAACACGAAGGCACCTCTCGTGTGGATAGGTTCACGTGGGACCATTACAACCTGCGCAGGTCACGCGCTCTGCTTAGGCTCGGTAAAGGTTGAAACAGACTATTAGATACAATGTTCACAGGGCATTAGAATATCGGCATCTACATATACCAGAAGGATGGATCTAAATTACAACGCCTATTGCAGAAGTTGTAATGATGAAGAGGAAACGGTTCTTCATCTTCTATGCCAATGTCCGGCTCTAGCCAGAGCAGACAAGAATTCTGTGCGCTAGCGTACTGCAGGACTTAGGACAGTCTGTAGGGTTAGTCAAGCTTTCAGGATGGTTTGACAGGGCACCGTACATAATTGGTTAATAAAGTAACTAATTACTCCCGGACTGATTTAGGGTATCACAAAGTAGTAGTAGCAGCAAACAATTAGCAATTAAGCCTTCGGCTTAAATCTAGCCTTCCGAAATAGTAAAACGTACCGATTTGACATTATTTTACATCCGATCCTTATCGTTTGGAAGTATAATATGCTGTATGTCGTTATAATAGCTTGAACCGAGTCCAATTTAACAGTTATGTAGATTAGAGGCTATTCGCATATTACATAACGCTCTATGGGGGGGAAAGGGTTTGTTCCGGATTAAATTTATACTGAAAATTTAATATAAAAACTCCAAAAATACCGTTACGTAATATGTGATCACCCCCTTATCTTTTTTTTTACAAATTATTAACTAGTCTGTCAACTTCACGTTCCTCTTAAAAAGTACCTAATTATCTACCTGATTTTATCTTATTGTAGGCTAATCTCACAATATTGAAAACAATTTAGGTATTAGTTTCGATTCGCCGCTTAAGGCCGTTTCAGACTATAATACAATTATTAATACTTTCGGCGAAAATGTCTCAATGATCTAATTTCAGTTACAAGTTAAAAAAAACAATAACTCATCATGTCAGTTTCATTTTCTTCAAAAGTATTAATACTTGTATCTGAAACTTGTCTGAAACGGCCTTTAGTAATAGGTATTACATTATCCGAAAACTAATTTGTTCATGAATTAGTCGCAGGGAAAAGTAAACTTATTAATTTAAATGAAATTACACTGGGAATTTGGTTAATTTTTTTTTTTAATTAAATAAAAGACGTAAGGGGAGCCAAATGCAATAAATAAATTAATGTAAATTTATGATTCTGTTTTAATTTCACTTTTATTTGAAGTGCACACGTTATTTTTGTGGATAAGAAAGTGTTTTTTGCTTGACTGAATTACTAAAATTTTGCCTAGTTCTGAAAAAAATGTATGGCTGAAAATTTTATGGAGACTATCCTAAAAGATCGAATTATTTCAAGGAAGAAAGTGTACAACTAGTTCTTTTTTTTTTTTTTTGCTAAGCGTAGATAAATACATACATATGTATGTATGTACATAGGTCTGTATGTTGCTATTTTTCCATTTCGTCAAACATTTGTTCGCCTGGGCGTACGTTTATAATTTATTTCCTTCTACACTTTCATTTTGCTTTTACATAAATAAGTCCTAGCAATATTCTCAAAATAAAAATGCTTTAATAGGTAAATAGCCGAAAAATTAATTTACATTTCTTATTGTTCAATAAAAAAAATTAAATTAATCTTATGAAGGAATAAGTAAAAAAAACAAGTAAACAAAATCAAAATAGTTTATATGTTCATAAATATGTATGTATTTCATATAGATGTATGTACCTATGTACATATATATGTACTATGAAATAAATACGCCCAAAATTTACGACCCTGGGCACGACATCAACTCATAAAGTTATTATAAAAAAATGGCAAAACTAACGAAATAAGAACAAGAAATTATAACAAAATCTCCAGAAAACGACATAGAACATTTATGTATCTATATAAACAACAATAAAATATATTAAAAACAAAGAAAAAAAATCCTGTCAGTAAGGGTTCCCAATTTTATTTCATACCTTATCCCCAATTTTCGGGTTTTCATTCATAAAAATTCAAAATTTTTCTTTATAGCTCATATTTTATAATTAAAAATGGGCATGAAGAAAAATAACTTAATGGTAACACTGGAATTTGTTGTGATAAACATCAATTTACTTGTGATTAATTCTCGTATTCAAATTTCGCATAAAATGTGTACAGGAGCCCGTTTCTCAAAACTGCAAGTTATAAATCTACAAGTTAAAAAAAACACAAAGCAACAACACTTTTACAAATGTTATTGTTGTTTTGTGTGTATTTTACTTGTAGATTTTTAGCTTGTGCTTTTTTAAAAAACGGGCCCCAGGTCCAACTGGGGCAAAATTGTTTTTATATTTGTCAAATGGAATTTGATTTTTCCATAGAGGATTAAAAAAAACTCAATAAGATATGTACCTGCTTTACAACTTGCACTTTCAGAAAAACGCTGATTTTGAGTTTACAATTGACGGATTTGTGCGCTTTTCTGAAAAGTGCTGATTTGCATATTCGGTAGTTGGCCATGGTAAAAACGGTGAAAATTGCTGTACTGTAAAAGTTGTATTAGGGATGTAAGCGATACCGATATATCGGTGGTATTTCAGATTTGCCGATACATAGGTATCGGCAATATTTTACTGTCGATGCTTTTAAAATTTTTTTCTGGATTTTTTTTATTTTTTTTGTAAATTTTACCATGAATTAAATTAAATTCGTTGTTTTTTTAAATCTTATTAACATCAATTTTAAATATCAATAATATTTTACGCCGGTATTTTGTTAAAAAAATATTATTTTTTGTTAATTTTAATTCGTTGTTTTTTAAATATTATTGCCAGCAAGAGAGTACATTCCAAAGAAGTCACGAAAAAGTAGAAATTTCGATCCGGAAGTAGTGAAAATTTGGTAATTTCTAATAAGCTTTACATATGCTTGTTACTGCAAAAAGTTCTCTTTTTTTGATTACATTGTGCTTGAATTTGCAACTTTTTTTGTAAAAAGCGGGGCAGAAAAGAAAATTTCTTTGTTGGCGTTCTACAATGATATATTCTTCAAGAAAATATGTTGAAAAATTACCCATTTCCGAAATTGTTTCTTTTTTTTTATTCGAATTTAAACACAAAATTATGCTTTCATGTAAATTTAAGTGAATAAATATAAAAGTTTAGAAGAATTTTAACAAAAAAGTTATTAAGTTATTTAGAAGAATATTAGTTCATAAATCTCCTTCAAACAAAGATTTTTGAAAAAGCGTGGCGAGTATTTTTTAATATTATAAAGGAATTACAAATTTTTGTGCGATTTAAATAAATTAAAAATAGCTAGGTTGTGGAATACAATGATTCCTTACTCGAATAGAAGATTTTCTTATTCCCAATCAAAAATTAAGAATATATTTTTATCAAATTTGTGAAAACACATATTATTTGTTAGCTATTGGAAACACCAAAAATTAGCCCTGGTCAAAATGTTTGTGCAAATATTTAATAACAATAAAAATTGGGGAAAAATTAAATAATTATTATTGTTTCTTATTTTTTTAGATTTAAATGTTAATTAACTTTGATGTTACTAGGTATAACTTTATGGAAAAGTTGTAGTACCTATTAGCAATTAAGTATGGAACTGAATTGTTAATCTACTCTAATTTATTTAGTTGAAGAATGGAAGTACCTATGTAACATTATTTTTAAACTATGTAGAGCTGCCAATTAGGCCTTGAAAGGCTTGCGGCTCCTTCGAATTGGAATAAATAAATAAATAAATTTTAATTTGCTTTTCTACTAATTATCTACATATTTTTAATATAGATTCTTTGGAAGCAATGAAAATGTAGTTCCTCAAAAATGACTTCCAATTTGTTTATTGAGGTAATATCTATTTTAAATATTAATAGTCTCTTATACTGTAATTTTGTATAAAAAAAATTAGCCCACTTGAGTTTTGTTAAAATAATATAGAATTAAATTTCCATATGCGTATCGCCGATATTTCTTTTTTAGTATCGGTATCGTATCGGCAAAAAGGCGTATCGTTACATCCCTAGTTTGTATGTATTACTGATAGACTACTCTATGGCCGAGTTGTGCCGGCGCTAATTAACGCCACTGGCGGAATTTTTTTCAAAGCCAGCTGAAATGCTTCATTAAAATATTATGTGCAAACTCAACAGCTGATTTTTATTTATAAATTAGAAGATTTCTACTATGTATTGTCAATAATTGAGTTATTTTGGCAATATTCGAAAAACTGTTTGACGGTGAAACTAAAAAATTATCTGGCAACACTGCTACATGTGTTCATTTTTCTTCTATTTTGTGTTCTTGTTTTTGCAAAATACTCTTCTTCTTCACTTTGTTATTATTATGATTGTTTGGACTCACAATTGTTATGCTATGATACAAATCAGGGATGGAAAATGAGTTTTTGATATTGTACCAATTATAAAAACAAAATGTACTTTTTGGACCAAGGCGGTACCAAAGTTGTTTAATTAATTAAAAATAAAAACTTGGAAAAAAGTATATAAATTCACATATGCAAAAAAAATTTATAAAAATGAAATAATATACATATATGACTTATTCCATATAAAACCAACGAAAAAATCAAGATTTTGGGACCCACCCCTCCGAATCGAACCATACTTGGTATGGTACTCAAGTCTTGCACAATTAAAAATTCACCAAAATGATTAGTGGAATATTTCTAGTGGTTCTCAAATTATAATGCATTTAATGTATGATATAATACAAAATTTGCTTGAAACCACTTTCATATACGTGGTTATAGCTTTTTTAATATCTAAGTTAGACGAATGATTCATGTCTTAAAAGTATTATAATAGCGCTTTAGCGGCTATAAAAATAAAAAAAGTTATCACAATTATAGAAGTTGTTTTTTCATAGTCCGCGATTCATGATGCTCTATTTAAGAAAATTGTGTTTTTAAAATGTTCAAAAATATATATATTAATGTTTAACCCCTCCGCTTTGTCGTCACCAAATCTCCATGTGGTACTCTTACAGGTTCCCGAGTTATTAATAAAACTTTTTAAAAAAGCAGAAATGTTAATAAAGTTTTTAGTAACACCGGCACACAAAAAAGAAAAACTGATCTCTACATTTGACCAGAACCACTTACCTACATGTGTTTTGACGCCCTGAATCCTGTTCTGAGGTCCGTTTGGCTCGTAAATCATTACGATTTCGAATAAAGTAGCAAAAGTTTTAAAAATTTGGAAAACGGCAGTTTTTCGCAATTACGTCGAAATTTTGAGGGTATACGAGTTAAGCTGACCTCGAATTCAGATTCAGCGCGTCGAAATACATATAGGTAGGTGGGTCTGCTCAAATGTACGCTCCACTTTTTTGTGCCAATTAGTGGTCTGAAACTATCGATAGTCTACACTATCGATAGCATGCGATAGTTTTTCAAAACCACAAAGCAAACGGACTGTTTTTAGACTTCAGTAGCGGAGGGGTTTAACATTAATATATATTTTTTTAGCATTTTAAATATACCATTTTCAGTAATATTATGTTAAAAATGATGCAAGAGGAATGGGAAAATTTTTGAGACCTTCAGCTGAACCATACAAAAAAGTCTGTCATGACATTAATTAATATCAGAAGATCTTTTTATATGATTGAGCTGAAGGACTGAAAAATTTAGCCATTCGTATTACTTCATAACATAACAGAACATTTTTTTAGGTTTTATATTTTGACAATTGATCTAAAAAATGGATTATACTGCAACTATGTACATATGTATATCATTTCTTTTTTATTAACATTTTCATCATGTGAATTTATGTACTTTTTGTCAAGTTTTTGTTTTATTAGTTAAATAAAGTTGCTGTCGCCATGGTAAAAAAAAATTAGTTTTTATAATTCGTACAATATCAAAAAGTCATTAGTATTATGAAATATATAGTATGTATGTACTTGTATATGAGGAAATTTGGAATAATGCATGTGTTTTCTGAGTCCAGATCAAGTTTTCACTATTTCTTTACCATCTCGCTGATTAATTATGAATTTATGGAATACCTTTCAATGTATTTATGTATATTATCAATATGGCTTTCCCTTACTGTATGTCTAATGATAGTGGAAAGAGAACACGTTATTGAAATTTTACAGAAAATTGATATTTTGCTCTGTCCCTCCTTTTGTCTCTTCAACCATGGCAGCTGTATTGCACAATCGCTTTTAAAGTTTGAAAACAATAAATGAAATGGAATTGCTGATAAAAAATATGGTCAAGTAATAAAATTTTAGATTTTTAAATTGTACCTAATATGTTGCGGTAGTACCGCGGTACCAACAAAGTTCAAAATGTACAAAAAAAAAATAGTACAATTGTACCATGATTTCCATCCGTGATAGAGATTGTACGTACGAAGTGAAACTTACTGAACTGCGTGTGCTTTGGTCTGTCTGTCGGCCTGTGTTGTTCATAAATATGTATGAGATACAGTATATTTTCTGTTTATCTAAAACTTGGCAACAGCGCAAAAATTTTCTTCTTTTATCTTTCTTCAATGCAGGCTGGATTAAGTATTAAGGTATGTGTGGTGTGTGTGTTGTGCCAATTTTTCTCAGGGTTCCCAGACTTTTTTCTAGTTTTGTCCCCAAATTAAAAATGTTCTTTCCCGAAATCAATGTTTTTTAACCCAAAAAATTTCTACTGAAAACAATTTAGGTATGTATGAATGTGTTTTAATTTACATAAGTTACCTTCATTTAATTTTTTCTACAGCAAAAGCAAATATGTAACTAAAATTTTAAGCTTATTCGAATTTTGTAAATGAAAAGAGAAAAAAACAAACACGAAAAACACAAATTTAAAGCACCGTCAATGACGTAGGTACAAATATGATGATATTTTTACATTTAAAGATAAACTATGTACCTACTAGGGATGGGCAAGTGAAAAATACATCGATATATTTTTAAATATCGATCGGCATCGATATATATCGAATAAAAAATATCGATATATCGTAATATGGATATTTTTTAACAATGATAATTCATACGTAGTCCCCAAATTTTCTTTAAAAATAAAACAAAAAAGTACCTTTCTTATAAATAATTAAGCTGGAAAAAGTTAATTTCCAAGATCCTTACTGTTCCACCAATATTTCATTGAACATACATCAACAAAATTACACTCAAAGAATGATAATTTTTCGAATAGACAAAATATAAATAAAATAAAAGATTTTGATAGTAATATGCTATTTGATGAAGACTGTGCCGAAATGTTTTTAAAAATTGCACGAAAAACAAAACCAAAGCTAAAAAAATATCGAATTTGATACTGTCGATATTTTTGGAAAAAATATCGATATGTATAGCGAAATTAAAAATATCGACGATATTCATATATTTTCAAGAAAATATCGATATATCGATATTTTTGCCCATCCCTAGTACCTACCTCTATCTATGATGTCTTTAAGGAGTTTAATTAAAAGTATTTACATACATATAATACTAATAAAGAGATTATACCTATTTATTTTTTATGAGCTTGATAAGGTTGTGCTATCAGTTTTTTTCTATCACGGATTTTTTATGGACATGTCAAATATTTCCACTAGGTACAGTGTGCCCAATTTCGATGAACAAACTAGAGTTGTGCTTTTCAGCTCTTTTGAGTGAGCGCTCTTTTCAGTTCAGCTCACTTTATAGAACTAGGACGCTCTTTTAGTTAAATAGTTCAGTTGCTCAGTATAACGAGCTTTAAGTGAATTTTCGCAGAATTTGTGAACAAATTTTGGAAAGTATAGCAGAAATTTTAGGCTCATAGAAGCTGTAAAAAGTTTTAGTTGACACTACTTCAATTTATTACAGTAATTTCCGCTTAATTGGTTTTCTAAAAATGCACGGTTTGTGATGCAATTAAACGGAAAATTAAAATAAAAGAAACCCATTTGATTAATCAGCTGGATCAATAAAGCGTAGTAATATACAACAGAGTGAACATAGAAGCAGTACTTTTATTACAATTATGATCGTAACAATAAAAAAGTACCATATTCCTTTATTAATATTAGAACATATGTATGTCCTCGTATGTAAATAAATTAAGACAAATATGGGAAGAAATTATTTGTATATGTTTTTTTTATTTAAGGTCGCTTTTAGTATTGCTAAATATTCACTATTGATATCACTAGCAAACTTTCGAGATCGAATGATTTGCTGCTACAAGCTGAGCGAAGGGTGCTTTCTAGGAATTTACTTTCGTTTCAGTTTCACTAGCAATAGTCGTCCTCAAATGTTTGTCGAATATTCCAATGCGATATTTCACAATATTATTATCGAGAGGTATAGTCAAGCGGAATACAATGGAGCAAGTACAATTTTGTAATTTTAATTAAAGGAGTGTTATGGCCATAATTTAAGTTCATCCGATTTTTGCAGAGATTCTGCTATAAAAATTATTTGGAAAGCTTTTATAATATGTACTTTTATTAAAAATATGGCAATCACCATTTCAGACATTTTCCAAGTGCAAATAAACCGAAATATTTTCAAGCTAATTTCGGGAGGAGTGTTAATTTTAAAAATCAATTGTGCGAGTATTGCAATTAAACGGAACTCATCTAAGCGCGTGTTTTTTTTTTGGACTTTTTATATGAGAAATGTTCATGATACCATTTTTGGATCAATTAATCGGGTAAATCAATTAAGCGGGTAGCAATTAAGCGGAAACTACTGTATAAGTCGACGCAATTATTGAAACTCTGAAGGAGATGTTTTAAGATAAATAAAAATAATAATCAAAGACATTTAGACAGACTGTGTGTCAGGATATGCAAAATTCAGCTCAGCTGAGTATAGTGTACAGTAACTTGCTTATATTTAACGATAAGAATCGTCCTTGAAATTTGTCAAGAAAAATAAGAAATATTACGGCAAGTTTTTGTAAAATGATTTGGAGGCCTTAAAATAAAATGTTTAACTGATTGCGATATAGTCGTCAATTAGTCTTTATATAATCTCCTACTGTGTAATAACCAGGTCTCGGACTTTCAGGCAATTGCATGTTTTTTGTGGTGATAGATAAACCCGTATTGACTAATTATCTATGCGAATCATCAAATTTTGAAAAGTTTGGCAACGATTTGTATTTGCATATTTTGTGGTAAGTGCATATTTTGGCAATAAATGCATATTTTTGGAGTTATAAAAAGGTTTTTAATCCATATTTCTAAATTTAAAAAAAAATATTAATAGGCCGATTATGCATGGCGACTGAAACTGGCAACTGAGAGCTGTCAATTTCAGTTGCTATTTAGTACCTTTCTGGCAACCATTAATTTTCAGTTGCCAACTAGCAAGTTCGTTTGGATTAAATAACCTACCAAATTATGTTTTTTTTTATTTCTCCTTTAATAATAACATATTAAAGAAAATATTTTCACATTATTTTATTTTGGCTACTTTGTTCGTAGTGAAATGCATATTTTTGCGCATATTTTTCATTTTTAGGTGCATTTGTTAAGCGCTTAAAATCAATTTTTAGTTGCATGAAAGTCCACTTGGTAAACTCTATTTGCTTGAATTCACTTAAATTTTATTAAAAATTTATTTTAGAATTGCTTTTATATTAACTTTTATTTCAGAAGAATTCTTACATTAATAAAACAATCGAAATTTGGCCAATTTTCATTTAATAAATCTATTTAATTTAGAAAATTAACGTTTCCCGGGAACGTTATTTTTCATTCCAGTTTCCCGGGAAGTGCAAAAGTCCGGAAAATCCCAAACCCTAGTAGTTTATAACGATTTGTTAGGTTGGTCGGTTAAATGTGATCGTAATTCTTATTTATACAAATCAGAGATGATAAAATTAGTACAATTGTACTCTTTTTGGTACTATTGGTGTAACTCGTTTGGTACTATTTACAAATTTTCCCAACTTGTTGGGTGGTATCCATTGATTATTCAATAATTATCTCTACTTTGCCCCTTAACTTAATTCTCTCTTAAATCTACTTAGGCGGTTATTTCGTGAGTGGATTTGTGTACTTATTTAAGGAGAATACATAACAGGTGGTCTTGAGAGAACAGCTTATAATATTCGCTTGTTAGTGTTCAAGCCAAATATCAACAGCGATGCTGATGGAGTAGCTTAATGTCAAACTCCATATTCTATAAACAAATCATTCGTTCTCCTGAATAAAGGCGTATGACTTAAAACTGATCTTTTCAGTAGAGAAAAAACAAAATATTTCTGAAATTGTGTTCACCTTATGAACATCTTTGATTTTTTTTAACACTCGGCATATATATGCCAAAATAACTTTGTGTATTAATTTCAGACAAAAATAACGTAAGAACGAGATCTTAGCAAGGTTGCATAGAACCGTATATGTGAACATAAATAACATTTAATAATCAAAATTGATCAAAATATTTAAAAAAGATTTCAAAATGTGTTTAGATAGTAACATCGTATCTCTGCTTGTGTGTTTAAATAATCCATCACACAGGAATACTTAAGTCGTTATTGCTTATGCTTTATGGGATCAACATAGAAGTCAGGTTGTTGTGCATGAAAAATATCGAGACTAATCCATGATATCCCGAAAATTTTTACTCTCATGGAAAGAGCGCTTAAAATAGAGCTTTTTGACATTAATAACTTAAAACCTGCGTAAGTCGACCTACGCATTTATTCAAGAAAACCACAGAAATGTCGGATTTAAAATTTTAATAGAAGAAATAGTGGCTTGTTTATCCATTGTGAACGACTTTTAAATTTTTTAGCAAATTTCAAGGTTATAAGAATATAATGAAATTAGTAAGTAGGATCCTTGTCATATGGCAGAAGTGAAGTTTCATTGAGATAAATTGAAATTTAAATTATTTGATTTTTGGCACCATTATTTGAAAAAGAATTTATCAAAAATATTTTTAGAAAATAAAGCCATATTTGATCTTTGACACAATGAGCACATAAAATCAATCAAAATCGAGTGGCGTACTTGGTTACAACAATTCAAAAAGATTATAGTACTATTTGAGCTGAAAAAGTTCTATTTTAGAAGCTCATCGTTACGAAATCAATTTTTTCATTTATCATCCCTGATACAAATCTTCCATAAATTTCGTCCGTAATATGAAATTTCTTTATTAATAACAGAATAAAATAAAATTTTACGAAGATATTAAAATAGGTTTTTTCAAATTTTATTTTTATAACAAACCAAATTCCATGCCACACCAAAGGTGTTATCAATTAGTTCAGAGTAAATGTCTTACCTGAAAAGAAAAAGAAAATTAAACAATAATTAATTAGAATTCATTAATAAAAATAAATTTAAGCAATAAGAAAAACATGAGAGCCAATTCAAATTAAATCAACAATAGCGCAATATTATTGTTAACAACAAAAACGGCGAAGATATTAAACCCCATCAACTTAAAAATGCCAACAACTGATAAAAAATATATAGGTAGGTATGTGCCTATGTATATTATATAAACCTACTTACATGTACATATGTACGTATACACGCACACATGCATATATACATAGATATGTATGTGTGTCCCTATAAAAGAAATTAAATACACATTTAAAACAAACTAGAACATTAAAACATCTGTGTAAAAAAAGTCATCTATGTGTATTAAAAAATCGTTGATGGCAATGTCATTTAAAATACATGACGTTATCATTAAATAAACAAAATATGTATGTACTAAAAATATTTTACGCTTCACCTCATAAACATACAGAATATTTTATATTTAAAGCCACCAGATTGCCGTCTGACAATTTATAAACAAACTTGTGTAAAAAATTATAATTATGTAAATATATTTTGCACTAGAGTCCAATCGAGTTCGGATAAGTGAAAAATTTTGATTTTGCTGGTAGGTTTATCAAAACCGTGTCATTATTCCGAATATTTTTGCAACTAATTATGGTAGAAATATATTATAAATAATAAATCTGGAAAATTTTCTTAACTCGACTTAAGTGCTTTTGGCCAAAGTCCACAGATAAGTACATTAGCGTTAACGTTTTGTATGGATGCAAAAATAAATATAAAATCTTTGAAGAATTCTAAGCAAGTTTTTGTCTAAAATGGATTTCGAGCTTGTGGTAATTCCAAAATATGTTGTGAGTTAGTCGTATCTTTATAATTAATAGGAGCAGTGATGCTAATTTAGCCATTTTCTGACTAAATTTTGTCATTTTTCATCCGCTTTAGCCAGAACAAAAGTTAATTTGACAATTAGCTATTTTTTTTAGCCACTTTTATTTTAATCTAGCAATTTTTTCATACATAAAGTTTTTTACCGATTTTTTCATAAAAAAATTTAAACTCACAACAAGGGAACACTTATTTACTATCAAAAAAAAAAATTCAACAGAGTAATATGTTATTGTTTTCGCACGCATGAGAAGAAAACAAACTTTCGTAAAATCTCGAACCATTTTTCAGAGATGAAAACAAGGTATTTTCTTTTGTGTACAATTCATATTCATTCATCCATTCAGAAGTTATATAGAGCAAACTTTTTAAAAATTGGCAAAAAAATCACCGAAAAAATCTTTGTTGACCGCAATAATATGTAAT
This sequence comes from Panzeria rudis, assembly GCA_956483635.1. Taxonomy (NCBI): domain Eukaryota; kingdom Metazoa; phylum Arthropoda; class Insecta; order Diptera; family Tachinidae; genus Panzeria; species Panzeria rudis. The sequence continues at coordinate 45,518,260 of OY101448.1, read as the reverse complement.
GGCAATCGATAGAGTTCAGAAAGGGGATTTGAAACTTTCTGAAATACTTGCATTCTGAAGTTATACCCAGCAAGCTTTTAAAAAATTTTTAAAAATCGGTGGAGCAATAACAGCTAATGGCAATCGATAGAGGTCAAATTGAGAAACGGGGATTGTCGCTTTCAGAAATACTTGCATTAATAAACTATACCCAATAAACTTTTTAAGATTGACAAAAATAGCTGAAAAAAATTTTGCTTATCTATCTATTTCTATTTGCTTAAAAAAAGTTTTTACAATTTTAAGGAAAAAGTTAAAAGTACATATATGAATTATTTTTTTGTCTACACCACACTCGGCTGAGAAAGAGGGAACACTCCCCAATGGAGACCTTTTTTTTAAGGACTAGTAGCACAATCAGGCAATTATTGCCTTCCAGTTAATTAATTAATGCAACATCTTTAACTTTAGATGCCACACTGGGTTGAGAAAGAAGGACACTTCCCAGTGGAGACCTTTTTTTAAAGACTAGTAACACAATCAGGCAATTATTGTCTTCCAGTTAATTAATTAATGCAACATCTTTAACTTTAGAGGCCACACTGGGCTGAGAAAGAGGGACACTCCCCAGTGGCGACCTTTTTCTAAAGACTAGTAACACAATCAGGCAATTATTGCCTTCCAGTTAATTAATTAATGTGTTACCTTCTTTGGGAAAGGGTTAGTGTAGAAGGGATAGTGACAGAGCGGGATAAAACGAGTAAAATATACTTAATTTCTATAGAGTCTAAAAAAAAGTTTTGGAAAATACTATGTTTCAGTTAGAAGTTCCCCCCAAAAGCTCAAGCTGGATCCGCGCCTGGTGAAGTGGGAGAGAGATAGAAAGATTCTAGTTAATTTACAACTCTGCTATTGCGCGTTTTTTGTTGCAGCTGCTCTGGTGTCAAGTAGAGGCATTAAATTGTTTCAGCAGTGTAACCATTTATTAGTTCTTTGTTTCTTCGCCGTCGATTATGCTACAATACCAACGAAGGAGGGAGGGTGCTGTGATGTGCATTAGGATACATCAGTATTAATCGCTGCCGCTGCTGCAAAAGTGATCGGTGCTATGCCTTCATCACTTTATCAGCTCAACAACAATCAATACACAATGACATATTAATGCGCATCAGAAAAGTGCATGATATTGTTGGCTTGCCTGAAACTAGTCTTGAACTCAAGACCTCAGGGTTTGTAGTCAAACGCGCTAACTACTCAGCCAACAGCACCCTCAATTCAATTTCGATTGAAGATACACAAATAAAAATAAGTACACAAAAAAAGTGTACAGTTGTTGGGCCCCACCATCTCCGGACGAATTCAAAATTTGAAACTCTTATATTGTCGAAGCAGTCGCGAATCGTGTTTTTATCACTCCAGAAATTTTTGTCAAATTGATTTTTTGTATGTGCCGAAAGCCGGAAATTCGATCTTAACCGGTAATGTAGGTGATTTGAGAGTTATTAATGGCGGAAGTTTCGAAAAAATATTGTTGTTGTCTAATTATTAATTACTATTCTTTTTGTGATTTATGCTGGCTTTTCTTTTTTACGGTTTAGAAATAAAATATTTTGCCACAGGTTGTAAAAAGGCCGTAACTGGCAAAATTTTGAAGAAAACGATTTTATAAGGCATTTTAAAATCCTACTTTTTATCTCAATGTTTAAAGTTTTCTGTGACGCACCAGTTTTTTTTTACAAAAAAAAAATTAACAAATAAATAAATTTTGTGCAGTAAATAAAGAAACTAACTTTTATATAGACAATATGTATACATACACACATATGTATGTATGTATGTATGTAACTATTAGTGATGTTACGAATATAAATTTGTAATATTCGCGAAGACGAATACCAATATATGAGCTAATATTTGCCGAATTAGAATACGAATATTCAATCTAAATAGTTAGTGCCACTTGATATTTCAAATTTAATTTTAAAGAAATCTACCCTTTGCGTCAATAGCAATACATTGAGAAAAACTGTCACAATAGTATAGATATTTCACATTATTATGACATTCCGATGACTCAATTTGAAATTATTAACTTAGCATCTGAATGCCACATTTTTATATATTTGGTGGAGAGTAAATAAGGAAAAAACTTTTTGTTATATCTCTATTCTAGTAGAAGCTTAACACAAGACATAAAGAAAAAAGTGAATATTAATAACTATCAAACTGAAATACAGCTCTAAGAGTAATACCATATTTACACTATGCAACTTTGTTGCATGCAACTCTCTTTTTTCAGTGAGAAAGACAGAGAAGAAATACAAAAAGTGTACATTTCTATTTCAACACTCTCACTTAAAATGAAAATTGCATGCAACAAAGTTGCATAGTGTAAATATGGTATAACAGTATAAATTGATTAAATATAGACGATATTCAACTCTTGACTGCAAACCACCGACTTTGGTCGAGTGGTCTAATCGGTAGAGAACTCTGAAGAGATTAGCGGGAGCTATCAGTTCATGTCAGTTCAACCCTCCGTACAGTCAAATTTTTCTTTCTCTACATGCTTCACATTTATCTCTAAATAAAAATATAGTTTAATTGAAAAATTAAAATAAAACCAAACTCAAGCCAAAATAATTAAAATTTCTTTGGATATAAACCCATACAGTTCGACTAAAACTTATAACTTAATTATTAAAAATTAATATTTTTTGTTTAGTTTTCAGTATTTTTTTATGTATTATTTTTTGGAACGTATTGGTAAAATATTCGCTTGAATTTGGCGAATAAGAGTACGAATATCATGAAAGAGGCGAATATTCGGCGATTCGAATAGGAATACCAATATTCGTAACATCATGTATCTATATATGAACGCCTTGCTACAAAAAATCAAGAACAAACATAAAACAAAATGAAAATAATTATTATTGTTTTGAGAAATTACTTGAGGCTATTTATGTGCAGATTTTAAGATTTGAGTAGAATGTGTTGAGAAAAAAATAAACAAATATAAATAGAATGTAATTAAAATGCCTTTGAGGGATTTAAAAAAAATATTTTAAAAATTAAATTATGAAAACTTTTTACAATTTTATAACAATGTAGGCTTATATAAACAATATTAGATTAGAAATAAACAATTATACAACAACATATAGACAAAAATCTTATTAATAACCAGGGCTCGGACTTTCATGCAAATGCGTGTTTTTTGTGGTGATAGGTAAAGAGGTATTGACCAATTATTTATACGAACCTTCAAATTTTAAGTAGTTTGGTATCGATTCGCAGTTGTATATTTTGGTGCTAAGTACATATTTTTGCATATTTTGGCAATAAATGCATATTTTTGGAGTAATAGACATTTTTTTAAATGCATATTTCTCAATTTTTGGAAAAAAAAGTTAATAGGCCGGTTATGGATGGCAACTGAGCCTCAGTTGGGTTACCAGTTGCTGAAAATGATACTACTGATGGCCACGTAGAGCTGTCAATTTCAGTTGCTATTCCTTTCTGGCAATCAATTCCTTTCTGGCAATCAATAATTTTCAGTTGCCGACTGGCAACGCAACTAAAGTTCGGCTGCATTAAATAATAGACCGAATTATGTTTGTTTTGTTTTCTTCTCTAATAATAATAAAAAATAAAAAAAATATTCTTATATTACATATTTTAGTTTTGCTACTTTGTTCGTAGGTAAATGCATATTTTTGCGCATATTTTTAATTTTTAGGTGCATTTGTTAAGCGCTTAAAATCAATTTTTAGTTGCATGAAAGTCCGAGCTTTGATTATAATACATACTTGCAGGAATAATATACAAAAATATTGAAAAAAGTATTTTTTATGTTTTTTTAAATGAAATATTAAAGTTTATCTCTGTTGTAAAATCCTGGCTTTATGTTACATCTGTCTTTTTGCTAACGCTACTTTACATATGATCAACAATTGTAAACAATATCAGTGTTGCAATTCTAAGCAGATACCTGCCAGGTTTGCATTTTTAATAAATTTTGTTGGTGACCGTTATCAAAAAATTTTCAATTTGAATACTATAAATAATGCCACGCAAAATTCCCGTGATAGATATTCTTTGAATCTATTATACGTAACTCTGTGAAAAATACGTAAATCATAGTTAAAATACAAAGGAAAGTGTAAGATTTAATAATACGTATATAAAATCCATCCTCACGAAAATCTAAATCGAATAAAAGTTGAAATCCCCAATTTGGGGACAAATCCCCTCACCTGGCTACACTGCTCCGGCGTATACTTATAGCGATTTTTTTTCTACAAAAAAATGTTGCATTGTTAGCACTTCTCAATGAAAATTTGCAACATAATCATTTTTCGAGGAAGTGAGTTTATTAGAAATTATTGTATCAGAAGGTAAATTTTCGCTTTAAAGGTTATGCTGAATTGCAATTATTTAATAAAAAGTAAAAAAAAATTTTAAATTTTTTCTAGAAAAGAAAACGCTATTAATATTTGATTAATATTTCAAATAATGATACTCATACGCCCTCGTGTATTGAGACGAGCTACTTCTAGCATTGGTTGTAATTATGCGAACTACTGCTGGCAATTTCTACTACTTTTAATTACTCAATTCTACTCAATACTTTTTAATAGGGCACTCAATAATAACTCGATACTTTTAACGCTCAAAAAAAGTGTATAATTTTAAAGAGATTTGTATTTTCCCCAATCTTGTGAAGAAAATGCTCACAGTGAAGGAAACAAAGCTGGAAGCCCAGTAAAGAAGAGGCCAGCGAGCATTATTAGCCCAAAAAAGAGGAAAAAGGAGTATACACTCAAATAAAAGTAGCCAATCGACGATGCAGAAGCCCTCACGACCAGGATTGTCAGATATGGTGATTTCTCGATAAACGTGGCGATTTTTCATTTTTGATTTGGCGACATAACGATTTTTCTGTCGATAAATAAATTTGTTGGCGATTTTTATGGCTATTTTTTAACGAAATTCAACTTGAAAATTTTTGTAATTCAGAAAAATTAGTTTGTTGAAGGAGTAGTTTCAAAAATAAATCCTACCCTATCTCGTCTGTAAGAAATTAAAACAATTTGATTTTTATGATTTTTCTTATATTAGTCACAGTCATTAATGCGTTTTGAATTTGGATGATTTAGATTTTTGGCGATTTTCTACTAAATTTTTATACGATTATTTAAATAAAAATTATATTAAAAAAAGGGTTATATAAAAACAAATTTATTATCAAATATATATTAAGAAAAACTACATAAAATTGATTTTGGCGACTTTTAAAATCAACATGGCGAAATAGGCCGGAAAAAATCTGACAACCCTGCTCCGACTCAGAAAGCAGACATAAAGATAGGGTTGAGTAACAGAAGATCGTAAAGAGCAGCAGACTGTGACGGCGCACAGTGGTATCGTTTCAAACATTTCGCGGTAAAAACTAGAAGGAGTTGTCGTAGAGCGATAATATTGGGAACATTTGTTTAAGTTGGCAAGGCTTATAAAAAATGCAAAATATTTTTGATATCGATACAAGGATTCTTGTCATTCCAATATCTTTTTAAATGAAAAATGTCATAACTAATAAAATAATAATAAAGTATATTTTAAAAAATTTCACATTGTCATACCCATAGTATTGGGACCAAGTTTTGTCTAATTCGGAGCAGCAATACATTTTGCTCAAAAATGTTGCTCTTAACGAAAATCGTGATTTGAATCAATTGTGAATAAAATAAAAAGTTGTGGCTCGAATTTAATGAAATGTGCATCATTTTGTTTGGAACATATTTACCTATATGCCCGTACAAAAAAAGCGAGAATTTTCTTGTTTTTTTTATTCTTAATACATAATTCTTTAAAAAGCAAATACACAGGGTGTCCCATTAATCAACGTCAAGCCGAAAGCGGATGATAGGGCAAGTAGTGCCTGCTCAAAAAAAAGTTTGAAAAAAATCTATGTCACTTATATTACAAGGTGTTGCCAGTTAAAAAAAATCACCCTGTAATGATCTTTCTATTGCTGTGACTACAAATCTTCACTTTTCTTATTTTTTTCTCCTATATCATTGTCAGATATCCTTCTGTAAATGGCAGTTAAAAATTCATACTGCAGTGTCCTGATTTTCAAAGAAAATCTTACATTTTGCCAAACGACGTACGTAAAATTATTACTACTCCCAACTTTAACCGGCCGTGTTGAAAAAAATTTACTAGGTACTTTTGGCAAGTGACATCAAAAGTTGGGGCGTTTAGCAGTTACTACTTGCCCTATCATCCGCTTTCGGCTTGACGTTGATTAATGGGACACCCTGTATAAAATAATATTGAAATATTTATTTTTATTAGTTCAGCGATTGGTAGCAGTTGGTGGATTTTTACAGGTAAATTGAAAGAATAGAATCTCAACCTTCATTTTGTTGTAGTAAAATCAATTATACAATAGTATTGCATATGTTGTTGTACATATTATTGTCGTTTTTACCTATACTATACAATAAAAGGCAGAATATTTCTGTCAAAAAAGTTGAAATAGTGTGTTTCCATAAGGCAAGATACAAAGCGTAACTCGCAAAAAGTTGAACATTCTTCAACTTTCACGCGTCGTATACAAAATGACAGGTAGTGCTGCCAGATTCATATGCTAAAATGTTTGTTTAATGGAAATAAATTATTAGAAATTAATTTTTTTATTAAAAAATGGATGAAAACTGCATTAAATATATAAAGAAAAATAAAACTTAAAGGCAAGACAAAATATAGCCGGCAAAGGCTTGAAATTGTATGAGCAGAAGAGCATCAAAAGCGTGGTGTGTAACTTGCCATTCTTAAAGCGTTAAAAGTTCAAAATGTAAGAAAAGCGTTGCCGCGTAACGCGTAACAGTGTTGCCACCACATTACACACTTTTTATTTTTCCAAATATATTGTGCCACCTTCGAATATGACATCAGAGTTGCCAGTTTGGGGGTTTTCCCCCTAGATTTAGGAGTTTTTATTTTATTTATGAGCAAATTTAGGGGGCTTAAATTCTTAGGGGGAAATTTAGGGGACATAAATTTATATTTTGGGGGTTTCTAGGGGATTTTTAAATTTGCATGCCTATACAAGAGCTAAGTATAATTATATTTTACAACATCTCTTTCAGTGTCAATGTTATATATGATAGCTACATTTTTTTATATATGATAAACTAAATTTTTTCTGTTAATTCAAGTGAAAGATTTATAAAGAAAAGCCTTTTGAAAATATTTAGTGTATCCATTATAGGCCAAAAAAATTTTAATTCCGCTCAAATCCATAAAGTTAGTGATGACGATTTGTTATCTCTTGATATTTTTGAAGAAACTTGATTTCAATGCTTATAAAAATAATTTTTCTACTACCTCTAATTTGATAAAAATTCGATTTATATACTTACATATCACCATATAAAATGCAAAAGTGCCTATTATAATTTTTAAAAATTTTGAAGGAGTGATAAGCAAATTAATAAAAAGCAAAGTTTTGTGATTGCAATAACTCTTTTTGCAGGATTGTATCAATAATTTGGACTTTATTATAAATGAAATAATCCAGAAAAAATAATTTGTATAATCATAAAAGTTTGCCTTTTATTAAGGTTTTTATCTCCTGAAATTTTTTTTAATTATGATACATAGTGCCTTTTGCATTCTATATGAAGATAAGTACATGCGTAACAGTATTTTATTAGAGTGTTATTTTTTTTAATTTCAAATGTATTTTATTAAATAAAAATATTTAAGAAACTATAAAATTTTTTAAAGGAATTTCAGAAAATTAAAAAAAGGGTGTATTCGCTTTATTCAGGTAACGATATTAGTATGTGAATTGAAACTGAATCAAGTTAATTTACTTAAATTAAACTACATATTACATATACTTTTACATTTAGGGGGTTTATTCTCAAAATAGGCTAAAGTTATTAAAGAAAACTTCAACATCCATCGGCCCTGCTCTTACCTTTATTTTCAATTTGTCGCTTCAGGAGTGCGAATTTATTAATAGGTGGAAGGGCGCAACAGTTTCTCCTATCTTTAAAGAAGGTAAGATAGACGATGTAAGTTTTTATAGGCCCATCTCTAAGTTATCATGTGTTTCAAAGATTTTTGAGCACATCGTTCACAAAAAATTGTTTTTCCTAGCCAAGCCATGGATATCTCCCTATGAACATGGCTTTTATTCTGGTAGGTCTACCATAACAAATTTGACCCTCTTCAGCGAATATTGCTTAGATGCGTTGGAACATGGTTCTCAAGTGGAAGTAATTTATGCTGATTTTTCAAAAGCTTTTGATAAGATATCACACTCTATTCTTATATCTAAGTTAAGCGTAATGGGTTTCCATTCCAATTTCCTGGCATGGATAAAGTCTTATTTATCCAATAGGATTTGTTCTGTGAGTATTGAAGGTTATAGATCTAAACCTTATTTGCAAACGTCGGGTGTACCCCAGGGAAGTATACTTGGTCCATTGTTATTTAACTTGTTCATTAATGACATTGGTAGCTGTTTCTTGAAATCGAGGTATCTGCTATATGCCAATGATTTGAAATTGTTTATGAAATTGGAATCAACTAATGACGCGCTTATTTTGCAAACTGAGATTAATAATCTAAGTGATTGGTGTCGGCTTAATAGTCTGACTCTAAACATTAGTAAATGTGTACATGTCTCCTTTCACAGGTCTCTAACTCCCACTGTGGTTGTCTTTCACATTAATGGTATAAATTTGAAAACGTCAAATTCAAAGTTGGACTTAGGGGTTATATTTGATAGCTCTTTGTCTTTTGCATCTCATGTTGAATTCATACTACCCAAGGCTTATAAAATGCTTGGTTTTTTGAAAAGAAATTGCTCTGAATTTGTTGACCCGTACACACTCAAGCATATCTATACTTCGTTTGTAGATCTAAGCTAGAATATGCTTCCGTTATTTGGAGTCCTCACGTCTCTAATCTGATTTCTCGTGTTGAAAGAGTTCAACGCATTTTTATTAAATTTGCTTCACGAGCCCTACCTTACTTATTTTCCGTTCCGTATGAGTCCAAATGTCTGTTCATAGGCTTACGTACTCTAGAATCGCGTAGAATAGTTCAATCGGCACTATTTGTATATGATATTATTAATGGTTTTATCGATTGCCCAGATTTGCTTAATATGGTACCGTTTTATATACCTCCTAGGAATCTAAGGTTGTCTAAGTTATTTGATGTACCCTTTCATAGGACTAATTATGCACGTAATGGTACTTTAACGCGTGCCTTTGTTCAGCTCAACGAGATTAATTTCAATTTACAAAAAGTTTCTCATTCTTTTATCGAATTCGGCACTGAGAAATCTGAGTTTAAACTCTTACTTTTTAGTGTAATAAAATAACTGTCTTATGTGTTGTTTCCACAGTGCAAACAAGTATTGCTTGTCGGAAATTTGTTTGAAAAGCACTTAGTTTTTAGAGCGCTTTCCAAACAAATTTTTACTAAGGTCGCTTGTTTGCATTGTGGAAACAGCACATTAATATAGTAAAATAGCTGTGATTTATAAACTGTAAAGATAATTTTGTATATATTAACGTTTTACACATACTTCATTGTTAAATTAGATATTTATACAATATAACTATAGGTATTTTTGTTATCTTAGTCTGTAAGGATTTTTTTTTATCCAAAGACTGAAATAAATAAAAATAAAAAATAATAAAAATAAAATTAGGGGGTTTTAGAATTTTTTTTGGGGGGAAGAAAAAAAAAGTTACCTGGCAGCACTGTATGACATACACATTTGCGATATTATTGTACAATACGAAAAATTGCACAATTATATTTCAAGTGGGTTCGGGGCCGCTTAACAAGACGGAGGCCGACGGAGCTTACTTCTTTTTTTTATCCAAGAGAACTGCAAATACTAAATTTTATAGTCATTTTGATGCGATCATATCTATTAAACCAAATATGTATGTAGTTCAAATAATTTTTTTATTTATATTATAAAGATAGCGAAAATAACTTACATGAATAAGCTACAAAGTTGCATGAAATTTTTCATCAGTTTTTGTTGTTCAATAGTTGAGTAACTTCACTAGTTTTTTTTAACACAAAATGTCGCTTCTTACGAAAAAATATATATGTACCTATAATAGATTTTTTTAGTGAAACAGTTTTCTAGTTCGAAAAATTGCTTTTTTTTCCACAAAAATCTTCTTCCGTGCGGCGTCCAGCTCGACCCGACATAAAAAATTTTTTTATTATGCAAAAAATCTATTTATGAAAATTTCGTTTTAAATTCATTAAAACTTCATCGTTTAAAATGATTGCGAACCAATTATAGAAAAAAAGCAAAATGTATAATAAAGACCATCCATCTAATAACTCTACCACACCACCCACTTATTTCCATTGTAATCAAGTAAAAACTATTTATAAAAGTTCTATGTAAGTAAGCAACAACAGTAAAGAGTATTTAAGAAAAAATCGATGAAAACAATATAAAACAGAAATGTTGCTGTTGCTGACATTTTGAACAACAGTAGCTGCAACAACAAATATGTTTGTATTAATGTTTAGTTATCGCTAATGATTTTGTTGTTGCAAGTATATTGTATGTTAAAGGCAGACATAATGGAGATACGTAAGTGCATACGTACATACATACATAAATATATATATGTAGATGTATGTGTGTATATATGTATGTATGTACGTATGCATGGATACATGTATATAAGATGATTTTATTATTCATTTTATCTACAGACAACAACATTTCGTTATATAGGTACATACACGTTCTTAAGTAAATATATAGTGCATAGATGTGCATGTACATAAAATATTTTCTACATACTTAGGGTTGCCATCAGCGTTGCCAAATGTGCAATTTTAACTGCATTTTGCAGTTTTTCTAATCATTGAGCAGAGCAGTTTTAAAGTTTTTTGCTTAGAAAATAAGTTTTTCTGCAAATTGTTCAGTTTTTGATGTTTTTCCATTTTAATTTTCTACTCTCCATTTTTTTATTTAAATTCCAATTTCTGAAGCCTTAATTTTACAAATTTTGGTTAATAAGTGGCAAGGTTTACTAATACTTGCTAGTTGAACCAGACCCACAAACCTATATGTATTTCGACAGGCTGAATCCGAAATCTGAGCTTCGTTAAATTCTCTAGATTTCGAGTAAATTGCTAAAACCTGACATAAATAGCTTTTTCGTAATTTACTCCAAATTTTGACGGCGTACCTACGACCCAAACTGTAGGTGGGGGGTCTGACCAAATGTACAGAACAATATTATTTTCTTGTGTGCCAGTGTTACTGTACTACAGTCTTCAGTTAACTAAAGTGGGATAAGCAATGATATTTCTATGAAAAATCCTCAGTTAGACTATAGCCGCAGCGTTAGTTAACTATAAACAGTGAAATTGGTCCTTATAGAAAAGTTTTCATTTGGTATACTATTGGATTTTAAAAAACATTTCTTTTGGTTTGCATTTATGGTACCAGATTGTCACAGAGCTCCTAATGCATAGTTGCCAGATGAAATAGGAAAGAATTGGTCAAATTTCGAGAGAAAAATCGTCAAAAACGTCAAAATAATTATCCGAAATCGTTAAAAATTCGTCAAAAGTAAAAAAAACCCTTTTTTTGGGGGCTAATACAAATAATTTTCTATAGAAAGCTGCTTTATAAACAGAATAATAATTTATTATGAATAACATAACAAATAAGTTAAAAGTTTTTACACAATATATTCTTATCAATAAAGAGATCAACTGTTTTTTTAACTGAATAAACAGTATAATCTTATGTTTAGTGTATTTTTTTAGAAACGTAATATACATGCATACACATTAATTAAAATACATATGAGAGGATTATTGCAATAACTCGGTAAGCCATAAAAACAAAATATTGAATAAATCGATCTTAAACTGCCAAAAAATATGCTAAATGCACAGGTATGCGAAGTGCACTTAAAATAGGATTTTGAAGAATAATAACAGAAAATCATATTTTGTGCAGTTAAGTCAAAATGCAGCTTAGATTGATTTTTTGTATGAAAACATTTTAAAATTTCAAAAATTTAAGGTATTTATCTTAAAGGTGCAGGTACAGAAAATGCCCTTAAGAAACTAATTTCTCTGAAATTTTATGGAACAGTGACACCAGATAATAATTTTGTGCAATTAAGTCGAAAGTGCTCTTAAGCAAAAGGCAGTTAAACCAAAACTAATGTATAATAAAAACGTTGATTAATACCCTCTTTATGCGTAAACAACTTTTCAGAAACAAATCTTAGTCTAAACCAAAGTTATAATGTACCAAAAGCTGCGAAGTTCTTGATCATGACCCAACTAACAGGTACACCCAATTCTACAACAATAGAAATTTTATTGCAGAAACTACTTATGTAACTAGTTGTCAAAAACATTGAAAGAAGGATGAAATTATCAATCAGCGCAACTAGCTCTATAAGGAAATTTCAAATATTATGACTATTACATCACTCAACTATGTTTGTGTTTAGGCGAGTGAGGTCAGCTGATCTTGTAAATTCACCTGATAGATACGCCTTGTTCTTGACCAAGTTCAAAATAGTTTTAAAAGTTCTAAGAAATGGTGTCAACTTATAACTCTTAAACATCGTCAAATTTAAGGTAAAAATCGTCCAGTCGTCAAAATTCCATTTTTGACACACAAAATCGTCAATATGACGATAAATCGTCAAATCTGGCAACCGTGTCCTAATGTACCTTTTTTTCTTGGAAAATTTCCCCGGCTTAAGTTTTCTAAACATTATTTAATTTTTGTAGTCAGAGAACATTACCTTTTTGCTAAACAGTCCGCCACTGTTGCCATTATTTTTGAAGCGGATAACCCAAATTTTTTTTACGAAATTCCTTGATATTTGGTATAACTATAGTTATAGTAGGTGTAAATGTGTATACAAAATGTTTTTTTTTATGATGTTTATTAGTCGAGTTATGGCGTGCGAAGGTGTTGCCGTTTTTTGAAAAATAAATTTTTGAAATTATTATTTCGAACTAGAACAAAATAAAACAAAAATATTAAAATAAGTGAGTCTTATGGGAAATCGTCGTCTGATCTTTAAAAAAAATATATTTAAGATTTTTATTATTTGACATATTGTCATAATTTTATTTTAAATGAAGTTTATTTGCTGATAGTTAAGCATTGTCTATATGCATTTCATTGGCGCTTTACCAAATCGTCAGTAGACTCCAACCACAACTTTGTTCAAAGTTGATAAGTTAATAAAATTTTTTGTAAATTTTGACATCTGTTGTGCGAGAATTTACAAATTGTTTTATAAGACCTAATTCATCATAATGAAGTTTAATTTTTTCTGTGATATATCAAGTTTTTTTTTTTTAATATAACGAAAAATTATATTTTGGTGCTTTTCATATTATGCGTGTTTTTTCTTATTTAAGTGCTTTTTGAAATCTAAAAGTTGACAGCCCTGTGTTTCTTTCAAGTTAATGTAATTTTTCTAGTGATGACACTAAATTTATCGAAAACGATTGAGTTGAACAAATTGAGGTATATTCAACCCCATACAATTCCTCTGAAGAAATTTCAACATCTTCGCAAATTGATGGCATATGTTGACAAGTTTGACAAATAGTTAAGAGAATAAGGGTGAATATGTATGTACCGTTCAGCTCTTTAGATCACTTCCATTCTATGACAATCACGTGTTAAATTCATTGATGAATCACCAAAAAATAGAAGTGGTACTGTGAGTTCAGTTCATCAATCAAAATTGTAATCTAATAAAAGTTCGATTTCGTGTTCGTAACAAATGGCAACACTAAACAGAACGTTATTTATTTATTAAATACATACATAAACTTTGAACATACACACATACATAAATACATAAATATATACAGCCAAGCAAATTACTCAACCCGTAGAGATTGTGTCTGTGTTTGTTTTTATATCCTTTATATTGAACCGGTTTGTGGGAGGCTTTTTCTTCCTTATCCTACTTGCATAAGCACGTACATTCAATGTATTATACTTACATACATACATATATACAAACTTTTGTACGTAGTATGTATGTAAGTTTATATCAGATGTTGTTGCCTTCTGAAATTGTACTGCATTAACAAGGTCTGTTGATGTTGCCTTTGTTGGTTTCGTTTTTGCATAATTGGGGGGGAAAGAAAACATCAAAAGCAATAACACAACTAAACTATAGAATAAAATTGCTTTTATAAAGAGCGCATGTCTATTGAATGAAGGATGGATACCGTACCCAAAAATATAATTTATTCTAATGATTACAATGCGAAAACTTTGTCTGTTCAGTGTACATTAGAGTGGTCATTAAAAATTAAAAGTTCAATTTCTTCTAACTCTAACCTAAACAAATTTCATGTCAATAAGTTAAGATTAAGGCGTGTCCCATCCCCATCGAAGTTTGAGCAAACGCTCCTTTTCTGTGTTTTATGTCTCATAACTTGGTAAATATACGGGCATGTTCTGAAAACCATTTCGTTTTGAAATATCGCCAATTTATGGAAAGAATTCAAATAAATTTAAAATTTCAAAAACCCCACTACGTAAAAAACTAAAGGAAAAACAAGACCAGTAGTGCGAAACATGGCGACTTTTCATCCGGGAACCATTACTGCAAAGATTTGAAGATTCGAATTTTAATGCCGTCGGCTTTTTTGATTTTTTAAATTTAATTTTTTTTTGTTTTCGCTTTAGCTTTCGTACACAGTTTGGTTTTAGATTTCTCGTTTAATGTTCACTTCTTACGCAATTGGGGTTCTTGGTTTGCTAACCAACTTTAAACTAGGGAGTAACGAATACCGATACCGATATACCGGCGATACTTCAGATTTTCCGATACATCGGTATCGGCGATATTTTACTGTCGATACTTTTAAAAATTTTTTCAGGCAAATTATTTATTTTTTGTTAATTTTACCATGAATTCAAATTAAATTCGTTGTTTTTTAAATCTTATTCCAGCAAAAAAAGACACTCCAAAGAAATCATGAAAATGTAGAATTCGCGATCCGGAAGTATTGCAAATTTGGATCATTTCTAATTAGTTTTACATATCCTTGACATTACAAGAAGTTCTGTTTTTCGATTATCAATCACCGAATTGGAAGCGATGCTCGGACAAATTGCTTTTTCGTTGTTCTATAATGATTTTTCCTCAAGAAAAAAAAAGATGAAAAATTACAAATTTTCACAATTTTTTTATGCGAGTATGGCAAGTATTTTTTTAAAATTATAAAGGAATTAAAATTTTTTTCTTGCTTTTCTACTAATTACACTATGCGACAAGTAAAGACTTTTGGAAAAACACAAGAACTGGACAGTACAGGTTCGATTGTCCTACAATGGGGGTAGTAAAACCCTTTACTCAGTTTGGTGACCAATTTTTTTTATGGACCTCCAAAGATTCTGAAAATCAGTGGGGCCTCAAAAAACGGTGTCATCAGTATTTGGCCAACAGCTAATTCAAACTTTATAATACCGCTTAACTATATATAGCAATAATGTAGCTAAGAGTCGGTTTAACAGATTTTTTTTTTACATTTCATGGCAAAAAATTTTTTTCGTGAACTTTTTGTTGACAAAATTAAGGGAAAAATTGTTTTTTTTTTTCACTTTTTTCAGAATAACTTACAGGGACTTGTAATTTTTAACTAACAATATTTGGCAAACTTATAGTTACGGTAGTACTGAACAACTTTTCTGAACATATCAATACAACCTGCACGTTGTATTCTCTAATAGCTCACTCAGACCACCTTTTACCTTAAAAATTTTAGTTTTTCACTATTTTTTTATTCTAAAAATATTTTTTTTTTGAAAATAGTATATTCAAGTGCATACTTCTCTGTTGAGTTTCACTAAAATTTTGTGCCCAGAAAAATAATATGTTCATGTACTTTTTTTGAAAAAAAAATTTAAAAACATTATTTTGTTCACTTTTTTCAGTATAACTTATAGGGACTCCAAATTATTCATTACCATTATTTGGCAAAACAACAACAAACAATAAAAAATAGTAAATACTAAAATCAGCAACATAAGAAGTGGAACAATAACAAAGAAAGCAAAAAAATGCAATAAAAATATAGCCTAACTCGTAAAAAACGAAAACTTTTAAGGTAGAAATTAGTTTTTCTGGACTGTTTAGGGTGCCCAGATACATTCAGATTGTATTGACAAGGTTCACAAAAGTTGTCCAGCTTTACCTAGCTACAACTTTGCCAAATATTGTTAATAAAAAATTACGAGTCCCTGTAAGTTATTCTGGAAAAAGTGAAAAAAATTTTTTTTGACTTAATTAAAAAAAAAAGTGCACGAAAAAATAATTTTTTGCCATAAAATGGTAATAAAATCTGTTAAGCGAACTCTTAGCTACATTATTGCCATATATAGTTAAGCGGTATCACCAAGTTTGAATTTTCTGTTGGCCAAAAGTTGATGACACTTTTTTTTTGGGGGCCCGCTGATTTTCAAAACTTTGGAGGTCCATAAAACGAAATTGGTCACCAAATTCGCCAAGCTAAGTATAGGGTTTTACTACCCTTTTTTACTACAATTTTAAATATTAATAATCTCTTACACTGTCATTTTGTATAATAAAAAAATTGCACTTGAGTTTTGTTAATCTAAACTTGAACTCAATTTCAATATTCGTATCGGTATCGGCGATATTTATTTTCAAGTATCGGTATCGGTATCGGATCGGCAAAGCGGCGTATCGTTACATCCCTACTTTAAACCTTTAAAGATAAGCAAAGTTCATTCGAAATGAAAAATTATAAGAGAAAACTTAAGATTATTTTCAAATACCTGTTCAATGATACCCATTTTAATATAGTTCGCAGACTTTTTATTATTTTTATTTTTTTGTTTTCTTTTTGTTACTCGCAGGATTAAGACAAATTATGTGGTGTTAGAATCATCAAAATTGGCAGACGCGTTTGTTTCTATAGTTCCGCAAAGGAACACACATACTAGATACATGCATGCATGCATATATATACATACATACATACCCGTCATAATGCTGATGTAATATGACATCAATGCTACGTCAATTGTCTTCGTTTTTGACGCCATGACACTTTTCATCATTGTTATGTCAAACTTTACAGCAGCTGGCCATCAATGCTAATGATGACAAATCCATCATCAACGCAATGGAACATCGATATCAAGGAAATGGCTAATTGACATCAATTTAATGACAAAATGTTATCAATATGATGTCGCTGATAGAAAAACCCCTCACACCGCTGATGTAATTTGACATCAATGCTATGTCAAATGTCTTCGTTTTTTATCCAATGGCACTTTTGATCATTGTGATGACAACCTTTACATCAGCTGTCATCAGTGTGATGATTGAAACAATTATACAGATTTATATTTTCTTATTTTTACTTGTTTCCATTTAAGTTTTACTTTTTTAAAATTTATTTTATGCTTTCTTCTAATGTTGGTATTGATCCGAGTATCCTCAATTCATCGCACATTTATAAACTAACTTCACTACCATTTCAGCGACATATGTCACCATCTAAAACATCGGCAGCACAAAGTCAATATAAACATTATTGCTGCGATGTATTATGACTAAGTGTCATCAATATGATGAAATGGTGTCATAATATCGTTTGCTTCAATGTTTTGTCTGTGCATGTATGCTGTACTGGCTTAGTTTTTAAGACTTGCATTATTAGCTGTGTCATAGTAATGATGATAAGTGCACATCAATACAATGTCATGTTTTTTTTTTTAATTTTTAAAAATGTGCTTAAACATAAAAATAACAAATGAAACAATAACATTTGTATTAAAATACAAATTACAAATATTATAACATTGTTTACTTATTTCTTTTATTTATATTTTACACTTGCATAATATATAATAATAGCTGTTTTACACTATCACAAGCTGTTCGACTTCTGTAGAAAATGTAACACTGATCTAAAAGCTAGAACAACACATTATATCAGGGTTGCATTTTGTGCAGAAGTCGAATAGCTTGTAGAATAGTCTAAAAACAGCTTAAGTGACATCGTATTGATGTCATTCCAGTCATAGCATTGATGACACTTATAGCCCAATTCACTATATCGGTTTTACACGATTTCCGACTAATTTCTGGTTGATTTCTTTGTTTTGTATTCGCTAAATAGTTTAAAACATATTTAGGTCGTTATCTTTGAAAATGAAAAATTATTGCGTCTAATAAAATTGAATTGGATTGAATCGCCACATTAGAATAATTATAAGTTGAACAAAAAATACAGGCCAAATAATTTTTTAAACTATTATGGTTTTTGACTTGGCAGTACCTTATTTCTAATTTCTTGTAGGCAAGACAAGAACCTCGAAACTCAAACGAAAAAATAATAACGATTTACTGAATTGCTTTAGTGACTGCTTTCCGTCTATAGACGTAACGTTTTATCGAGATACTGAATTGGGCTATTAGACTATGACAAAATTCTACGTTTACGTTTGTCATCAGATTGATGTCTGTTTCCGTTTTATTGATGACATTTGTCATAGCATTGATGCCAGAATTCTGATGATATGGCGTCATAAATGCGATGATACATTTTTCTCTACTTGTGGAGCATTTTTTTATGTTTGTAAATAAAATTATTTCTTCATAAAACAATAATTTATCATAATTTAAAAAAATAAAATTAACAAACTTGAGCCTGATTAAAATTCCGTATATGACATGCGATAATTTTGTTTTCTGCTATATAAGGAGTTGTGTGATTTTTTACAAACTTAATCCGTGCTATTCGCATACTTCTCCACTAAAAGCTTAAATAATGTAAGAGCCACGTTGTTTTAAATTTCTATATATAAATGTACTTATATACACTGCTTATATGTATTCCTTCATTTTATACATACAAACGTACGATAGCAATCTACATAACAACGATAAAAACCCATTATATACTTCTTGGTTTTTTTTGCCTTAAAAATATCCCAATAGATTAAGCCCTGGGAATTTCTCGTCATTTCTTTTAGTACTTTTTACTTTTGTCAGAAATAAATAAATCAACATCCATACATACATACTATAAGCTTCTTAAAGTTGAAAATAGAATAATAATATTCTACTAAATACAAACAACGTTAAATAGTTAAAAAGTACGTAGAATGAGCAAAAAATGTACTTTATATAAAATTGGGAAAGTTTTGGTAAAATCAAGTTTGAAGGGTAGAAGGAGTACATAAATATATGTATGTATATTGTATGTACATATAAAAATGAGTAGAAGAAATAAGTGATTTCATACACAAACAAACAAACAATCCCAAAGAATGTCAAATATGTTGTGAAAAATAAGTTTTCAAGACTTTTTTGTTTTTTGCCAATATATCGAATTCTGAACAATAAAGTTTGTTAGAAAAACTTTTCATGTTTTCCAAAGTTTTAATGTTTATGCAGAGAAAGAAAAAGGGAAAAGTTTTATTTCCATTTAGTTTTCTTTAATTTTAACTTTAAGCCAGAGGCATAAAAGAAAAAGAAAAATAAAGTTTAATTATTGTAGAAGACTTATGCTTGTGGTAAATTATCAATATGGAAAAATATATTAAAGTTTTATGTAAAGCCTATTGATGAGACTATTATCAGGTCTGCATTGCACGGTAAATATTTTATTTTATTAAATTTGGTTGTTGGTAACTTTTATATAATTACGAAATACATATACATATATGTATATAACTATATACATAAGTATGTATGTATGTAGCTTTTAGCACTAACAATTTATGACGCAACAATTACAGACCCAAGTGTTGTTATTTCTGAACGCCTTTACGTTTTATTTATATTGTTCGTGTTATAAAACCTTCTGTGTTGACATAAGAAGTTTTATCTGCACACACTATTTTCTGTTTTGTTCTTCGATAAGTGTGACTCAGATATTTTGTGGAATTTTTATAAAAATTCACGTGACTGTAAAAAAATATCGGAAATTTTGTGATTCTTCAAAAAAAAAAAATTTAAGACGGAACAGTACCCAGCAAAAACTTGGTAATGTGTTGTCATTACCAAACAACATACTCAAACAACATACCATCTGAATAACTTTACAGTAGTTGATTAAATTAATTACTAGTAATTATTGGCTGAGTAGTAGTGTATCTGCTTATCATACAGACGATAAAGCCCTTATGACACTACATTTTTCTTGCATTGTTTTACTACAGGATTGAAAGAAAGAAATAGTAAATGATAGAAAGAAACAACTATACAAAATGTAAACAAAACGTAATGGCTTCTTTAAGTGCTGCCTACTTTTTATTTATAATAAAACGACAAAAGAAAAAATAGTTGAAAAAAGAGACGCTAAGAAGCTGAATTCGTGAATAAACCGTTAACTTGGCAACACTTTAATGTTTCAAGCTTGAAATGTCAATTTTAAGTTGAACATTTTAAAATTTTTTTTTGACAGGCCCCCATTTGTTATCGATAACATTAGTAAAAGCTTTGACAATATGGTATTTATCTTAATATAGCTGAACTCTTTGCACCTGGTAAAATTTCCCATTATATTATATTTGCACTGTTCTCCAAAACTTGAAAAATGAAGAAAAAATGTAGTGTCATAAGGGCTTAAGCAGTTCAACCTCTGGAGAAGAATAATGGATTCTTTTTTCAATTGTGTTCATGTTTATAAAAAAAAAAAAAGTTTCAAATCCGTAACAAAAAAAGTTGTGCTGTAGCGTAGTGAGCAAAACACTTGGCATAAAATAACACAATAACTGAAAACGTCATGAGTTCAATGCTTAGCAGCAGATATTTAATTTTCATTGTATTTAGTGTATTTATTCATTGCCTTCTAAACATTGAAATTTATAGCTTGTTATTTATTTGCAACCCAATGTGGTAAATATTAGGGATGTAACGATACGCCGTTTTGCCGATCCGATACCGATACCGATATTTAAAAATAAATATCGCCGATACCGATTCCGATACCGATACGAATATTGAAATTGAGTTCAAGGTTATATTAACAAAACTCAAGAAGGGCAATTTTTTTATTATACAAAATTACAGTGTAAGAGATTACTAATATTTAAAATTAATCGCCCTTATTGCGAATGTCAACGTCGCCACAAGTGACGTCGGCGGTGCAATAATGGATTGCCGTTGTCAATATTGACGGATTTCGATAACAATTGACAGCTGCTTCGCATTTTAATAGGCGACTTAAAGACAACATTGTGAAATTGGCTCTGTTTTTGTCGACACAATTTTTGGCAACGACTCGATAGGAAGTTTTAGCTGTCACGGTTATTTATTTGAACAAGTATTTAAAATAGAAAAAAAATAAAGTATCAACCAACAAACAATCTAAGGAATTAATTCAGCGGCTTGAAAGTAAACCGAGCCTAGCAAAAGGATTTTATAGGAGCAGAGGTCCTAATAATTTTAGAGAGGAAATGACGACGAAATTAAGTCTATTGGACCACTTATTAGACAGCGATGGTTGGCAAATGGTAAGCACCAGAAAATATATCATCATATAAAATGCAAAAGCGGCGGCCTATCATAATTTTTAAAAATGTTTCAGGAAACATAGGCAACTTAATAAAAAGGAAACTATTTTGAATATAAAAATGTTTTTTTTTCTGGGTAGTATCATTAATAAAGTCTGAATTAATTATACTATGTTGAAAAAACAAAATCACAATAGATAGGCACTATTACATTTTATATGACGATATGCATCTAGCGAACGCTCCACAATCTTTGAGGATGACGGGGATGTCCATTAACTTCCACTTATGCTATTCGAGTGGAAGAAGCCACTTCTAGAAATGCATTACATATTTGCGAAACACAATCCCAACCAAAAGGATGTTTTTAGTGCAGAAAAGAAAATGATGGAAAGTGAAGAAAAGAAAATGATGGAAAGATAACACCAAGGAAAAGAACTTTTCAAAAGAGAAGAAGTCTTTATTTGTTTGCTTCATCATTAAAACTTTCACTTGAATAACACATTAAAAAGTTTTAATAAACCAAGGCAATAAACAAATTGAATAAACGTCAAATTGATAGCGATGATAATTATTTCCTTCACATTATCGATAACAAGTCAACGTCAACACAATACTTTTAGTAAATGCCGATTTAGCATTGAAGTGACAACGACGACATATCGAATTGACAGCGACGAATGTATTGTGTTGACGTTGACGTCGACATTCACAATAAGGGTGAATATTTATTTAGTTAATATTAACCCATTATTAATATTAACCCATTATTAATATTAACCCAGTATAAATAATTGAAAGTAATTTTTAAGGAACTACATTTTCATTGCTTCCAAAGAATCTATATTAAAAATATGCAGATAATTAGTAGAAAAGCATGTAAAAATTTGTAATTCCTTTATAGTTAAAAAAAATACTCGACATGCTTTTTAAAAAATGGGGCTTTAAAGGACATTTATAAACTAATATTCTTCTAACTAACCTAATAGCTTAATTACACGCTGTTGCAAAATGGCAAAATTGTCTAGCTGAGTAGATCATTTTGCCATTTCAAAAAATTGCAATACATCCTCAAAATCGGAAGATATCGATAAAAAAAAAACAAAAATTTTTTGGGACTTCACGGACAAAAACCCTGTATATTTAAAATATGTTGTTTTGACTTATATTTCATGGAAATATCGTCAAAAGAAAAATTCAATTTTTTATTTTATTCCGATTTTTAAAATTTTGCGTATTTTGTTGCAACAATTTGTTTGAAAGCCTACCAATTTTTATATTTTCATATAAAGCGTATTTTATAGCGATTACAATGTCTTCTGTCTTTTTTTGCTGGGAATAAGATTTAAAAAACAACGAATTGAATTTGAATTCATGGTAAAATGAACAAAAAATTAATTATTTTTTACAAAATAAATGTTAAAAGTATCGCCGTATCGACAGTAGAATATCGCCGATACCGATGTATCGGAAAATCTGAAGTATCGCCGATATATCGGTATCGGAATCGGTTACATATTTACTAAATATGTACTTGCTTCCAATGACATCGCCACGTTAATAAAGTATGTAATTCGTTAAAATGGAGGGTATGTTTATTAACATTTTAACTCATTACTTTTCCATCAACATTTTTCCTGGGTATTTATTTATTTAATTTGTATGTTTAATTTTTTTTTCTTTATGAATTGGTTTACCAAATTTTTATGTTAAACGATTTCATTAACACATTATGTATTTTATTAATGCATACCAACAAACATCATTGACTATGTTTAATAAAATATCTTTAAAAAAAAAGCAGCCGCACAATATATAATGCAACTGAAATTATGGAAAATCAAAGCTAAAATACAAATATCAAATCTATACCTTAAATAAGCCAATTCGACTTATTGAATTCTCTTACTTTTTATTCTTATACCTTTCCTACAACAACACCAATTCAAAGCAGTGAATATATGTTGCATACTTATATTGTTATTCTCTTTGCAAAAACAAAATCTACCAACACATATGGATGTTTTGTTCATTTTTTAACTTTAATTAGCTTCATCTTATGCTACTGCCAGCGTTCCCAGTTTTGGGTATTTGTCCCCAAATATGGGATTTTTTTGTGGGATTGGGGATAAAAAATTCTTGTAAATCCACAGAGCATTTTTTTTTGGAAAAAGACTTTTTTTCGCTGGGGATTTGAAAACTATTTATTCTGCACCAAAATCATTTCAAGATGCCAGTGACCCAATAAATATGGTCTGATGTGTGGCTTTCTAGACCTTTTTAAAGAAGAATATTGAATCAGTAACACAAAACACAGCTTATAATACGAATTTGCAGCTATATTTTCCTTTTGTTTAGATCAGCTGATTCATTTACAACTAATTTCCACAACAACAACAAAAATGGATGCACTTAGTAGTTTGTTGTAGTTGCAGATATGCAATTACATACTTGGTATGGATGAATATATGTATGTATATATGTAGTACGTACTACTTTGGCGAAACCCAATCCTTACTAAATTCTATGAACTGGTTGTATATTTCACAAAACGAAGAACAATAGACTTTGAAATTTTTCAGCATAAAACTAAATCTGGATTATATGGTTTTAAGTGTCAAGTACTCAGCAACGACACTAAGAAAATAAAACAAGAACCGTAGAATATTGGTTTGCAAGGGGTGGGGGGGGGGGGACACAACATCTCATGTGGCTCTGAAAAGAAATCAGGCAAAAAAAACGTAGTTTTTTTTTATGCAAGACTACACAACAAGTGCAACACTGAGTGGCACAGACACATGCAAACTCAAAAAGAAACAAATAATATGTTATAAAGCTGTACCTCAGAAATAAATGCATCCATACACACACGCATGGTATGTCTCATGTGTTGTTATGTGTACAAGGAAAGCCTTTTTAAATTTATGATGTCGATGACAACAAACGACATCATTCTGTTTTACGTGTTGTTTTCATTATAGTGGCCTCCTTCTTTACATGCCATCATCTTACCATTCACGAAGGGTAAAATGTTGTCATTTTTAATGTTGGTTGTTGGTTGGCATGACTGGATGGCTGGCTGGCTGACTGGCTTGCTGAGCTGTTTGGTTTGCTAGTTTTGTGTTTAGTTGCTGTCACTGGATTGTTTTCTTTCTTTTTTTAAGATTATGGATCTTGTTACCAACTACCGGTGAAATGTTTGTTGTGGTGGTAGGTATTAACAACAACAACAATATATATATATATAAAAAATTTTAATAAAAAAATCTACAACAGAAAATGCTTAATAGTATTTTTTTCTTAACCAAACAAAAAATAAAAATAATACTGATAAATGAAAAAAAACCTGAATAACTTGTTATAAGTAAACAAAAACTACAATTTATTGTGAATTAAACTGGAAATACAACAACAGCCAGCAATAACAAAATTGTCAGTCAGCTTATACTTATCAAGTGTTGTTTAACTTTGCACCTTTTTTGGTGATTTTTATTTATTTTTTATTTTTTTTGTACTTAGTTGGTATTTCTTTTGAAACATTAAACCAGTTTGGTTGATTAATATTTCATTTATTATTTTTTTTATATACAAAATGCAGTTCAAACCGGTCATATTTCATTTTTTTAATTTAAATTTATTTTAATATATATTAAATTAATTATCAGCTTATGTACAACGAGTATGGAGGCATCTTGATGATTAATAAAATTCTCTTTGTGATTTTTAATACGTATTTGAATATGTAACTCATAGATACATATACACATACACTCTCGATCACATGATTAGAACCACTTAAATTTCTCTTTTTATATCTTTTTAAAATTTTTGTCGACAGCTAAAATTTTCTTAACGTCGCAAAGGAAACTTTTCCTAAGATTAACGACGTTTAAGTTTAATGCAACAGTAGTTTCAAGGTCCGCGGGAAATTGGCTGAAGTCACAAAACTGTGCTGGAACAGGTTCTCACAGAAAAAAAAGGAAATGTAAAATCAACATGACGCAATTGTGATTTGAAATCATTTTAAATTTACAAGAAATAATTTGTCGTTTAACGGCCCTTTTCACAATGTACGATTAAGAGTTAACATGGACTTTAACGGAAACTTCGCCATACAAAACTTGCCGTTAAAGTCCACGTTAACTCTTAATCATACATTGTGAAAAGGGGCGTAAGTGGGTTAGTGTTTAATTGCTTTGTTCATTGCTACAGTTCACTGTTGTGCTTAGTTGTGTGACTTGTTGTTGTTTATTATTACATGTGTCGGCTATGTAGACGACAACAAACGAGTTACCAGCGAAAATTTACTGCTGCTGGTTTAAAATTACCATTGTTTCATATTAATTTTCAATGAAAAATAATCAGCCTAACCTTAAATATCTTTGATTTAACATTTTTCACTGTTAACACAACTTAGTTATAAACGTTACATATTTCATTTTAAATCAACATGACTATAACTTTAATTTCAAATAAATTGTATGTTAAATCATAAATTAAATAATGTTGAATTAAAATTAAAATCATGTTACTTATGATGGTTTTCCCTTTTTTTCCAAGTTTTTTGAGGTACCAAAAAGTTTTAAATTTATATAAAAAGTTTTTTCAAGTTTTTTATAAACACATACATAATTTCAATTTTGCGGTATATTGGATGATATCCACTGAAACGAACTTATATTTTCTCAGCCCCTTATTACTACAAAAGTGTTTAATTGTGTTTAATCCGTCTTAAGTACAACTCTGCCGGTTTTGTAGATTGACAATCGAGGCGCATTTATACCAGGTGGTTGCAAGAGAATTTGCCTGAAAAAATGCCTTGGGATGTCAACAAATTTACCGAAAAATAAGTGTTGACGGTGGGTGGTTCAAATTACAAGGGGCCATCTTACAATAATACAAAGTAAAACTCTAAGCGCAGCTGTAGTTGTGAGTTTATATATCACAACTGTCAAATTTGCTTTATCAGAGAAACAAATTTACATATCGCACTTAATCAACAAGAGGGTAATAACTCAAAATTTTAAAATTTTTAGTAAATGTCAAAAACTGCTTGTGGGTACATTTTAAGAGAATTTGAAAATCCGAATACATCATAGTAAGCATATTCCATTTGAAAATATATTTAGATTGTTTTTCTTTTAAAATTTTGCAATTATTGCATGAAAATTGTTATAACTACAAAAAGGATAGAATTATTTCATGAAAAGGGTCACAACTCAAATGTCACAAATGTAAACAATTTTACCATAAAAAGAGTCACATTTCGAATTAAAATCATAAAGTAAAACAAATTTTATCAACAAAACAATTTCAACTCAAAATACAACCAAATTTAAATAAAACAATTTGATTATTTTTAACTTGAATAAAGGCTCAAATCAAAATAATACATTTTTAATGAAAATATGCCATGCACTTATATTTCAACTTTTATATTAACTTAAAATAATACGTTTTTGTTGATATATAAAGGTAGTCACTACACTATCACGAAAATGGTCTCAAATGTGGTTTTCGAGATGAAAGAGTAATCGGAATAGGTTGAAATTTTTACAGTAGATAGATATTGATGTTGTTAGTTGATTTCTTGCAAAAAGTGAAAATTTAAAAATTTCGATTCAATACTCTCTTGTTCATCAAGTGCGATATGTGATATTTTTTTCAAGACCTAATATGAATTTTACTTTATGTTTTTATGTTTTTTTATTATATGATTTTTTATTTAATTTTTTTTAAATATATTTTTTTTAATAAAATAAATTTCAAATGCATGTTTGTGTATTTTTTAAAATTTTGGCACTTTTGCAGAAAAAAGTTTTCTTTTATAAAAAAAAAAGTTTTTTTTTAGAAATAAAAAGTTTTTAAAAAATATATATGGCAACGCTGAGTGTATGCCTAAAGTAAAGTTTGAAGCTGTTGTGGCTGCTGCAGTGGTTAGCGCGTAGATAACCAAGCAAGTGGCCTGAGTTCAAATCTTGGTTGGGGCAGCCAACTACAACTCAAATCTTTCTGATGCCTACGCGAAATAATTAATAAAATAGCTACATTCATGTTGTTTTAACTTGAAATAACGTTGATTCAACATGGTTATTCGTGTTATTTCCGTATTAAATTCACGTTGTTTCAACTTGAAATAACTTTAATTCTACATGACACTTCGTATTATTTCAGTATCAACTTCATTTTGATTTCACTGTACTGGAATATTAAATCAACATGAAATATAGTTATTTCAAAAGGAAAAATTTTCTTCGAAGGTTATTGTAAAATCATGTTGAATTAACATGAAGCACCTATGAGGCAAAAGTATATATTAATTTACCTTGTTTTCGACGATTTTAATATGAAATTTTTCTGTGTAGTTGTTGTTGTTGTTATGTTTTCAAAATAAACTTTAAGAATACCTTCAGTATGTATATAATTTGAAAGCATAAATTACAAAATTTATCCGAACTAATAACAACATTTATCCTAACAACACACACTCATTATTATTTTGACCGTTCGAGGGGTTTTCTCCAAAAGTAATTTTCTTTTTTTTTACAAACAAAAAAAAACCTACACGTGTTTAAGTTTGTGCTTTACTTTATGTTAAATTAAAATTTCTTGCATGAAGAGAAAAGTTCATAAAACTTAAAAAATTTCAGATTTGTGGTTAGTAACATGAAATGAAAAAAACAGAAACAAATCGAGTGTTCGTTGGCTGGAAACGATAGCAAATGGCGCCACAAACAACGTTAGAGCACTGATCTTGATGGATAACAGTGGGTGGGATGGTTGGATGAAGTATGTATGCATGTATGTATAAATGTGATTTACGTATTATGTGTGGCTTTTACTGTCATCGTTTGTTGTCCTAGTTATTCAGGCGTATTGAAGCTTTAATGTTCGCTTCAATGCTTCGACAAGGAGAGTTATGTACACATGTGTTGTGCCTAACAATCACATCATTTATATATTATTTGCCATATTATATTTAGTATTTTGTTTTGGTCTAAATGATGCTTGTTGAATTGGCCGTTTCTCTCTTCAATCTCCTGGAAACAAGAATTTGTTAAGGACACAATCTAGATTAAAAAGCGAAATTTTGGAGTTATTTACAAACATACATACATTCATATATGTACACACAATACATACACAATACATAAGTACCCAGCGGGAAATAGAAGGAGTACGGATGACTTCTAGAAGGCCTCTGAATTCCTTCTTTTAGATGTACAAGGCCTGCTGGCTCCATTCTATACTCATATCATTTTTACAAACGACTTATGTAATTAAAGAAAACCCTTTTTATATTTTAAATTGATCTTTATTGACGAACGGTGGTTACATTAAAACTGACTTCATGAATAAGAATAATTTTAAAGCTAATGAGGAAGTTAAAAATAGGGAGCAATAGGAAAATAAATAAAATTGTAGGTAGGTAAAACTAATTCTTAAAATTTAGTGATGTCAATTTGATCTCGTAACTCACGTTGTAATTGCGGCGAAGGTCTTCCGTTTGCTAGTTATGGAAGGCATGACAAAAAAAACCTTCTAAAAAAAGTCATTTTGAAGGGTTTCTAAGGAAGGTCTGTTCAAAAAGCAAATGGAGGTAATTTTTTAAATCTCGGTGGTTTTATAGCGGCTTCTTTATTTTTTTGATTAATGTGATTTTTTATTACGATTTATTTCCTTTCATCTTACGTAATTTTTTATACGAATGTATTTATTAAGAAGGATGTGGACATGAATAGTTTCACCGGAATAACTACTAAGTTAATCTGCTTCAACATAAATGGCAACGGTATGATGTCTCTTGTACGTAAATTTCAGCTTTATATACAAATTATGTACTTGCGAAAAAAGGATAGGAAAGTGTTTGTTATTTTTACAGAACATTTTTGATGAACAAAAAGAATTTTTTTTTGCTTTGGCGAAAAAATGCCACTCCTTCTCTTCTCCCTTCTCATAGAAGCGAATGTGGAATATGTATATTATCTTTTATACGGAAGACCCGAGGCCTTCTGTAAGGCATTCTTGAGCAGTTAGATAAGAATGGTAATTGAATAAAAAAAATGTTTAAACAGGCCTTTAATAAGGCCTGAAATAAGAAGGTCTTCTGAGTTTTCTCGCTGGGTATATGTATATATATGTCTGTATACTTTACTGCGTTTGTGATGATAAGATATAAACTTAAAGGAATGCGAAATTGTGAATTAAATCAGATAATACAATATTTCAATATGTATTCAGTAATAAAACTATTTTATTGTTTTAATGTTATATGACAGCATTGAGTATTTATGAAGACGCAATCAAGAAATGACAGGCAACTTTATTATAAGAAAGAAAAAAATAAATACATTTTTTTTACAGAGAACTATGTTTGTCCAAAATTTTCTGGGTATTTGATGTTTTTATTTTTTTAGCTACATTTTGTAACAAATTTCGTTTGAAATTTTCAGCTCGTCCAGCTCATTTTCATTCGTTATTAGCAACATATCAGATTAATTGGTTTCCCGACAAACAATTCTATGGAAATACGCTAAAATAGTAAATTTTTTTGTTGAAAATATAAGTGAAATTGAGAAAGAAAAAAGATAGAAGTTCAAGTCGATCAATTTCAAGCTTGTGATGTAAGCTTTTCTAGTGCTAGATCTAAAACTTGTTTCCTCAGTTAGCACTAATCAAGGCGTACACAGAAAAAATAATCACCAAAAAATTTTCAAACAAAAGTTTTTCTAAAAATAAATTTAAATTTCACTAAATGTTCTGTACATAAACTATGAATTGTTTGTTTGACTCTTATTTAGGATGCAAACACCAAAAGCAAGAAGAAAAACTGTGTTAAAAAAATAGCTCCGATGACGACATACACACAAATAACAACAACAACAACAACAATGATAGCAAAAGGAATGCGATTTGTAACAAGTTTGTTTAGTCTATATCCATACGAGTCAACTTTTGCTGCGCAACTTTTGAGTTTATGGGAGAGAGAGAGAGAGAGAGAGAGGTGAGAAGATAGGGAAGGGGTACACTGCTTCATGTACATGCAACTCTCTTTTGTTTTCTTCTATGTAATATTAAGCAACAACAAATTCTATGTAAAAAAAACACAAAAGCTGTGCTGCAAGAATTTCATTATATGGACACGAATGCAACTTCAAAAGAAAATTTAAGAAAGTTGCAGAAGCAAAATTTGATTCATATGGACATGGACTTACTGAAGATTTTTGAGTGAATCAATTCCTTAATGTCGTTGCGTTAAGTCTCATTCATTCTTTTAAAGTCTTTAGATAAACATTCAGACTTGAAAACATTTAACAAAGTGAAATTTCATAAATGGTTAATGGATGATAAATATTATAAAAAATTCACAAAATATTTTTTTTAATTAAGTAAACTACATATTTTGTTTAATATTTGTTAGTATTTTTAGACTAATTGTTTTATAAATTCAGACAAAAATATTGTTTGAAAATTTTCAGAAAATCCAGTATATCTTTGTGTTTAAGTTAGTAAATTGTTTTCTTTGCAATTTGTAAGTATTTTTAGACAAATTGTTTTATAGATTTAAGCAATTTGTTCACTGAAAACACACGATTTTTTTCAATGAAATTTTTTAGATATTTTTGTCTATATGTATTTGCAAATTTGTTTGTAGGTCCGTTCGCAGACAAAATATTTACTATTTCATTGAATTCATTTAAAAAAATAAGATTTAGTTTTTTCTGTCTATCTAACAAAGTGGCCTTATTAGTACAAGAACATATCGATCCATAAGCGCCAAAAAGACGTAGGTGCCAGTCGATTACCATGTTACTTATGTCTTTTTAGGGGTTATGGCTCGATATGTACAAACAAAATTGTAGTAGGAATCTTTTGTTTACAGTTTGACAATTGGTAGGTATTTGTTTTGATGAACGCTTCTGCAGTTATTCACAAATTATAATCGAAAAGAGTGCTTCTTCATGCAAAATTAAAATTAGATTTCTTTAAAACTTCAAACTGTTGCTCTTAAGGAGAAGTGTCTTACGAACAAAATAAGCCGCAGATTATGAAAATCGATTGAAAAATTTTGATTTTATCAGCAATTAAGTGAATACACCCAAAACACTTCTGATACTTTCGAAAAATAAATTAATTGTCTGGGTGTGTGTATTCACTTAATTGCTGATAAAATCAACATTCATCCATCGATTTTCATGATATACTCGTATGGCTTATTTTGTTCGTAAGGCAGCAGGACCGGATCCAGCTTAAGCTTTTGGGAGGGGAAATATGAAATGTAACAAACCATTTTGTAAAATTTATTTTAGGAACTGCATACAAGTCAGGTATATTTTATTGGTTTTGGGGGAAGGGGGGAAATACCTTTTTCCCCTCTCCATGATCTGCGCCTGTAAGGCAGCTATCCTAAAGAGCAATAGGTAAAATGAAAAATTTTTGCAGTTTTAAATCTTTTAGAGATTTTAGAAAGAAAATAAGAACGCAGCACGGTGTCATGGAATCAAAAAATAAAAGTTATAATTTAAAAACAAGCATTACCTACATGGGGCTGACACCAAGTAAATGAAGTTAGTAATTTCAACCTCTAAATGAAATGAGAAGACAATTCGTCAAAAAAAAAGCACTATCGAATGGAAGATACTTAGGCGATACTTCTCAAGAATTTAGCCGAGACACCAACCATTAGTCAATACACAAACCTGGTCGAAGGATTCCCAAAAACTGTGACAAAAACTCCCAGAAATCCCAGAAGTTTCCCCGGAAAATAACGGCAGCACCGAAAACAGCAAAATTCCAAAGCAACAACACTGATTTTTTAAGGAACTTACCCTTCGCGTCGGAATTTTACCTTGAAATGTGGGACAGCCACTTTCGGTGAGCCTCATTTGGCCAGTTACCTTCGGCCAGACGCCTGCAGCCTTCGACTGGCTAGCCACAATCGGCCGGCCTATCGGCTTCGGTAGGCCACCTTCAGCCTGCCGCCTTCGGCCTATTGCCTTCGGCCTATTGCCTTCGTTCTGTATTTTCTTTGCCAGTATTCGTTACACGTATTTTTTCATATTATTTTTTTACCCCCAGCAGAGAACAACAACATGCCGTAGGGAGTTTCGTTCCAAATATGTTTAATTTTACATGAAGAAATAGTTTATCCGATAAAATATTTTGGTTTTTTATAGATCAAAATCAAAATCGGAGTTCATAACTCTATTTTGGGAGTCATATTAGTCATACACATGCTCAAAAAAATCTATACGTGATAGAAAAAAACTGAAAACGGATTTTAATTTAGTGCATTACACTCTTTATATTCAACATATTTTTATTTGAAGTTACCAAATTTGTTAGGGTGACCTGGTTGAATTTCCTTGGCACTAGTAAAGATATATTAAATGAATTTGTTTGTATTATTTTTTGTATAAGTTGCCAAGCCTACTACATATGATTATTCTTTTGTAGTTGTAATTTGGTTTTTGGGAGTTGCACAAAACGGAAATTTCATCGCCAGGAAAGAACTCCCGACAACAGCAGAGGAGTTCCAACAACAACAACAAATTAAAACTTTTTGAAATTAAATTAGGAGAATATTTAAAATAATAATTTAATAAATTCTTTAGAAATTTATGGGTCGATTAGGAATGGCAACCAAACCTCAGTTGGGTTGCCAGTTGCTAAAAACGATATTACGATGACAACTGGCATCTGTGAGCCCCTTAATTTCAGTTGCTATTTTGTACTTTCCGGGCAACCATAAATTTCCAGTTGCCGACTGGCAACTCAACTGAAGTTCGGTTTCTATCCATAACCGTCCCATTAATTTACACAATTTTAGACCAAAAGTGTTTAAGTCTTTGACGTTTGGCAAAAAGGTCTAAGTCAAAAACTGAAGTTTTTCGTAATGTCAAGTTGAAAATTATGTAATATGCATTTTTCTGACTTATAGCCTTAAGAGCTAATGATTACGATTGGAAGCAGTTGTGATAGACTTAAGTTATTAATACCAAATGAAAGAAGAAAACAAATTAAGTTAAACCCTATCAAAAACTCAAAATGTAGTTTTTTGACTTAACACCTTTTTGCCTAACACCAAAGAAATAATACATATAAGATATTTTTAAATTTATAATTATACTGAAACATGCAAAGGTTTTTTTGTGTTTTTAATATATTGTTGAATTTAAATTGCTTGTTCTAAATATTTAAATGCATATTCATTAAAAATATGTGTTAACAGTAGGACCACGAAAACGTTAACAACTAAAAAATCTAAAACGACTTAACATTGTGCACTTTATTTTCGCTGGCGAACAGGTTCAAGAGGCTTTCACATATTACGTAACGCTATTTTTAGACTCTAGTTTTATTATGTGTGTGAAGTTAAATTTTAAAATATAAAACCCTAGACACAAACCATAGAATTTAACAGAGCTCTGTTAACAGGTTAACATTATTCTGTTAAAAATTAAAACGTAGTGAATGCTTTTAAAACTTAATTTTTTTGGGAAGGAGTCAACGTGGGCGGAAAAAAATGATGAGGATTTGAAGACAAGGAACTCCTCTACAATCGCTCATGTTACGAATTTTTAACAGTTTGAGTTTGGACGAGTAATGCCCAACTTTTGAAATGTGGGTTCTCTAAGGGATGCCCACATTTTTTTTTGAGAAGGAGTCAACGTGGGCCGAAAAAAATGATGAGGATTTGAAGACAAGGAACTCCTCTACAAACGCTCATATTACGAAATTTTAACAGTTTGAGCTTGGACGAGTTATGCCCGATTTTTGAAATGTGAGTTCTCTAAGGGATGTCCACATTTTTTTTGGGAAGGAGTCAACGTGGGCGGAAAAAAATGATGAGGATTTGAAGACAAGGAACTCCTCTACAAACGCTCATATTACGAATTTTTAACAGTTTGAGTTTGGACGAGTTATGCCCGATTTTTAAAATGTGGATTCTCTCAGGGATGACTACATTTTTTTTGGGAAGGAGTCAACGTGGGTGGAAAAAAATGATGAGGATTTGAAGGCAAGGAACTCCTCTACAAATGCTCATGTTACGAATTTTTAACAGTTTGAGTTTGGACGAGTAATGCCCAATTTTTGAAATGTGGGTTCTCAAAGGGATGCCCACATTATTTTGGGAAGGAGTCAACGTGGGCGGAAAAAAATGATGAGGATTTGAAGACAAAGAACTCCTCTACAAACGCTCATATTACGAATTTTTAACAGTTTGAGTTTGGGCGAATAATGCCCAATTTTTAAAATGTGGGTTCTCAAAGGGATGCCCACATTTTTTTGGGAAGGAGTCAACGTGGGCGGAAAAAATGACGAGGATTTGAAGACAAGGAACTCCTCTACAAACGCTCATATTACGAATTTTTAACAGTTTGAGCTTGGACGAGTTATGCCCGATTTTTGAAATGTGGATTCAAATATGAGCATTTGTAGAGGAGTTCCTTGCCTTCAAATCCTCATCATTTTTTTCCGCCCACGTTGACTATTTCCCAAAAAAAATTCAGTTTTAAAAGCATTCAATACGTTTGAATTTTTAACAGAGTAATGTTAACCTGTTAACAGAGCTCTGTTAAATTCTATGGTTTGTGTCTAGGGTTTTATATTTTAAAATTTAACTTCACACACATGTCAAATTTTACTTAAGTTCAATTTTCAAAGTTTTGTAAAAAAAACTCTCAAATACAATTGAAAAATGCGACTTATGAGCATTTGTAGAGGAGTTCCTTGCCTTCAAATCCTCATCATTTTTTTCCGCCCACGTTGACTCTTTCCCAAAAAAAAATTCAGTTTTAAAAGCATTCACTACGTTTTAATTTTTAACAGAGTAATGTTAACCTGTTAACAGAGCTCTGTTAAATTCTATGGTTTGTGTCTAGGGTTACACATATTTTTATTTATAATTTATTTTACCCATCTAGGATACGAACCTGTGCTCTTTAAGATATGAAGACAAGTACTTTACTCACTCAGCTATTGTTGACTTACAAGTTTAAGCGTTAATACATAACAACAAATTATAACTACTTTTAGATACTAAGATAAATAAGTACTAATTTTATTAATTGCTAAGTAGTAGTTCTAATTTTTCTAACAGTTCTAATAAATCGATAGTCGAGTACAAAAATTATCAACTTACGGCTCTTTTCACAATGTACGATTACAAGTTAATGCGGACTTTAACGGCAAGGATTGTATGCCGAACTTGCCGTTAAAGTACACGTTAACTTTTAATCATACATTGCGAAAAGGTGAAAAGGGCCGTTATACTTAACTTTTTTAAACTAACTAAAAGCTAACTACAATGTAATCCAGAACTGACCCAAACTCAATTCTTAAGTTGAGTGCATATTGGGATTTGGTGAGAGCTAACAATCTTACTCTCTTAGCTACTTTGAAACTCAATTCAAGTTTATATTAACTTTTTGCTGTCATTATTTTAAATGGTACGTTAGCTGGGTGATCAGCGCGTTGACTATAAAACGTATGGTACATAGTTCGAACCCCAACAGCATCTTTTTGCGTACTTCCTACCACTTGGCTTAAACAAAGTCAACTTTAAGTTAGCTTAGTTTCCAACAAGGTATGTACCACTCATTACTTTGTAGACTATTAAAAAGTACTACCGATTACAAAAGTAACAAAAGATTTTGCTGGGTTTTTTTAATTTTTACTTTTTTTTCATTCCAATTAATTACACTGTACAACAAAGTTAAAATTGTTTTACAGGTTACACAGAAATCTTAACTTAACGGCTGGGTTTACGGACTCCAAGGTCGTTGAAATTGATTGAGCATTACACCCTTAGGCTTTATGAGGTTTGTACGGTCTTTACAGATGGGTCAAAAGTGGGAAAAGACACGGGCTCTGGTGTATTTTTATTTTGGAGATAAACGTTCGTAAGGGCCACGGATTTAGTGGCGAAAGATGTAACTGAAAGCGAGGTGGCAAAATACTACGTAGACAGTCAGCAGGCGCTAAAGGCTTTGAACATACACAGCATCAAATCGAAATAAGGTAGCGAAATATAGTGTCAGACTGTGTAGAGTTCCAGGTCACTGACATGTTGAGGGTAACGAGACCGCCGATGAACTGGCAAATAACAGATTCGGCATTAGATGAGGAAGTAAGTGATGGATCGGTTAAATTGTCCATTGGTTACTACTATAGGGAACACCGCAATTAGGTGATGGATAGTACCAATCATTGGCGGGGGAGTAGGGATGATTATAGAGCACTAATGTTCATTTCACCAAACAAGTGTTTATACTCTTTATTTTATATCTTTTTATACTCTTTATTTAGTCGTTAATGCGAGAGCGACGAGTGTACATGTATAGTAGCTGTGTTGGTATTTTGCCACATACAGTGTGTAAAATAAATAATGATGGACAAGAAAGGGCTTTTCATTAGAAATAAAAAGATATTTTTGGAAAAACTAAGGGAATTGGGGCAAAATGTATTGAACATTTCTCCATTTTACCAAGTAAAAAAATAGCAAATTCAGTGTGAACTGCATTATTATAAATTTTTACGACCAAGAAAATTTCTTGTGATAAGACTTAATGAAATTCTTTGCGTTTACTTTATAGTGTTAGTCAGCGCTGTCAACTTTTAGATTTCAAAAAGCACTGAAACAATTAAAAAAGGGCGTAGTTCTTAAAAAAAAGCACTGAATTTTATTTTTTAGTTTTATTTAAAAAAGTTGTTATGTATCTGCCTGTTCTGTAAATCGAGCCGATTTAAAACGAGTCGTTTTAGAAAAATTAAATCCACTAAAAGCAAAACAATTTCAGACTTTTTTGTAGTTTCCTATTTTTTAGAGCTTAATATATCATATCCGATATTATTTCATTATATATGATAGTCATAGTTATTGCTACACGTTTTTTCATAGAAATGAGTGGGTTATTATAAACAAAAAACTGTAACTTTCGAATCTGTTTTCATTCCTAGTTAAAGACTTTGTACAATAAAGACCTGTCAGTTGTAGTTAGCTCTGTAATAACTATAATTACATATGTCAAAAAAAATCCGACTTCAATGCAAATATCTTATGTACCAGATTGCAAAACCAACGCGATTTTGTGTTAGATCAAATGGCGTGCTTGCCTACAAATGGGGTGTCCGCCCGCTATTTTTCATAGTACCAAACCTTCATGTCCTTTCAAATAAAATAAATTGAAAATCTGCCCAGAAATGTCGGAGTTATGTGATAATTAATATATCGGGCTACCACTTTGTCCGCCCGATTTTCACTTCTATGGGATCAAACTGCAAGCAATTCATTTGAAACAAGAAAAATAAAAATAGTTTTGAAAATTGGTGCATAAATAGAGGATTATGCGATAATCAATATATCCGGGGGAAGGGATAATGCCCTACAGATTTTCGAAAAAGGAATTTTGAAAATCGGTACACATATGGCAGATTTATGCTTGGTGGAGCAAATTTTCCCACCAATTTTTGGAAAAAAAAGTATGCAACAAAACTGCAGTTTTGATTGAGGGGAGAGAATTTCCTCACCGATTTTCGAAAAAAAAAATGTTGAACCAAACAGCAAGCAAACCCTTTCAAACAAAAAAGGAACTTTGAAAATCTGTTCACAAATAACAGAGTTATGACATAAAAAATACACGAATTCATAAGCTCCTTCTTTTTATGTCGGTTAAAAAATAAAGGAAATTACAAATACCTTTTTCAGTATACTTTGACATTTTAGAGGACTTGCTAACGGGAAGCTATGTAATTTTTAATCAATAATTATTAGGAGGAGACGGAAACCTTTCTAATGAGACAAAATTTATTAATATATGAAGAAGCGCTCTAAAGTTATTATCTTGAATATTTTGAACATTTATCAAAGAATGGCCGAGATATCCAACTTTAGACGGCTATAAATAGAAACCATAAAAAGTATCTGGCTAGTTCTTACGCCACGTAATACGCACGTAAGAGTAGCATATACATACATACGAGTATGTTTATTTATGTCAAATTTCCTGAAAACGAAAAGTTTTTGAAATCTGAAGTGCCAAGCAAACGAAATACGTACAAAAATTAGTTTTAATGGGGTTTGACAAGAAAGACAAAAAATGAAGTACCACTGATTGCTTGAATCAATTTCTTCATTCTTCTGCAAGACTGCAAAAAACCTGTTCAGGAAATAGTTGCATTAGCAAAGAATTTTACACTTGAAAAACATTTTTTAGAATAAGATATTAATTTTTGGATTTTGGGTTTAGTGCCACCTAAAAAAAGCAACGAGCACTAACCCCAAAATTTTTCACGTCGAAAAGTTGAAAAAGCACTAAGAACGGTGCGAGAAGTACTGAGTTGACAACGCTGGTGTTAGTTTACTTCAAAATTCTCTCAGCAATACAGCTGTAAAACATGTCTGGGCACCAATGCTGTAGAGTCTCGAGGGTTATCTGGCCAAAATTTGACTTACGAAGATAGGAATTACTCTTAGGTATAAATAGGACGGTTTTAGGAGTCTTGATAGGCGCGTTCAGCGTTGCCAGAAGCTTTTCGAAGAAAATCATCATATGACGAAATAAAAATCATATTTTGATATAAAAAATCATCACAAATTCGTATTCCTAAGTTGAACAATGAGACGTTTATAGCAAACTAAAATAAAAACGAGTTCTTTAATACGATATGATTTCCTTCACGTTATCTTCTAGATAGAAGAGTTATTACATTTTTGGCAACCAATATTAAAGAGATTCTTGCACATTTTAAAATTGTATGTAATAGTAAACATTTGTGAAAAGGTTTGAAAGTCAGGAGCAATCAGCGAAGCATATAAAATATCGCAATGACTGTAAGAACATATAAAAATGCGACAAAATAACTTCCACCGCGAAAAAAAAAACTCAGAAAACTCGGCTATATGCACTGGTATGCAAAAAAAAATATTTTTCGTGCCTTGAAATAAAAATCTGTGGAATATACAAACTTTAATCCACAAATCCGTGCTCAGTATATTTCCTATCACGTACAGATTTTGTAATTGGCATGACTGATATTTTCACTAGGTACATCAGTATATTTTACCTTAACTCGAGAATGGTTTTTCCAAATTGAATAAATACACCACAATATACAGAAAAAAATTACCTTTAAGTCATCAATATTTATTTATTTTTATTTCCTACTGTTTCGGAGTTATTGAGAAATTAGTGGCGAAAAAATCGTGTTCATGCAAAATGAATCTCTTTTCGTTTTGAAAAAGTCATGAACAAAATTAAGAGGGAAGCTAACTATATATTAGCAATTTAAAAGCCAAAAACCTTTAAAATCGACAAACAAATGTCGATTTTATTCACAATTAGGTGAGCGAACTAATGCACATACACACACATAAATTGAAATTTTTTCTGTTGTATGGAAATTATGATTTTTATAAATTGAGCTCCTTCACTTAATTGTGAATAAAACCAACATTTGCCCATCGAATTTTTTATGTCTAGTTAGCTGTCAGACTAATGATAAAAATTTTATATGTTTGCAGTTTTAATTTATTTTATGAGTTTTTGAAAACAATAAAATTAATTTTTCCAAAACAAATTTCGCCGGTAATATCTGAATAACTCCGAAATAGTTGGAAATATAGAATATTAATATTTCTGACTTAAGGGAATTTTAATACGCATCTTTTGGTGGCTTATTTATTCTAATCGGATAGTCTGTTCTCGAGTTAGGGTGCTATTGGAAATATTAGTCATACCCATTTAAGGAATCTGTACATGATAGAAAAATACCAAAAACGGAGTTGAATTCGGCACATTAAACTTTGTATATATCACAAAATTTTTTAACATCCAACATGATTGACAGTGTTGTCATTCAAAACTATCTTTCAAAGCTGATGAATTTCCGACTGCCACTCAAGTTCGATAGCTGTACCCCGCTTTATACATTAACCCTAAAACCGAAAAAGAACTAACCAAAATCGAAAACAGGGAAATATAGTTCGAAATTCAAAATACTTTATTAAGAGAAAGTTCACCCAGTTAATACAATGCACTACCATAAACTTTTATGTTAAAGACTTTTATTAATTGATCCTAACAACTAGAAAACGTAATGCAATAACTCTTTATATATCATTACAGAAAATGCAGAAAGCGCTATATAACATTTTAAAAGTTTTACAGGAGAAGCATAAAACTTATTTAAATGAAAAATATATTGACATTTGGTGCAAAATTTCACAATAAATATATACATTTGTTGGGTCTTTTTTTACTTATATTGAAAAATTTTGCACTAGTTGTAAATATATTTTTCATTTAAACAAGATTCATTCTTCTCCTGTAAAACTTTTAAAATGTAAAATGGGGCCTTTTCATTTTCTGTGACGATATACATATGAAAAGTTCAAAAAAAATATAATTTGCGAGAAAATGAATCATCATTTAAGGAAAAAAATCATCAAATCATATTCTGGTTTAAAAATCATCAAACATATGATAAAATCATCATTCTGGCAACGCTGGGCGCGTTCAATGGTTACCGCTTACACTCGCGACATCCGTAAGCTGTACGAGGACGTTGAGAAGACAGAGGCTACAACACCATACGCATAAATGGTTGACAGACGTTTATATGAGAGGATTAGTGATAGCGAGAAGTATAAACTTGAGGAAATCAGTGGCTTCATCATGGGAATTAAGTAGATTAATTACAGACGGGAATCACAATTGATTCAATTGGGTCTCTGAGTGGAAGTGTATTTCACACTAATGCAGAATTAATCGTTCTTTAGATTGTGTAAAAATTTCGTATTTCGTAAAAATATCTTGTGTACTTATCTCTTGAGAGAATATTGTACTTTTATTTTTCCATTAATTTATATGTAAAATGAAAACTTTAAAGTCGTTTGCTGCACAACTAGTTTTTTAGAGTTATGACACTATTGAAGTAAATGAGCGATATATACACAAGTTTTCTCTTCATATTTTGACAATCGAAAAATTGGCCTGTTTTGAAAAACTTTAGTTTATGTTTTTGGCTACTCCACTGTATTGCTTTCAAAATCAAACACATTTTAAATTCATATTATTGAGTGCGTTTAGCACGCACCTCATTTGCAATTATTCTTGTCGATTACTTTGCTGTTTACATTTCCTCTTGAAAAGTTTCGCGTTTTTTTTTTATTCGCTAATTGCATAAAAAGGTGAGTGTGGAAAAAATTATATGAAATAAATTATAACTTGTTTTTTTTTTAGTAATTAATTATACTAAATTTATAATTATAAATTATAATTCAGGTTAACTGCTTTGGGAATAAATTAGAACAAAATTTATTTAGAGTGGGAGGGAGGGCAAGGAGAGAAATTTGTTATTTCT
Organism: Panzeria rudis; assembly: GCA_956483635.1. NCBI lineage: Eukaryota > Metazoa > Arthropoda > Insecta > Diptera > Tachinidae > Panzeria > Panzeria rudis. The sequence continues at coordinate 45,476,328 of OY101448.1, read as the reverse complement.
CTCGAATATATGTGACAAAAAAATATATTTACATATATCGTCACATAAAACGTAAAATCATGTAATACAATTTTTTAAATTTTACAGAAGAGGGAAAACAGTTTATAAAATAGTACAAGTTGTGGTGGCTTCGTTGTTTTCTTTTTGATTATAACGTCGCCAAACATGACGGTGGAAGCCTAAAAATTTGTGGGGGGGGGGATATGGGCTTCGATATAGTTAGTATACGATAATTAATTAAAACAACGGTTTTCACATTTGTGTCACTTACCTATTTTTACGTTTCATATGACGATATGTATGTATATAGTAAATGGTTTACAATTGCAAAGAGATACGAATTAAATAAAGTATGTTTTAGTTATTTAGCTTCAACTTTACTAATAATCACGTTTTTAATGGTTTTTTTTTGTTGTTTCAGGTTTTTAATTTAAAAATATAGCCTTTTTATTTATACATACTCAAGGGTGTAGAGATGTAGAGACAGAGAGCTGTTTCAGTTTATATTGTGTGAATTTGTAAATTTTTTTTACACAAATTTAACTCGATTGCTTACCTGTAATGAAAAGAAAAAAAAACAGACAAAAATTATTTACAATTTGAACAATTGTGTCACGAGATTAAAAATAGATAAAATTATTTTTAAGCTGGTTTGAAAACTACCCTTTGGCAATGTGTGAAATTTAAACTTAACGAACAACATAAATACAAATAAAAGAAATTACTTACATACGCACATGTATGTATAGTCCCAGCAAACATTTTTTGTCGATTTCGGTCCGAAGTCGGCCAGAAAATCTGAACAAGATGCCGAATTCGTATCATCTGAAGTCGGTCAGAAAACGTACCGAAATTAATATGAGTGGTTGACAAGATACCGGACCTCTTTGTCTGAGGAAATTCTAAGACTTTGCCGAAATGTCTAAGAGAACTCTGTACGAATTCTGACGATTTTTCGAGAGAAATTCTAAAGGAATTTTCGCCTTGATTGAACAATGTCGGAAAAATGTCTAACAAAATATCAGAAAACGTTCCGATTTAAGAAATTTATCAGAAATGTCGCTTCAAAATTCTCCATGCATTATTTTGCTCTTCAGAAAATATTTACCCAAATTTTATAAGTTTAAAAACTCAAATATTTGTGCATATAAACTCAAGAGACAAATGAGAATTATAACGAAAACTAAAATCAGACAAGTGCTAAAAGTCGTAAGACGTAGATCTGAAAATGTGCAGACTATTCTGTTGTATGTCTTATAGGAAATTAAATTGGCTTCGGATAATGTGCATACTAGTCTGATATTATTGGATAATATTTCAAAAGATGTGAAGAAACGTCTTACCAGAAAGCTGCTGAGTACTCTGCCAAATATCTGAGGGTATTTTAGACAACGCGGTTGATTGTCTAGTAAAGACTCAAATATTTTCTGACGTTAGACATGTCGGCAATAAATGTTTCCCGGGATGATACAATTTTCCCGGGATGATACAATTTGGTGTGGAGGTAATTTTGTGCCTGGGTCCGTCATATTTTCTTTGTAATTTCTTTAATTCTTTATTTTAAGTTTTTTTTATTAACAAATACATAAACTTAATCAACCAAAACACGAAAGTATGCAACTTTCAAATTCACATTTCCAAGATTCGTTAAAAACTTTAAAGATATCCTTAGATATGGAAAGCGCCATATTTGCTCTTAGTTTTCAACAAAAACAAAACTACAGCTGTCAGATAAGACAGTCTTGACAAGACAAAAAAATCTCTAATTTGTATTGTATTTCAGTTAATGCGATATCTTTAAAATATTCTTTCTTCTCAGTGAATCAATCAATATGGCCTAGCAACTATTCAACTTAGAACTCGTTTCCACAACAAATTTTATTATTTTGGTTAAATATTGTTATTTAATTGTAAAACCTTTGTCAATCTAGTGGATTTTTTCTCACATTTTTTAATTGTATCTGCTACAAGCAATAATTTTTTTTCTGTTTTTCTATTGTATTCAACAAATTCTATTTCAATTGTTTATCGGAATTTACAACAGCAATTGTGTATTTAATTAAAATAATTGCGAATTCAATTAAATTTGCAATTATAATTAAGTATTTTAAAAAAATTTAATTTAAGCAGCTTTTTCTTTTTTACCACAACTTACACCGTACAACACAATTACACTAGTCCTTGGGAACCAGTCACATGACTTGTCTTAAGACAGGTCCTCTTTCCTCTAGGCGCGGGTTCAGGCAAGGCAAATTAATTTTACAAGGTGGCAATGCCGCGGCAGCTGATTACACTATGCAACAAAATAAAACTTTTTGATCTTTACTGAATCAATAACAACAACAATAATAACAAATGGAATGCGATTGTATCAAGTTTGTTTACTGAAGATTTTTTGGTGAATCAATTTACAGAAAAAACTAAATTTCATTTTCTGTAAAGGAATTCAATGAAATGGTAAATATTTTGTTTAGGAACAAATTTGTAAATATAAACAAAAATATCTCAAAAATTTTATTGAAAAAAACGTGTTTTTTTCAGTGAACAAATTGTTTAAATCTATGTTTTATAGAAAAAGAATGAATGAGAATTAACGCAACAACATTAACGAATTGATTCACTCAAAAATCTTCAGTAAACAAACTTGGTACAATCGCATTCCTTTTGCTATCATTGTTGTTGTTGTTATTTGTGTGTATGTCGTCACCTAGGTTATTTTGTTTTTTACATAACAGTTTTTCTTGTTGCTTTTGGTATTTGCGTTCTAAGTAAGAGTCAAACAAATAATTCAAAGATTATGTACAGAACATTTACTGAAAATCAAATTTATTTTTAGACAAACTTTTGTTTGAAATTTTTTTGGTGATAATTTTTTCTGTGATTCGTTAATGTCGTTGCATTAATTCTCATTCTTTTTTTTTTAGTCTTTAGATAAACATTCAGAGTTGAACACATTTAACAAAGTAAAATTTCATAAATGCCTAACGGATGATGATGACCCAGACAAAAACTTTGTTTGATATATTACAAAAAATGCAGTGAATATTTTAGTTTTATTAAGTAAACTATTTTGTTTAATATTTGTTAGTACTTTTAGACTAATTGTTTTATAAATTCAGACAAAAATGTTGTTTGATATTTTTCAGAATATATATTAAATCTTTATGTTTGATTTAGTAAATTGTTTTGTTTACAATTTGTAAATATTTTTAGACAAATTGTTTTATAGATTTAAACAATTTGTTCACTGAAAAAAAAATTTATTAGATTTATAGAAAAAAAAATTTGTTTGATCAAAAACAATTTTGTATGGTAAATAAAATTAGATTTTATCACGTAATGTTTTATAGCCAGGGAAACCGGAAATATGGCCTAAAAATGTGTTTTATTCGCATTAAATATCCACTAAAAATTAAACAATATACTCCCAAAATTTAGAAAAATGTGCTGTTAAAACTTTATAATTTCGCTTATAATTTACATAATATTCATTTTTGATACCACGAATTATATAGATATATCGGTGATATTATTGCATGTCCAAGAAAATAACGTCCACTTCAAAAGGGAAATAATGTCCATGGGTATGTCGAATAATGGCTTCGCAGAGTAAAGATTTGCTGCCTAGTCTAAAGTTCAAACTCTGCGAAGCCACTATTCGACATACCCAGAGAAGAAAACCTTTAAGACCGGCCAAGGCCGGCTATGCAAACAATCTTTACTCTGCAGTACCATTTGCACGAACTTTATTTGCATTTTTTATGGACATTATTTTATTTCCAAAAGTACATTGAACATTTTTAAAGCAGTGAATAACTGCGAATAAATCAACGAAATGAGGAAAATTAAAAAAAATGTTGGGGAACAAATAAATTGTAGTAAATTTAAAATGGAAAAATTTCAAAATTTTTCGATCACAAAACAGGGCTTAAATCGTCACATCCATGGATCGTATCGGCATCGTACTATAATGAATTACGTGACACGTCAATCGTATAAACTGTGTGGGATTACAGTACGTTCACGTATGTCACAATCCGAAAATTGCATTTTTACGTGACGAGTTGTATGTACTAGTGATGTTACGAATATTCGTATTCTTATTCGATTCGCCGAATATTCGCCTCTTTCATGATATTCGTATTCGCCAAACTCAAGCGAATATTTCACGAATATTTTGTGAATACGTTCAAAAAAATTATACATAAAAAATACTGAAAATTAAACAAAATATATTAATTTTTACTAAAAAAAAAATTTGTCTATACCGCAAAACAATAAACTTCTTTTAGTAAAGAAAAAAGAAATAAAATATATTTCACAACAACATGGTATTTAAAAAGTAAAGTCCTCTTAAATTAATTTATTAATCATGTTAAAGTGGTACTAACTATTTAGATTGAATATTCGTATTCGAATTCGCCGAATATTGTTTCAGATATTCGTATTCGTATTCGCGAATATTAAAAATTGATATTCGTAACATCACTAGTATGTACGTTCACGGATGTGACGATTTGAGCCCAGATCTTTTTTGTTGCTGTTTGAAAATATGCATATAAACATTTAAAAAAGCCTAAATATGCAGGAAAAATAGTAAAATATGCCAAAAGAAATTAGAAACATTTCGAAAATATGCGACAACTGCGAAATATGCAAAAACATGCTGTAAAATGTAAAATAGGCAAAAAATATGCACTAACAAACCAATGCCAAAATTCTTAAAAAGTTCTGAAACGTATAAATATCTTATTTGTGCCTACATACATCGCACAGAAAAAAACATGCAATTGCATATTTTCGGCTTCTCTGCATATAACTCTCTTATTATTTAGGGGATCTCTACGATTTTATGCTTAGTTTATTCAGCACAAAATTACCTTTTACGTGTAGGCTAAAAGGAAATTATTAAAAATATTTTTTCATATTGATGAAGCAACTTAAAATGAAATTCATAAAATTATTCCAACTTCCAGCCGAGGTAAATGGGCTGAAAGATGTGTCTTAAAAAAACATTTTTACATATAATTTAGCAACATGCATCTTTCTGCTGGTATACAAATCCGATTGGATGGCTTATTTTCTCTTTCATACATGGACGCTATAAGGACACACAAATTTTGACAAGTGTTTATAGTTTATGTTGTCATAATTATTAATATTTCTTTTTTGTAGTACATACTATTATTATAAAAAACAACTACATACATATGCATGTATTCGTCAATTTGTTTACATTGAACTCAATTTTTGTTATCGATTTTCCAATTAACATGAATAATATTTCGTTTAAAAGAGCAAAAAACCAGTAACTATTCATTTAAAACGTATTAAACTAATTCTGTTTTTGGAATTTACATTAAACAAATATGTGCTTATAGGTAGTATACATATTGTACATACATAATGCGAGTATGTTTATATGAATGTACTAGGTATATTAAATAAATATTTATAATTTCAGTAAATATTAAAATGTAAACATTAATATCGTAGTGTAAATAAACAGTACAAATTTAATCAAAATACATACATATGTATATACATACATACGTAAGTATATTTCCATACATACATACATATACTACATATGTGCCACAATCGTCATTGTTACTTCCGTATGGATCTTGCAATAATAAAAAAAAAATTTCAGAGCTTTTCAGTTTTTTAACCTCCCCAACCTCTTTTTACACTCTTTACCAAACTCTATGTATATTATCGGTAATCTGCTCTCCTCTCTGTCGTATTTATAACAATTTTGTTGTTGTTTCAAATTATATTTTTGACCCCCTTTTGCGTTTTGCACAACCAGGCAGGCTGGCAAGCTGCACAATGAATGAAACAATAAAAACAAAACAATCATTTATGAATTTGTTTGAAGTGACTAAAAACAAAAATTAAAAGAAAAACAGACCAACTGAATGACTGACTGACTGCCACAAAGTCAAAACAAAATGAGTACAATGACTCATACTTAAGTACAATATGTAATTATGTATGTATGTATGTGCATTAGGGGGTTGATTTTTATGAATGGACAAATATGATATATGAAAATCGTGGGAAGGGATATGATTCTGCGAAGAGTTCTAAGCAGCTATGCCTTAGAGACCATGGGTCTAAAATGGATTTCGAGCTTGCGGAAATTTCAAAATATGTTGTAAGTAAGGTAGAGTTCGATAAAGAAAATAATTAGCCATTATGTTGTAAACAAGCAATACTGCAGATGAATGAAACCAAAAGAGCTGCTGAGGTGAATTAACAGACTGAGCTTCAACCAATGGAGCCAATGGCGTCTGTTGGCCGCCATATTGAATTTCGACTAATGTCATATCTTTAGTGACACTCCCCGAATTAAATCGTGTAAATCGGTCTACGCGTTCGGTTTATATAGTACCGCAAAGGAACACACATACATACATACATAGGCTGATAAACACAATACCCTTCTTAGCGTCGCGCAGTCGGGTAAAAATTAAAAATTGAGGTTTTTTGCCAACTCCATACGATCGAAAACAGACAGATATATGTATAGTGTTGCGAAGATGTAGAAATAACAAACAGAAAAAACAAAAAACTCGAAGTGTGCAATTCTCAGTGAAAAAATAATAAATTAGTGTAAAAATGCACTAACATTATGTAGAAAAATTAAATAAAACAAGTGTGTTTATGTGATATTTGAAAGTGCAATTAATAATAAAAGCGTAAATGAAGCGTTTTACTCGCTTGTGTGTGTGATTGTGCATGTGTGTTTGTTTGGCAGCACAATTAGTTGAAAATAGCATAAACAAGCTACAAAATGTACAAAAACTTGAAAAAATATGTATGAAATTCGAAAATATAGTTTTCTAGTGTATAAAACATTGAATTTATCTATTGAGCAATTCTATTTAGCCGTGTGTGACCATTTTACACAAATTTTTTTGTTATAAATCAAGAGTATAAAATTATTTACTTAAAAAAACGTTGCGGCTCACAAGGACATTAAACTTTAAGTCGTTGAATAACGGATCGACACTGATAGAACATGATTTCTGCTCAGAATGGTCGTCAGAAAACTGCGACGTGTGTGACCTTACAAATCTTAGTTTTAAAGAATTATGACTTTTAGTATAAATTCTGTAGAATTTTGAGTACAAGGTACGCAATGATTTTGGTATAGTTATCTGTTCAAAGTGTTTTTAATTGTATTGTGTATTTACTTTTTGACAAAAAATTATTTTTCTTATAAAAAAAACTATTTTTAAAATTAGACAGGTGTGAACGACGGGTGTGACCTAGTACGAAAATTTAAAAAATTCGAAGATATAAAACTTTTTATTAATTTAATTAATATAAATAATATAAATATAAACTCATAAGAAAATAATAAGACATTAAGTTATTTGCTATCCGTTCTATTATAGACAGCAGAATACTCTAGCTGAATATTTTTTTTAAATCCAATAAAAAGCAAAAAGAAGTATATTCTTTCCAGAGATAACGGTTTTTATTAATAATGAGAAAGGTAATAAAAGAAAATCTGAAATAAATATTAAACATACAAAGAGGGAGAGCAAAATGTTTCTTGCATGGTCATTTAAAAATAATAAATAGTGTATTTTTTTATTTTTTATATAATTGTCATTCTCTAAGAAACATCATTGTCATTCTCTGAAAAACATCATTGTCATTCTCTAAAAAACATCATTGTCATTCTCTAAAAAACATAAATTTTTTAAACATGAGAAAATTATTTTTTCCGTTTTACGTGGAATCACTCTATTATATTTTTAAGGAATCACAATTTCATATTAATTGCGGCAGAAAATTAATATGAAAGCAAACAGTGAAAAATTTGTGTTCCCTTTTGCTACTCTGTACGGTGGGAGTAGGACAAATTAGTATAACCTATCCTTCTCTCTTTTGTCACGTCTGTTTAGCCTGTGTCTGGGTACCTATAAACTGCTTCAAGTACTGCTGCAAGTACTAATCCTCTGATTTTTATCGTGAAATTTTATTTGCACAATACTGAACTGTCACACCAATTTTATATCATTCGGAGGGGCTCTGGCCCAATCACTCCTTGGTTTTATACGAATTAAGTTCACTTACAAAGAAAGAAACAGCAAATGATAGAAAGGAGCAGCTATACAAATTGTAAACAAAACGTAATGTTCTCTTTAAGTGTTGCCAACTTTTTATTTATAATAAAACGACAACAGAAAAAAAAGGTGGCAAAAAAGAAGCGCTTAATCGTCGAAATCGTGCATAAACCGCTACTTTGGCAACACTTGGTTTGAAATGTCAGCATTAGGTTGAAAATTTTTAAATTTTTTTACAGACCCTCATTTTTATCGATAACATTAGTTTAACAAGTAGCTTTGACAATATAGCTGAACTCTTTGCACCTGGGTAAAATTTGCTATTATATTATATTTGCACTGTTTTATTATATTATATGTCCAACTTAAAAAATTAAGAAAAATGTAGTGTTATAAGGGCTTCAGGAATTTCCCCCCAAGATCGAACCCATTTTAGATCCATGGTTTCTAAGGTAAAGTTGCTTAGAACTCTTCGTAGAATTTTATCCCCTCAACGATTATTTGTCAAAAAAAAATCGACCCGCTCTAATGTGCATATCTCTTTTTAGATGAAAAAAAAATTTTTTAATATCACACATATTTACACAAAATATTCATTTTTTCTTCTGAGAAAATGAAACAAAACAAAAAGAAAAAATTAGCTGCAATAAAATTGCATATTGAACACTCACACACACACTCACACATATACGTACTTACATACATATTATAAATATATTTAGATCTCACACAAACCGATATTTGTCTAAAAACTTGTACGGTGAAGGGAAAATAAAAAAAATAGAAGAAAATATTTTTGCCATAAGTGGGCGTAAGAAAATACTTTGTAATAATAATATTGTATAAAAATACATAAGTAGAAATATTTTTTCATTATTCAAAACGTTTCGTGTTACATCAGAGTACTATGTGCATATGTATGGATGTATGTATGTATGTGAATGGTTTTTTATATAAAAATTCTATTGTAATAAAAAGGAAAATTTAACTTTTTACCGTTAAAATGACACGTCGGAATTTCGAAATATACAAGTACATCATTACCTACACATACATACGTATTGAAAAATGTGTTAGAAGTCACGTTATTTGTAAATTGTTATACCTAAGTGTTAGTTATTAAGAAAAAAAAAAGACTATTAAATACAAATATGTCTAGAAAAGCAATTAAATGGAAGTTTAAACGATTCAAGGTGGCATAACACATAAGATTGTCATTTACAGCGCCATTAACCTAATTCCTTTTTTATAATTAATGAACATGCACTAAAAAAACCTGATGAAGCATTTAAAAATATTAATAATAATAAGCTTTCGTAATTATGTAATTCGTCTATAAGTCCCAGAAAATCCCGAAATTTGAAAATTAAGAGATTTACGATAGTTTTTACTAGGGATGTAACGATACGCCGTTTTGCCGATCCGATACGAATACCGATATTTAAAAATAAATATCGCCGATACCGATTCCGATACCGATACGAATATTGAAATTGAGTTCAAGTTTAGATCAACAAAACTCAAGTGCAATTTTTTTATTATACAAAATTACATTGTAAGAGAGAATATTTAAAATTGATTTTAACCCAGTATAAAAAATTGGAAGTAATTTTTAAGGAGCTACATTTTCTTTGCTTCAAAAAAATCTATATTAAAAATATGCAGATAATTAGTAGAAAAGCAAGAAAAAATTTTTAATTCCTTTGTAATTTTAAAAAATACTCGCCATGCTTTTTAAAAAATCGATTTTTTAAAGAACATTTATCAACTAATATTCTTCTAAATAACGTAATAGCTTAATTATTAAAAGTCTTCTAAAACTTTATTTTTATTCACTTAAATTTACATGAAAATAAAGTTTTGAGTTTAAATTCGCATAAAAAAAATTGTGAAAATTGGTAATTTGTCCTAGCATCGCTTCCAATTCGGTGATTGGTAATGGAAAAACAAAACTTCTTGCAATGGCAAGGATATGTAAAACTAATTAGAAATTATCCAAATTTGCAATATGTACTTCCGGATCGCGAATTCCTCATTTTTATGACTTCTTTGGATTGTCTTTTTGCTGGAATAAGATTTAAAAAACAACGACTTGAATTTGAATTCATGGTAAAATTAACAAAAAAGTAAATAATTTTTTTACAAAATAACAGCATAAAATATTATTAATTTTTAAAATTGATATTAATAAGATTTAAAAAATAACGAAGAGCATTTAATTCATGGTAAAATTGAACAAAAATAAATTATTTGTTAAAAAAATCTCTGAAAAAAATTTTCAAAGTATCGTCGTATCGACAGTAAAATATCGCCGATACCGATGTATCGGAAAATCTGAAGTATCGCCGATATATCGGTATCGGTATCGGTATTCGTTACATCCCTAGTTTTTACATCAATTTACAGAACAGGCCCGACTAAATATGGTGGTGTAACTTTTCCCTTTTTAACAACACAACATAAAACGGTGTAAATCTCCTGATATTTTTGAGGATTTGTTACGGAGCTGAAAATTTAAAAAAAACAGCCTGTGACAGACAGGCGGACAGCGTAGCGAAAACAATAGGGTTTCTTTCTTTACACTTTTGGTGTACGGAACCCTAAAAACGTAGTGAAGGAGGAGCTGACACAGATAATGTGGTAATTTCATTCAAAATCGCAAAAAAATTCGTAGTTGAACCGAGAAAATCGTAAATTTTGAAGCACTTTCGAACATGCACCAAACGTGTTTTTAATTGAGGGGGTGAAAAGCAAAGGGGTACAAGTGCCAAAACTAAAAAAAAATTGAGTTATATGCAGGAATCAATACTTAATACTAGGGATGTAACGATACGCCGTTTTGCCGATCCGATACCGATATTTAAAAATAAATATCGCCGATACCGATTCCGATACCGATACGAATATTGAAATTGAGTTCAAGTATAGATTACCAAAACTCAAGTGCAATTTTTTATTATACAAAATTACATTGTAAGAGAGAATATTTAAAATTGATTTTAACCCAGTATAAAAAATTGGAAGTAATTTTTAAGGAGCTACATTTTCTTTGCTTCCAAAAAATCTATATTAAAAATATGCAGATAATTAGTAGAAAAGCCAGAAAAAATTTTTAATTCCTTTACAATTTTAAAAAATACTCGCCATGCTTTTTAAAAAATCGATTTTTTAAAGAACATTTATCAACTAATATTCTTCTAAATAACTTAATAGCTTAATTATTAAAAGTCTTCTAAAAGTTTATATTTATTCACTTAAATTTACATGAAAATAAAGTTTTGAGTTTAAATTCGCATAAAAAAATTGTGAAATAATGGGTAATTTTTTATCCTTTTTCCTTGAGGAAAAACCATTATAGAACACCGAAAAAGAAATTTGTCCTACCATCGCTTCCAATTCGGTGATTGGTAATCGAAAAACAGAAATTCTTGCAATGGCAAGGATATGTAAAACTAATTAGAAATTATCCAAATTTGCAATACTTCCGGATCGCGAATCCTACATTTTCATGACTTCTTTGGAGTGTCTTTTTTTGCTGGAATAAGATTTAAAAAACAACGACTTGAATTTGAATTCATGGTAAAATTAACAAAAAATAAATAATTTTTTTTTGCAAAATAACAGCATAAACTTTATTAATTTTTTAAATTGATATTAATAAGATTTAAAAAATAACCAAGTGAATTTAATTCATGGCAAAATTGAACAAAAATAAATTATTTGGTAAAAAAAAACTCTGAAAAAAATTTTAAAGTATCGTCGTATCGACAGTAAAATATCGCCGATACCGATGTATCGGAAAATCTGAAGTATCGCCGATATATCGGTATCGGTATTCGTTACATCCCTACTTAATACCATATCTATTACTCTACAAAAATTCAGACCTGTACGATGACCTCAAGAGGCGGCATGTATTAGAAACCAAAAACATTTTGTATGAAAATGCATGGGAACAAATAACTTTGAAGCTAAACTACTCAGAATTTTCTTTTTCGCACTTGTACTCCTTTGCTTTTAAGCAAAGAAAGACAAAATTTTCCAAAAATTCCAAGTAGAAACGAGAAAATTGAAAATTTTTCAAATGTTCGAAATTTAGAACCATTTTCGATCATGCACCAAATGTGTTTTAAATTCACAAGATATTTATAATTTCACTAAGCAGAGACAAAAATCTCCAAGAAAAAAAAGTTGCAGCTGAACCGAGAAAATCGAAAATTGCTCGTATGTTCGCAATTTTTATGGCTGATCTCAGAGTGCGCGCTATAAGCGATGATATAATATTACGCTACAACTCGCTATAAACCACTGCATCTGTTTTATTATGTGATCGCTTAAAAGATGTCAGAGTGAAAGCGCAGCGAGAAGCGAGTACGTGCTATAAAGCAGGTTGTGTAATGGTTTGTTGCTTGTTATCGCTTCGTCTGTTTTTTGTTTGTTTATTTCTTGCGAGTTTTAAAGAAATATTTTATGATTTTTTTAACACGCTTTTTCAGATTCTTAAAGTTATTATTAATTTATGGCTTAACTGTATAGATTTTTATACCAATTTTTTAAATATTATTTTTAACAAAAAATGCATATACATACTAAAAGTAAAAAAAATTATGTATTATAAACTAAACAACTCGCTTTGCTCAATCTAGCATCCACTCTGACATATTGTAGCATTTGTATAGCAAAAACTATTATCGCTTCTAGCTTAACTTCGCTTGTAGCGCGCTCTCTGACATCTGCCTAACATGCACCAAACGTGTTTCTTTCTAATTCACACAATAATTACAATTTCACTTAATAAAGACAAAAATCTCCAGAAATTCCAAGTTGAACCGAGAAAATCGAAAAATTTTCGTATGTTGGAAATTTTTAAACATCAAATGTGTTTTAAATTCACACAATACTTACAATTTCAATAAAGAAAGACAATAATCTCAAAAAATGTCAAGTTGAAGTGAGAAAATCTAAATTTTTCGAATCTTCGAAATTTGCTTTGAATAACAAAAATCATGCTTTCTTTGGGGGGTAAAACAAAATTTTTTGAAAATGAAAAAATACTAGTCACAAACACTAGTCCCAAAAACTTGCAGCTGCGGATTTTTTGATTTTCAGCGTTATCGTAATTTTCCGGCGAAATGCCGGGGAACTCCTGGGATTTTTGGTCTAATTTTTTGGGAATCTCCAATTTGGTTTGTGTCTGCTAAATGGTTTCTGACTTGGCTAAGTGCTTCGCGGCAGTTATAGCTGAAGGTGTCTACTACTTACTAACATTACGACTAAGTCACAGAACCGATTTTTATGAAATTTAGAACATAGACAGATTTAAGTCTAGAAAGAAACATAGGTTATATGTTTTTTAAAAGCTAGGACCACGAGGGGCGGTATGGAATAATTTCTGCCCTTCCAAAACCAAATTTAATGAAAAACATGAATAGATCTGAGTCTAGAAGGCACATAGGCTACATATAAATTTTCAAAATAAGACCACGAGGGGGCTGGTGGTAAGGGGTAATTGCTGCCTCTTTGAAACTATCTCGTCAATTTTGATGAAATTTAAAACTTGGATAGATCTGAGTCCGGAAGAACTCATTTGTAGGTGATATATTTTTCAATAGTAGGACCACGAGGGGGAGTAAACGGCATTTTCTGCCCTTACGAAACTATCGAACCAATTTTAATGAAATTTAAAACATTATTAGATCTGAGTCTGATAGGAGACAAACGATATATATATTTAAAAAAATAGGGTGTGTAAGGGGCAATTTCTAAGGTAAGTATCGCCCATGTTCTGGAAAACGCAGCGTTTTCAAATCGCTTACGATTTGAAAAACGCAAAACGCATTTCGGCATGTTCTGACAACCGGGCGATTTGCTAGCGTTGTGCTATTTTCCGAAATTGTGTTCGAGCAATGAAACATATTTTTTATTATAAAAAATATAAGCAAACAAATAAATTTTAAATTAAAATGCCTACAGCGTTCCTGCTTGCTATACTCTGGCTTTAAAAAAACTAGAATCATCGTCAGTTCATAAGTAGACAATTGAGACAGACAATTGACAAACTCAAAGCAACTTTTTAAATTGCATGTTTTTAACTAAAATTATGAAAAAATGTTACAGTGTTTTTCTTCAAATAAAAAGAAAACATATTAAATTTAAATTGTGCATCATTTGATTTTCTCTTTAAGGTACAGATTAAATAAAATAGACCAGACCGCTTCAGTATATACTAGCGGTTTGAAAACGCCAAATTTCTAGCGTTTTCGTTTGTCAGAACACCTGCTTGGCGTTTTCAAATCGAAAACGCCAGTTTTAAGCGATATGCGTTTTTCAGAACATGGGCATATAACGTAAGGAACAAAGTTCCAATCCGGTGTCACACGACACTGTTTTCTTTTTTTTACTGCCGACTTCACGATGTCGAAAGTGTTCTTTCTTTCGTACAATTACATTTAAAACACAATTTTAAAATTTGTTTTTATAGTTTCACTAGACAAAAATCTCGAAAAAAATCGAATTTGTAACGGAAAAAATCGCCAAAACAAACAAAAAAACACCAAAAATCGCTAAAAAAAAATAACACCAAAACGAAAAAAACGGTAGAACTAAAAACCGCCCAAAAACTACAAAAAAAAGTGGGGAACTCTTCGTGTGTGAGTCAAAGTCGTTCTTTATAGAATTTGTTTAATATTAACTTTTTTGCAAACTTTTTCTTTTTTTTCCTTTTTTTCTTTTTAATTCAAACTGAGGAAGAACCCTAATAGACATCATTTCTCATCATTTTGTATGCTATTTTATTTGTATTCATCAAATTCGTTTTATTAATATGATTATTTTTTCAAAAATCTCAATTTTCTTTAGTTTTGTCCAGCATTCCGGAAAGTCATTAGAGTTTCATATATTTTTATTTGCAAACTTGGCTTTGTGTTGCTGTCAATGATTTAAAAATATTTACTTTTTTACAGCCAAATGTAATTTGTTGTGGCTTGCAAAAAAAATACAATATTGATAATTTATTTAAATTGACTTTTTATTTATTTATTTTGTTTTTTGCTGAGTTGTTAATTGATGATGAATGGATTAAATTTGTTCTATGTACAATACCAATTTATATTTGATTTTTTTAATGGCCATTTTAATGCCGAGTTCATGGTCCAAGAATAATCTAATAACTAAGTACTTGGCAGAAAAAATAAATACAATATTAATGCGCACTTTTATACATACATAAGTACGTACATATGTATATATGTATGTTTGTTGTGTGTGTTTGCCGACTAAAAAACAAGTCCACTAAAATCATCCGTCGTCAGTTCAAAATTACTTACAACACATATACCATATTTACACTACGCAACTTTGTTGCATGCAACTCTCTTTTTTCAGTGAGAAAGACAGAGAAGAAATACAAAATGCATACATTTCTATTTCAACACTCTCACTTAAAATTAAAATTGCACGCAACAAAGTTGCATGGTGTAAATATGGTATTAATGTTGTAAAGTGGACATCAAAATTTGAAATGCTATTTTTACATCTATAAGTATAGAGATTCTTGATTTGAAGACTTGATTCTATTAGAACAGAAATCTGGTGGTATTCTACTACAATTCTTAGAGGTTTGCATATGGAAAAGTAAAAAACCATGTGAATCACAAGTTTCAGAAATATTGGAGAAAAAGTAAAAAAATCTTTTGAAAAATTGGCGGGTAATGTGGTAGGTATGCTTTGGTCTAATGATGTGTCTTACCTTACCTTCATATATTCCGCAACCCATTTCCTTATGACATCCCAGCAAACCAAAACATTCGAAAATAATATCGCATTCGAACGATGCGCACATTTTTCTCGGACAAAACAGTCGCGAACGGCTATCGAAGTCGGAAAGAGAAAGAGCTGCTAGAGCTCACTCGTCGCTCAGTTTGTGGCAGCAAATCTTTCGATTTCGATGCTTCGCTGACAAATCAATAGCGAACCAATATCGAAGAATTATCGATACCACAAAAATGCAGGAAAAAATAATTTTTCAAGATTGTTATCTCTATTTTTTAATTTATCTATTTTATTGTAAATGGAATAATTATTTATTTTAAATTTTAACTTACGCTGCATTCAATCAGATTCGAACACGGTACCTCCAGGCTAACAGATTAGCACACGTCCACTAGACTATCGTGGCAAATTTTTTTCTATTTTATTGTAAATGGAATAATTATTTATTTCAAATTTTAACTTACGCTGCATTCAATCAGATTCGAACACGGTACCTCCAGGCTAACAGATTAGCACACGTCCACTAGACTATCGTGGCAAATTTTTTTCTATTCAATTATAGCACACATGAATGTAAATTACACATTCGATAAATTATCGAAAATAGTTCAATGCTGCGAACATTCACATTTTATGAAGTTTGGCAATTGAGCTTATTGTCGCAACATTATCGACAAAAGCTCGTATTTGCGAACATTCGATTTTTTTTAGATTCACGAGCATTTATCGAACAAATTTGTTTCGAAAATTCTTCGTTTTAGCGAACCTTCTTTTATTTCGAATCTCAGGTTTAGTGGGATCTCTTTTTGACATGCTTATTTATGCATGTGACATGATTATGTGATGATACATGCTTATTTAATGCAGTATATCACATTAGAAGCCTTTAGCTATGCCACATTAGCCGAGCAAGCGGTTTATTCAAATAATTATTGAATTACAAATATATGTACAGTAAATATGCAATATTGTCCAAGTGTTCTTCACTAACCTTTGACTTTAAAATGAAAGTAATGAAGTTTAAAACACTTGCACAAAAAAGTCAACCACGCAACTACCCATATTTTACGATTTACGATTATAAGCTTTTTGAGGTTGGCTGCCAATGGTGGGTAGGAACTAGGGATGTGAATAAATAATCGATTTTTATTTTAATCGATTATTTCTTTTTTTTCATTATTGATTTTTTGTAATCGATTTTTAGTAAATCGATTATAAGAATTACCCATTTTTAGCCGATTTTTGTAAATAGTGCCATCTTTGCGATGGATAAAAAAATGGGTAAGTTTACTGAACAAGTCGATTAAAAAAAAGTCAACGTTTCATTGTATTTGGCATAAATAAACTAACACATTCTCTAATATGATGAACATTATAGGCTTTTTCCACTTACCTACATCTAACATCTACCATCAATTTGCGCTAATATACAGGTGGCTGGCTATATGAAGGCAACAAATACAACAAAAGCTAGATTATGCTTGTCAAAAAATACACTTGTTTGACGTAATTATACACAAAACTACCAGAACAAAAAATAAGTAGTAGGCGGAACGCTGCCACCTGTACACTTTATTATGCCGCTTTTTAGCGATGACACTAAATTTATCGAATGATGGTGGGTGGAACAAATTGAGATAGGAACATTTTATATGTCTGCTACGGTATTCATTTTAATCGACTTTTCAATTGTTTGATTAATCAATTAATCGAAATTGAGGTTTTTAAATTACTCGAACAATCGGATAAAGCTTTTATTTCGTTCGAGTTATTCGAGTAACTTTTTCGGTTAAAATTTATTCGAGTTAATCGAAAACCTTTTGAATATACTCGCTTTTTTCTAATTTTTGTTTTGAAAAATTTTTAAAATCTAGTTTTATTGCCGTGTTATATATTTTTTTAATGAAAATAGTGGATCATCTAAAATAATACGCTATGCATTGCTTTAAGAAGTTTCTGCTTTGGGAAAAATTTTATGATCATATCTTCGTCCCACTTTATGCAGGGTAATTCATTAAATAACACTGGTTTGGAAATTTTTACTTTTGGAATGTTTAAATGTAGCATTTTTTTATGTCATTAGGATGTGCTGAACATGAGAAAAATATTTTGTTTTTTTTTATTTCGGCCATTATCCGTATAACCGCTCATTTGTGTTTTTCTATGTATGCTTCTCTTTAAAGCTCCATTCAGCGTGAAATGATGACTCGAATAAAATAAAATCTTGTTTTAAAGGCTTTTAAATTACGCGTCCAATAGTCGCTTATTTGCTTCGATCGGATAAAAATGACTGAGTTGCAGTAAATCAAAGTTAAAATTTAATGAAATTTTTAATGATTTTCAACAAGTGTTTGTCATTTCAGAAGCTGTTTTGTATAACAAAAAATAACAAATTCTATAGTGTAATAATTTTATTGAAAAGCCCATTCGATGTGCAACATTTTAAACTATAATGGACGCAAATTGGACAGAAACTGAAAATCCTATGATAAAAAAAACGAAAACACTAGCATTTAAATTTACTATCTACCAACTACTTGGTATCGAAATATTTTCTTAATTTCAAATATGTATGTAATTATTGATCGATGCAAATATTTCCGAACTATTCTACAAGGTAACAAAAATTGTTCTTTCACCCCCATTGTTGCTGTATATTTCACTTAATTCGTTAATATCTACATCAAGCTATGCTAGTCCAATAGTATCTCATAACGATTGAATTGAATGGCAAATTTTATAAAATTAAAATATTTTGCCAATTTTAGTTAAGAAATCTTAAAAAATTCATAAAAAAAAGAAAATTTACATAAAACTTTTTACTCGAGTTATTCGATTAATCGCCTTAAATTACTCAAACAAATTTTTACTCGAAATTAGAAATTTTTGTTTGATCGAACATTATTTGACTTCAATTTTCCGATTAATCGATCAAACATTAATCGAGTGAATACCCTAATGTCTGATTTTACACACATCAGTTTTTCTTGAAGCAACTTTTATTTTCTTGTGAGAAAGAACGAGAGAGGAATATATTTTATGTATTCCTCTCTCGCTCTCTCTCGCTCTTTCTCACTAGAAAATAAAAGTTGCTTCAAGAAAAACTGATGTGTGTAAAAGCCGACTATTGATGTTGAAATATGTTGGCCGTTCAGCCCTGTATAATTCTTATGGGAAAATTCGCAAATTGATGGTAAATGTTAAATGTTGGTAAGTGGAAAAAGCCTATTAAATTGGACTATCATTCTCGTTGTTTTCGTTTTACACATTGAAAAATACAAAACAAAACGAAAGCAAATGTTTCATTTAGTTTATTTTCCTACTCTAGTACTGGAACGGACATAATGTGAGCTATTTTAGATTAGAAATTTGCCACAGATATATGTACAGAAAAGTGATGAATCGATTATTTTTCGTAAAAAAATAGATTTTTTTTAAATCGATTTTTCACAAATCGATTTATTTCTACATAAAAAAACTGATTATTGAATAATCGATTTTTCCGAATCGAGGTCACATCCCTAGTAGGAACTCGTCCCGAGGGAGATTTTTTTAAGCTGGCTGGCCACACCATTGTGGTGCTATTTGCGGCATGCAACAATATGGCATGCAGACTATTTGCATAACATCCAAAAATCTAATACAGTAACGCACTCTAACTTTCTGAGACCATTAGACTATTAAGATTTTTTTTTCGGTTTGTGTACAAAGCTTTTGTATAAGTAAAAAGCAAATACTTTTCTCGCTTCAAAACCTGCATTGTTGTGACGCTATGAAATCAGCTTCTGAACAAGCTCATATTTTAAAGCTAATTATAAAGCGCTTTATTTCTTTAGTGCTTCAAAAATCATGAAAATTTTTTACTGGGTAGTGACAATAGTTGGTGAGTGATCTGAAGACAAATCTAAAACTATTAAGATTGATAATGTAATTCCTAAGCTCTTAGTTTTAGAGAAAATCAGCTATACATATTACCCGCCTATACCGCATTACCCGAACTGACTTTATGTACGTATTAGGGATTCTACTCCCTAACAATGGGGATTCAATTATTTATTTCCCAGCTTTTCTTCATTTCACATTTCAGAAGCCATTAAGTTTCAAATATGGCCAGTCATATAATAAATTGCAATGATGACTTTAAAATTTTGAATACGATTTTCTTTGTACATAAAATTGCTTTGTTTTTTAAGAAAGAAACAATTATACAACAATATAAGACAACCTTGATATTGTATAAAATACACACAATAATGTTTACTAATTTTTACTTAATTTGTCTACATATCTTTTTTGTTAATTCTATTTGTTAGAAATCTTTTAATGAACCTTCATGCGCGAATGATTTTGTAAAGATTTTCTTAACAGTTTCTTTCAACTGATTTCTAAAAAAAAAAAAAAAAAACAATTAAGGGTGCTATATTTGGCAATGCTGAATGTTTTATACCCTTCACCAAGTCATAAAAAGTGTATATCGTATGTATACACAGAAAAATTTTATATAAAAATCGTCGAAAATAAGTTTAAGATGTTTCATGTTAAATCAACATGATTTTGCAATAACCTTCAAAGAACATTTAATATTCCAATACAGTTAAAACAAAATGAAGCAGTTACTGAAATAATACGAAGAATTGTGTTGAAACGAAATTGTTTCAAGTTGAAACCACGTAAATTTTATACTGAAACAACACGAAGAATAATGTTGAATCAAAGCTATTTCAAATAGAAACAACGTGAATTTGATATTGAAATAATACGAAGAATTACGTTGAATCAAAGTAATTTCAATTTGGAAATTCGTGAATTTGATACGAAGAAGTTTCTCCCCTTTTTAACATGTTCGTACAGCAGCATATCGGTACATGAAACTATGTGTTCTTTTCATCTGAGGTGTAAGGTATGTTCAGCAACTTTGTAGAAAATAATAGGTTAAATATTTTGTGTGGAACATATTAACCCTCTAACTCCGTAACATAACGGTCATTTTTTTGGCTCTTTTCTAACAAATCGTAAAAAACATCCCTAAAATGGCGGAGTGCGGTGATGAAATGTTCTACAAAAATGTTGGCCAAAAAGTTTTACTATAGGTCTTCAAAGACAAACAAGCTCCAGACACAACTTATCGCCAGAAATCATTGAAAACTTAAACTATGCTTAAGGGTTAACTTCATACTTATTCACAATTGGTACTCGGCATAGGAAATCTTGTAAGCAGTACGTTAGAGGTACAAGATGTGTTTAATATTTTTATGTAAAGCATCACGAGAAACATTTTTGTGGAACATTTTAACTCTGTAACTCTTCGTTGTATGGGCCTTTTTGTAAATTTAAAAAAAAAAAGTGGGGGCTTTATAAGCCTTTTATAATTGTTATCTCGCATTTTAGCGTTTTTTTCCCTTTTTATCGAAATTTTTCGTTTTGACGGTTTTTTCTGATTTGTTTTTCATTTTAGTGACTTTTCCAGTTTAGTGTGTTTTTTTAGATTTGTGAGATTTTTTTTAGGAATTTCCCCGTTCCGGCTATTTTATACCGGTTTGGCGAATTCCGTGTTTTTAATTTTCTTGTTTGTATCGATTTTTTCAGTTTAGGCGATTTTTTTTTTCGTTTCGAGTAGTAGCGACTATTTTCTGTTTTCTGGATAATTTAGTCTTTTTAACGATTTTTTTTTTAATTATTGCGATCTTTTCTAACGTTTGATAATTTTTTCCAGTTTAGCAATTTTTTCCCGTTTTGGCGATATGTATTTTCCTTTTTAGATTTTTTTTCCAATTTTAGTAATTTTTCTCGTTTTAGCGATTATTTTAGTTTCTGTGATTTTTTTCCCGTCACAGCGTCTTTTTCCAAATTTTGCAGATGTTTTTCCGTTTTAGCAATTTGTTCCCGCTTTGGCGATTTTTTTTTTTTTTGTTTCGGAAATTTTTTCCAGTTTAGTGATTTTCTCTGTATTGGCGACATTTTTCGTTTTCGCGATTTTTTCCGCTTTTTTTATTTTTCTTCTTTTTGTTTTGGCGACCTTTTTAACTTTTTTTATTTTTATACGTTTTGTTGATTTTTCGTTATGCCGTTTTTTTTCGTTTTAGTGATTTTTTCGTTATGGCAATTCTTTTTCCAAATTTTGGTATGTAATTTTTTCCGCTTTAGCAATACGAGTATTTCCCCGTTTTTGCGTTTTTTTTTTTCTTTTGGGCGATTTTGTTTTCGTTTTGGTGTTTTGTTTTCGTTCTGGCGATTTTTACCAGAAAACTTCATAAAGCTATACTTGACAGATAATTTTAATATAGAGAACCGCTAGACGTATCAGAGTCATAAATAAAAATTAACAAAGACATGGGGAAACATAAAAAAGTAGGTTTTGTGACATTTCAATAATGAACCGATTTCGGTAATTTCGAATAGAACAATTCTTCTGGACATATTCCAGCAGGATGGATCCATAATTTAAGAGCATATGTTATTTAGGGCTTTCATGAAATGAATTTTAGCAGATTTTTAAATAAAACATAATTTTTCATTAAATAAATATTTTTCACTTATTTTTGTTTCAAAGATAAACGGGCACGTTCTGTATTTCATGTGGAATTAAAATGTGCATTGTTGTTGTAAATTACTATTTATAATAAATTAATATCATAATTTCACATGAAATACAGAACATACCCAAAAATAAGATTTTTCATTAACTGAATATGCGAACTCTATGACACTTCCAAAAACTTTATTTACAAAGAAGCGGCAACTTAGCGCTTAATTAAAAAAAAATCAAAATAGAAAAAAATTAAAGGAGTCAAGTTTTATGTCAAAAAAAAAGAGAGGTTCCAAGTGGGACATTGCGAAGAGAATAGCATTGCTTTTGGAATAGGGCGTCGAAGAACAACCATCATCTCTCGATTGCAAACCTGCTTCGGAGGAAGCAGTAGTTTTAAAGTAGAGCATAAGTTGCTCTATATAATTTTCTTATCATGGATCCTAACCTATACTTTTGCACATGACATGATACATATGTGTGTATAAGCACGTAAACACTGACGATAAAATATTTGCTCTAAAAAGTAATTTATTTCAATTGTGCACAATCAACATTATCATCATCATCATCATGATTATTATCTGGAAATGGCATCGAAAGCTATGATAATTCAGTTTGTGTATAAACAACAAACATACATTACGCACCCTAAAACAAAAATTGTCACTACTCAAATTTTGTCGACGTTGTTTTTTTTTATATATTCTGTTCACAGAATATGGGGGTTATTCCATATTTCCATAGAAATTTTGTTTTAATGTACACTTCAAGCACACATTATTTTTTTTATAAAAATGGAGCTACTCGTAAATCTCTAACGACGCAAAACTTTACTTTACATCAGTCTTCTTTAATACGGCAACAACCAGAATTAAAAAAAAATCAAGCAAAGTCACCGTGTAAGTCCCGTATAAAGCCTGGTACTCTGTTCAACATTTCTCGTGAAATACGGTAAAAATAACATGTAAAAACAATTGGCATGAATTGTTTAGGAAAAAATTTTGCAGAAGAAGTACTCTCTCTGTTTATCTTGCGAAAAATACATGAAATGAATCTGCCACATTTTAAGTTGTCATGCGAAATAATATCATGAGTGGCATTTGTTTCGCATGGAATCTACAACAAACACATGGGGTTTTTTGCAAATGTAAGAAATTGTAGCATAGTTTCA
Source organism: Panzeria rudis (assembly GCA_956483635.1). Classification (NCBI taxonomy): domain Eukaryota; kingdom Metazoa; phylum Arthropoda; class Insecta; order Diptera; family Tachinidae; genus Panzeria; species Panzeria rudis. The sequence goes on along the minus strand of OY101448.1, from coordinate 45,452,774 downwards.
AGGGCTAATTAATATTGGATACATGTAAAATTTTTTCTACGATATAATCAATGTTGCTCAACATTTTTCACAAAATTGTGCAGAGTTCTAGGCTTTAAACATGGTAATCTGTTCATCATTTCGTGCGAAATGTATTCAGAAATCCGTATAAAAAAATTTCCATGAATTGTTCTTAAAAAAATATTGCAGAAGTAGTACTCTACTTATTTTGTGAATAACATATGAAATTGATCTGCAACATTTTAAGTCAACATGGAACAAATGGCACTTGTTCCATGAATAATTTCCAAGTACAAACCTAAAACAATGTAGCATACTTTTAGGGAAGAATTAAAACGAAAAATTATGCAAAATCGCGGGATAGATAACATTGGTTAAACCTAGTATTGTGTTCAACATTTCACGTGAAATGCTGTCAAAATACATTAAAAAAAATTAGCATGAATTGCTGAAGTTATCATGGCTTTTTTTGCATAGAATTTACAACAAACACGTGGAGTATTTTTACAAACGTAAATTGTAGCATAGTCTAAGGGGTAGTTAATATTGGGTACATCGCAAATTTTTCGTACGAAATAATCAATGTTGCTCAAAATTTTTCACAAATTTGAGCAGGCATCAACAGTATGTCTTGTCTCTCTTGAGTTGTGCCCGTTTTTGATTTTGTATGCGATATGTATGTATGTATGCACGTACGTACATCCATGCATCCCATAAACTATTGTAGTATTAATTTTTTAGCATTTTCTTTTATTTTTATTATTACGTTTTTTTTTTTGCCTTTACAAAATGTGGAAAATAAATTAAAATTGCTTGTCTGCAACAATGGCATCAGTAAGAAGAACAAAAATAAAATTAATGGCAAAGAAAAAGCAATTCTATTTTGTTCGGTTTCGTTATTTCGCTAATAGAGAAAAATGATGTCAATAGACTTTCAACAAAACACATCCGAACGAACTTTCATCAAAATCAGTGAAGACGCGTGATTCCGTTTAATTTAATTTTAATTTCATTTTCATTGTATTGCTGCTTTTTATTATAAAATTTTTACAATTTGTTCTTACAGAAAAACAATTAGTTTGCCAAGAAAAAACAATGAAAAGCGCTTTCATATGGGACATTTCCGCGCCAAATTGGACGGTTTGCAAAAAAATGTATTTTCTCAATTTTGTGATGATTTTTTTTTAGTATCCCTCAAAAGAGCTTTCCTGATAAATTTAGAGATTTTTTTTTCATTACTCGTTCAAAAGATATTAAATTTTCAAAAAATCAGTTTCTTTTTAGTTTTTTTGTTTGTTTATAACTTTCTTAATAATGGTCCAAATCAGTCAATATTTTTTTTTTTATTTTTGTTTTCAGATTTAAAAAAATCCACTTTTTTGGATTTTGATTTTTGGATTTAAAATTTTAAATCGTGTTTTTGAAAATCTGTGTATTCTTCTGTGTATTCTGGGCCTTCCAGAACAGGTAAGAATAGAACAGCTTACTACACAAATCACAAATCTTATGAATGAGCATCATCGTAACAATTGATTAGTTTACCTCCTCCAATGCTCTATAAGCACTAAAAAGCTATGGCAAACAGTGAAATCTATCTTGATCGAATAATCTAAAGAATATCGCAAATGTTGGCTTGAAGAACATACAACATTCGGATGCAAAAAAATACAGAACATTTTCGGATTCTGTCTATAATTCCGAAAGCCAAGAGTCTCAAATGCGATGCTGAGTACCACTCCTTCAACCGCAGTGAAGTTAAGATCATAATCTCCAAAGCGAAACTCTCTAAAACTCTTGGCCATGATGGCATCTCAATGTGCATCTCATGATGGCATCATCATGTAATTGCTATTTTATCCTTCCAGTTAATTAATAAAACTTGTAAATATTTATTTTTAAGATAAAACAGAAGTAAATAGCGTTCATTTATCCTAATACTAACACATTGATCTTAATATGCTGTTGGCTCAGTAGTTAGCGCGTTTGACTACAAACCCTGACGTCTTGAGTTCAAGACTAGTTCCAGGCATGCCAACAACATCATGCATTTTTCTCTTGTCTATTGGTGTGTTATTGTGCTGGTTGTTGTTGGACTGTTAAAGTGATGAATGCATAGCACTGATCACTTTGGCAGCACCGGCAGCGATTAATGCTATCATATCCTAATGCACTTCACAGCACCCTCCTTCGTCGGTATTGTAGAACCGTCGGCGAAGTAAAAGAACTAATAAAATGGCAACACAGCTTAAACAACTCAACGCCTCTACTTTACACCAGAGGGGCTTGCAACACTGCTCTACATAAAACGCGCAATAGCAGGGTTGTAAATGAATTAAGCTTTCTATCTCTCTCCCACTTCACCACCTGTTCTCTCTACACTATCCCTTTCCCAAAGAAGGTAACACATTAATTAATTAACTGGTAGGCATTAATTGCCTGATTGTTACTTCTCTTAAAAAAAAATAAAAAATTCCTTGCAACATCTTTCTGGCACACATGAATTAAGTTTTACGTTGATGGAATAGCAAATGACTTACTTTTCCGCGTCTGTGGAGAATCATTCATCGCATCCAAAATATATAAAAACACAGTTTTATTCACTCTTGAGAAAATTTAATTTAACACCAAAGACTATTTGATTGAATTAGGCTGCTTGCTTGACATGGCTCGGGTTACTCCAAGCGATTGGATGCATCTAGCAAACCTGGACGAACAATTGGATTTTGTTTAGATTCCTCATGGAATGAAAAGATGATTCCAAGTCTTAGTTATGCTGACTTTAGACGACATGTATTTTACATCTGACTTGTCAAATTTCCCACTGCAAAAGTGATACATGCCGTGTGAAACATATGAAACATTGTCAGATGACATTTACAGAAGCAGTCAGGTGAAAATTTTTCAATTAGAGCGTGTTCTATTTTCATCTGACAAGGCATCTGACATCAGCTGTATTAAATTATCAAAAGTGTGGTTTGGCTGAAAAAACATTAAAAAGGAAAGAGCGCTTTATATATTTACGAAAATTGTGCAAAAACTCAGCTGTTGTGAACACTCAGAGGTTATGTCAGATATAATTGCACATGTACGTGTGAAAGCAAATATTATAAACCGTCTGTAAATTGACAATTTTGACAAACATGCGAAGTTACATATGTCTCACACACCTAACAAGCCATATGTAAAAAACATGTCGTCTAAGGTCAGCATTAGCACTGTATTTTCTTATTTTTAAACAAAAATGTCTTTGATTTTTATTTTATTTTATTAAGATTCTTTCCTTTTTCACATTCACTGAGAACTGATAGCGGAGAAAAATGTTCACGAGAACTTCATGATAGCAATTTCCCCTCGAAGGGAAATGAAAATTTCATGGGAACATAAATTTCACTTGTTATTCGCGACAGGGTTGTCAGATATGGCGATTTCTCGCCAAACGTGGCGATTTTTCAACTTGTTTGGCGTCAAAAATTTTGATTTGGCGACATGGCGATTTTTCTGACGATAAATGAATTTGTTGGCGATTGTTATGGCGATTTTTCAAACGAGTTCAAGATCAATTCAGGGGTACCGCAAGGCTCCGTTCATTCTCCTACACTATTTCTTATTTTTCTTAATGATCTTCTCCGTCAATCTTCTATTCCTATCTACTCTTTTGCAGATGATAGCAGCATTTGCCATTCATATTCATTCACTGCTAGGCCAAGCCTGTCGGAGATTGGGGCGATGTTAGGCAAACCATGAATGTAACACTTAATAATGATCTTATAACAATCTCTGAAAGGGGTCATGCAAATAGGGTCGATTTTAATGCTCGTAAGACCCAGTGCTGTTTGCTCACGCACAGATGCATGACCGAACTTGCTGATCCATCTGTAATTATGAATGGTGTAAGTATTGGGGAATCAGACGCTCTTGATGTTCTTGACATGAAAATTCAATGTGACGTTCGATGGACTGAAGAAATTTTTTAAGTCTCAAAAGAAACATTCAAGTGCCTCGGTTTCTAAAGACGGTGTAAAACATACTTCAAGTCATCTGATCTCCTTAATATTTATACCACCTACATCCGACCGAAAATGGCATACAACTCTAAAGTATGGGCCGGTGCTTCGAAGTCTATTTTGAAGTTACTCGACTGCGTACAGGAGAGGGCGAAGAAGCTCATCGGCGACAGTAGGGTAGCCAACTCTATTGACTCGCTGGAGCATCGACGCAATGCGGAATGTATTTCGTTGTTTCATCGTTACTACAATGGGATGTGTTCTGATGAAATCAGGGAACTTGTTCCCAAAACCCGCACTTTTCTTCGAACTACACGTTCTTCATTAAGAGCACATCCTTTTGTGGTCGATACGCCAGCGAATCGCACTACGCATTACAGAGAGAAATATTTCTTCGGCCGAACTGTCTTTCTTGTCACTTTCAATGTTGGAAGGTTCAAATCAATTGTTCATAAACCCTACTCCCTCTATCCTCCTTCCCATAACAAATTTTCCTAATTCCCTTACAATGCATTGCATGTGTAAGGGTCATCCCCTGAGTGCTGGTCTTACATGAAAAAAAAATTTACTTAAAAACGTTTATAATGCAGGAAAATTACTTTGTTGCAGGAGTATTTTCGAAAATAGCTCCAACCAAAACTTGTCTGGAAGAAATTAAAACAAAGTGAATTTTGATGCATTTGTCTTGTATTAATTGCAGTCTTGTATTAATTGCAGATTTTGAATTTGGATGAAAAAATTGTCAAGAAACAGTTTTTGACGATTTTATTTCTACTTTTGGCGATTTTCTGCTAAATTTTTGTGTGATTACTTTATAAAAAAAATTATTTAAAAAAAAACTATTACATAAAAACAATTTTACTACAAAATATATATTAAGAACAACTACATAAATGAGATTTTGGCGGCTTTTGGCGATTTTAAAAATCAATTTGGCGAAATGGGTCAGAAAAAATCCGACGGCCCTAATTCGCGGTGATTGAGTATCAAAATGATAATTATTGAAAAGTATTGGGTAAGTAAAAGTATGAAAAAGCAGAATATGGCAAAACTAGAGTGAACTGTATAAATTTTTGTTATTTCTGCGACCGTTGCCAATTGAATATTTTTATAAATCCTCATGCTTAATTTCTGCTACGGTTTTCCATTTTTTTTTTTGCTTTCTTTGCACTTTCTTTAATAATTTCTAGTTATTTTTCATTTGTTCGCCTCGCCGTACATATTATCACCTGAAATGCAAAAGGCCTTAGTAAAAAAAAAATACATATGAAATAAAAAAAATCTGACTATTAATGTGCATAACCTCAAAAACTCGATTCTATAATCACATTTAAGCTTGCATTTTATTAAGTCAAGTTATGAGTATTGTTGAGCCCTTTTGCAGTTTATATGGCGTCATATACTTTCATAGTTGTGCTTGTCGCCGTTTTTCGTTTTAACAGCACTAACAACGTGATTACATGCTTTTTATTTAAATTCTAGTGAAAACTGTCACAATAACAAAAAATATAATAATAAAAAATTCATTAGTTTCTTCATTATTTATTTACAAAACTTTTGCATGAGTGTGAATATTTTGCTTTTTATTTTCTTTCAGTAGACGCTGACGTTTAGCTTTTGTTCTTGTTGTTGCCTGAGTACTTTTTGCAATTTTTATTTTTATTATTATTTTTATTTAAAAAAAAATTATTATTTTTTTTTTCGAATACATAATAGTTTCTTTTTTTTAGGTCGTTGTAGTGCAAACGACAGTTGAAGGTGATTTTATTTATAATAATCACTTTTTACAAATCACACAATATATGATGATAGAATTAATAATGTAGAACGACGACAGAATGATTATACCTACAGAAAATTTATTAAGGAAAGGTTAAGTTTAAAATTATATGTATTTTTAATATGTATGTAAATCTTTAAAATTGTTTACATTTTCGGCATACAAAATTTTGGGATGATCTGCTGTTGTCGGGAGTTGTTTCCTCAAAGTATGGTTTCTATTTCGACTATTGTGTAGCTTTTGATTACTTTTAAAATGGTGATTTTAGGCGCCAATCTATCCCATTTGTCAACATACAAATATTGTTGCCATATCCATAAAACATAAAATCTCAAGAAAAAATAGTAAGGCCAAAACTAAAAATATTTCAAATATTTGGTGATGGCTATTATGGTTTTAAAAAACAGAGAGTATAGATATGAACCTTTTTTTCGAAATTTATTTCGAAGACAACTAAAATTAGTTGTGAATCATAATTCAAAAAAATATGGTTAAGTTCGGTCGTAACATTGACAGCTCAACCAAGTTGAGTTGTGAACAGCGTTGCCATTTGCCAAGTTTACCCTTTTTTTTTGCAAGTTTTTTGAGATGCCAAAAAGTATTTTTATTTAAAGTTTTTTCAAGTTTTTTTTTTAATATGTACATAATTTCGAATTTTCAGTATAGTATATTGGATGAAAATATTAAGCGATTAAGTGATTATGCAATGATACGATCTAATATTTTCTCACTCCCTTATTACTGCAACAGTATTTAATTGTGTTTACTCCCTCAAAACTATGCCGTTTTTATACATTCCTTAAAATGAACTCCACCAAATACACTTTTTGTGTTTTCTTTTAAAATTTTGCACTTTAGTAGAAAAAAAGGTTTTTTGGGCAAAAACGTTTTTTTTTCCAGAAATAAGAAGTTTTAAAAAAAATATATATGGCAGCGCTGGCCATAAATTTTTAAAAGATATAGCGATTTTAGTTTTTGGATATACAAAATTTCTGGCTGTTTTCCGCAGACACGCTAATCGCTTCACGGGTTGTTTGTTAAAAAAATAATTTGGTCTGAAAAATTTTTTATTGCAATATGAAGTCTTATTACCTTTCAAACGATATAAAGGGTCCGCCATCTAACGTTTTTTTTCAACTAGTGCTTATTTCGTGAATGGTAACACTTAGCTCATGTCTGATTTGACAGATAATTAGTTTTATCCTTCCACTGAACGGCCAACTGACCATCCAATGCGTTTTCGCTTCGCTAAGTGGGCCTGCGATCGACTTAGAGAAGATGCCGATTTTGTCAAAAAAAAAATCATCTTTTCAGATGAAGCTCATTTTGATATTGGCGGGTATGTAAACAAGCAAAGTTGTCGTATTTGGGGCACAGAAAACCCGCACGCATACATTGAAAAGCCGACGCACCCAAAACGAGTCACTGTTTGGTGCGGATTTTGGTCCAGAGGCATAATTGGGCCATTTTTCTTCGAAAATGAACAAGGAGTTGCCGTTACAGTCAATGGCGATCGTTATCGGGCCATGTTGAACGAATTTTCGTTCACAAAAATTGAAGAGGAGTATATTGGCAACATTTGGATTCAACAGGACGGCGCTACGTGCCACACAGTCGAAGCTACACTCGATGTTTTGCGCCCTGTTTTTGAAGATCGCATTATCAGCCGCAGAGCTGATGTCGTTTGGCCACCTCGGAGCTGCGATTTGACACCGTTGGACTATTATTTGTAGGGTGCCGTCAAAGATAAGTGTTACGCCGACAAGCCAGAGACAATTGACGCTTTAAAGGACAATATTCGTGAAGCCATTGGTGAAATATAGCTGCACACAATCGATAATGTGCTTAAAAATTAGACCGATCGTGTAGGCTACTGCATGGCCAGCCGAGGCAGCCATTTGAATGAAATTATTTTTCATTATTAACCGGAAGGATTGTACTTTCAAATAAAAAAAGAAATTTGAGAAAATGTTCAGGAAATTTTTTTTTATAGCATTTTCAAAAAAAAAAAAAAGTTATCTGGCGGACCCTTTATTACTCATCTCTTAAACTCAAATATTTCTTGAGATATTTGTAGTTATATATATATAAGTAAAGTCAAAGTAAAGTCAAATTAAAATCGGATAGGGTGAGGTCAATTTCACCCTTTTTCTTAGTTGATTTGAGGTGGAATAATAACTCAAAAGTAACTTTACAATGTATCAATATGGTATTAATAGTGTATCGACAAACTGTTGTAAACATATGTTTAGGAAGTCAACCTAACTTTTCAAAAATAATAGATCAAACAACATTTGATTATTCGACACATATGAAATAATACAATTCTACCAACTTTACCAACCCTGAACTGTCTCAGTATTTCGCAACTGGGCAAAGTGACAGTTTTTGGTTAATCGTAATTATCTTTAGTTTTTGTTATTTTCCCATTTTCATTGTTTATTTATGCAAGTCTTAAATTAATTTTCTATTATATATAAATGTACATATATGAATACATCACCGTAGAAATATGTGAATGTATTATTTCAGTGTCGTAATTGCAGCTTTTGCTAAAAATAGTTTTCTTTTTACTTGTTTTTTTTTATGTTGTAATGACAATCAATTTAATTTTATACGATTTCATACATTGTTAGTGCTAGTGTTGACAATTGTGTAAAAATTATTTACTTTTTTATTGTTTTTTGTAATTATAAAATAGTTTTTTTTTTTGCAACTTTTAATTATTGAATCCTACTCAATACTTTTTACTTGGGTACTCAGTATGTAGTTACTCGATAATTTCAAGGCTTAGAAAAGCTATACATATGTAGTTTTAAACAGAGTTGTATTTTGTCCCATACATTTTCCACTCAGTTTGAATATAAAAATGCAACAGTGAAAGTATCGAGTAAATACTTTTTAGTATGGACCACCCTAAAATAAGAGCAAATATCTATACTCGGTACTCGGTCCTCAATACTTTGCCCGCATTAATAATGAGAATTAAATTATATATGTATGTACAAGTAAATGTTTTAGTTTCAAAAATATATGTATGAATGTCTGCTGCTGCTGGGCCGATTTTATTCAAACTACTATCGATTAAGTACCTTTCAAATAAAAAAGAAAAGCAAAAGAGTTTGCCTTTTGTGATGAATTTTTCCGATTTTACTTCTGCGGATATTTTTATATTTTTTTCTTTTGCGTAACTTTTACTTCGGAAAGAATTTTAATTCAGAAAGAATTGGGCATGATTAATATTCCAAGGAACAAGGGAAAAATTAACACAGCAGACCAGAGTAGCGCCACTTTCGGAAGCCGCTACACTTCCATCGTCAGTACTCACGTGTATTTTGCTTATCACTACTTGTCAAATAAAAAAATTGCAACGCTGGGAAAGTGCAGTTTAATATCAAGTTGAAAGTGATTTAATTCTTGTATTCAATTTTCACGAAAAAGTTGTATATGAGTGATTCAACGTAAAACGGCTTTATACAACAAGGAAATTTTTTTCTTCTAATTTTTAATAAAAATCTCTCAATTGATGTTTTTAAGAGCATGAAAATTATAGAAAAAATAAAAAAATACATTATTTAATATTTATTAAGCAATTCGAGGACTTTTAAATGCTCATGCAAGAAACATTTTGCTCTCCCTCTTTGTATGTTTAATATTTATTTCAGATTTTCTTTTGTTCCCTTTCTCATTATTAATAAAAACCGTTATCTCTGAAGAGATATACTTTTTTTGCATTTTATTGAATTTCAAAAAAAATATTCAGCTAGAGTAATCTGCTGTCTATAATAGAACGGATAGCAAATAAATTAATGTCTTATTATTTTCTTATGAGCTTATCTTTATATTATTTATATTAATGAAATCAATGAAAAGTTTTATTTTTTCGATTTTGTTAAATTTTTGTACTAGGTCACACCCGTCGGTCACACCCGTCTCATTCTAAAAATAGTTTTTTTTATAAGAAAAAACATTTTTTGTCAAACAGTAAATACACAATACAATTAAAAACACTTTGAACAGATATCTATACCAAAAATATTGTGTACCTTAAAGTGAATATTTTACAGAATTTATACTGAAAGTCATAATTCTTTAAAACTAAGATTTGTAAGGTCACACCCGTCGCAGCTTTCTGACGACCATTCTGAGCAGAAATCGTGTTGTATCAGTGTCTACGCGTTATTCAACGACTTTCAGTTTAATGTACTTGCGAGCCGCAATGTTTTTTAAGTAAAAAATTTAATATTCTTGATTTGATTTATAAAAAAAATGTGTGTAAAATGGTCACACCCGGCTAAATGGAATAACTCATATATAAGAATTAAAAATCACATTCAACAGAGCCACCTGACTAGTGGTGATAAGCAAAATGCACGTGAGCACTGACGATGGAAGTGTAGCGGTTTCCGAAAGTGGCGCTACTCTGTTCTGCTGTGTACGTTGAAATATTAAGTTGTTGTTAATTTTTCTTTTGTTCCTTGGAATATTAAGCATGCCCAATTTTTTCTGAATTAATCGTTACGAACCTTAGCCTAAAAATTAATTTGGATTATTTTATTAAATTTTTTTTAACATTTTAATGTTTGTACACGCATAATTTTATCTCTCTATTAAAGGTTTGTGCAGTTTGATCCCATGCTTTTTTTTCAATGGCTTTATATTCAAAACAAAATTTACTTACTGTTTAAAATAATGTGTTTCAAGCGATTATTCAATATTTACCTGAAAAGAAAAAAAAAACACAGTTATAGAATTTTCAATACAGATAGATTAAAATATAAATTTATGGTTACGGGCCCATTTCTCTAAAGTATAAGTTACAAATCTTTTTAAAACAAAAATATGAGGGTGCTGTTGGCTAAATGGTTAGCGCGTTTGACTACAAACCCTGAGGTCTTGAGTTCAAGACTAGTTTCAGGCAAGCCAACAACATCATGCATTTTTTTATGTGTATTGGTGTGTTATTGTGTTGGTTGTTGTTGGACTGTTAAAGTGATGAAGGCATAGCACTGATCACTTTGGCCGTGATTAATAATACATATCCTAATGCACTTCACGCACCCTTCTTCATTGGTATCGTATCAGAACCGTCGGCGAAGTAAAAGATCTAATAAATGGCTACGCAGCTCAATCAAATGAGTGCCTCTACTTGACACCAGAGGGGCTGCAACGCCACCGCTATCAAAAACAAACGCGCAATAGCAGAGTTGTATGTGAATTGAGCTTTCTATCTCTCTCCCACTTCACCACCTGTTCTCTCTACCGTATCCCTTTCCCGAAACAAGGTAACATCATCCCCCTTATTATGAAAGGCGATGTCGACGTCACATCAAGACGACAGCAAAAAATTGTCACTTGTCTACTCTTTGTCGACAACAATTGACTAATATTAACATGCTGGATTAATTTCATAAGCTTGAATAAAATGGGCCCCAGATTAGTTTTCTCTTTCAACTAAAGGGTCCGCCAGATAACTTTTTTTTTTGAAAATGCTATAAAAAAACTATTGAATATTTTCTCAAATTTCCTTTTTTTATTTGAAAGTACAATCCTTCCGGTTAATAATGAAAAATAATTTCATTCAAATGGCTGCCTCGGCTGGCCGTGAGGTAGCCTACACGATCGGTCCAAATTTTAAGCACATTATAGATTGTGTGCAGCTGTATTTCACCAATGGCTTCACGAATATTGTCCTTTAAAGCGTCAATTGTCTCTGGCTTGTCGGCGTAACACTTATCTTTGACGGCACCCCACAAACAATAGTCCAACGGTATAAAATCGCAGCTCCGAGGTGGCCAAACGACATCAGCTCTGCGGCTGATAATGTGATCTTCAAAAACAGGGCGCAAAACATCGAGTGTAGCTTCGGCTGTGTGGCACGTAGCGCCGTCCTGTTGAAACCAAATGTTGCCAATATCCTCCTCTTCAATTTTTGTGAACAAAAATTCGTTCAATATGGCCCGATAACGATCGCCATTGACTGTAACGGCCACTCCTTGGTCATTTTCGAAGAAAAATGGCCCAATTATGCCTCTGGACCAAAATCCGCACCAAGCAGTAACTCGTTTTGGATGCGTCGGCTTTTCAATGTATGCGTGCGGGTTTTATGTGCCCGAAATGCGACAATTTTGTTTGTTTACATACCCGCCAAGATCAAAATGAGCTTCATCTGAAAAGATGATTTTTTTTTTGGCAAAATTGGCATCTTCTGTAAGACGATCGCAGGCCCACTTAGCGAAGCGAAAACGCATTGGATGGTCAGTTGGCTTCAACTCCTGAACCAATTGGACTTTGTATGGCGTCATACGAAGGTCTTTATGCAAAATTCGTCTCAATGATGTCTCCGAAATGTTCAATTGTCGAGGACGACAGTGAATTGATGTTGATGGCGCTTCACACACACTTTCTGCCACAGCAGCAATATTCTCGGGTGTACGCACGGTTTTTGGCTTTTCACGCTTTGGTTTATCCATGAGGATGCCAGTTTCTTTCACTTTTTTCACGAGATAACGAACATGCGGAGCTGACGGTGCTTCTCTTCTTCCAAAATCCGTACGCAATTTTCGCACACATTCTGCAACATTACCATGACTTTCAAAGTAATGTCGCAATATTTCCCAGCGTTGTTCAAGCGTATACACAACCATATTCGTTCAGCGGAAGGATAAAGCTAATTATCTGTCAAATCAGACATGAGCGAAGTGTTACCATTCACGAAATAAGAACTATTTGAAAAAAAAAAAAACGTTAGATGGCGGACCCTTTACTTATATTTAACGAATTCTTGTGAAACTTTGCACACACAATAAGGGGCAATAAAAGATTTTAATTAGAAAAGTAGAGAGTGTCCCGTTTTCTCCTATCAATGCCAAATTAATCGTTCTTCTACGTTCTATTAAGTCCCAGGATTCTTGGGATATCCACTCTTTCTGTTCTGATTGACGATAACCGAGAGTTTTCTTGCACAGATCTTGAAGGTTTTTCTTTATGGAGATGACCATGTGTCGTCAACAGATACACCGTTATCAATAGGGGCATTGATATTCCCCCTTATTCTGTAACTATTTGGCAACGTCACTTCAAAACAATATTAAAAAAAATTAAACATTTACGTACACAAATTAGACAATTACACAAATTTAGGCAATATATGATACTAAATTTCAAGTAATGTTTTAGAGTGTGGTGATCACTTTCTTTTGTTTAAAATCAAAACTTTTTTTTTTATTTTGGCTATGGTATTACCGGAGATATTTACGAAATCAGGAACAAAGTCACGGCCAAAAACCAAAATTTAAAAATTCAAAGCCAAATATCTCCGAAAATATTATGGTTATCTTAATGAAACAAAGTCTCTTTGTCTCTTAATAAGCTAAATAAACCAAGTTTAAACTTATTAAAATCGGATAATATTTATAAAAGTTATGAGGTCAACAAAGTTTATTATGCCCGATATAGTCAACTTTGACACCCTATAGTTCACCGTGTGTTTCAACAGGGTAGTATAAGTTTCATCATTCTTAAAGTTTAGGTCCTCCTCTATGATTATTACATATATCGTTTTGTAATCGGATAGCAAGTTTCAAAGATACAGATTTATTACACTTTTTGCCAAGTGGAACTACTGTGCAGCCTTACGTAATATGTAGGGTATTCATTTTAATCGACTTTTCAATTGTTCGATTAATCGATTAATCGCAATTGAGGTTTTTAAATTACTCGAGCAATCGAGTAAAACTTTTATTTCGTTCGAGTTATTCGATTAAGCTTTACTGCTAAAAATTATTCGAGTTAATCGGAAAATTTTTGAATTTAATCGGTTTTTTTGTACATTTTGTGGACAGAAATAAAACAAAACAAGTTTTTTCGGGTTTTTATATATTTTAATAATAAAAACAAAAGAAAACACAACATTTCTACATAAATTGGATCATAAAATAGTTTGTTTTTCACTATTCAAATGTTGCGCTTTGAGAAAATTTTGCGCCAGGAAATATTAAATAACATTCCGACCTGTCCTGTATTCAATGAAGAATAAAAATAGTCGGAATTGGCATAGCATTATTGTTGTTATAAAATATTAACTTGTAACAATAAAGGTACGATTACACTTAGGAAATATTTGCTAAAAAAAAAAGCGGAACCACTACTTCTGCTCAGAGTTAGTTTGATTTAACTTGTTTTTTATATCACAAAATAAGTTTAATTATGCTACGAAAAGCTATTTTTATATTATTTTTAATAAATGCGAGCCCATATTTAAAAATAGTATTGTAATTAAAGGAAGTACAATTTTAACTTGTCTGTGGGCTACGTTTTTTTCGGCAAATATTTGCCAAGTGTGACCGTACCTTAAGGCTTTTATAATTCCGAATATTAAATTCGATATTTTAATACGAAACATCTAGTTAACTAGTTGCTCTCGAAATATCTTCTTTTTTTCAAATAATTTTTGTTTGATGTTTATATCTCCGAGTTTTTTTTTTAAAGACATTTGTAGTTGATTTCTTTCTTCCTATTATTATTACTACATTATTTACTTAATTTTTCTTGATCATGCGGACTATTAGTTCAAATTGAATGGCAAACTTCATATAAATTTAAAAAAATGTTCCACTTTTCATTAAGAAATCTACAAAAACTCATTTAAAAAAAAATTACATAAAAATTTTTTAATCGAGTTTATTCGATTAATCGACCTAAAATATTCGAATAAATTTTTACTCGCAATTGAAATTTTTTGTTTGATCGAACATTATTTGACTTTAATTATTCGATTAATCGAGCAATCATTATTCGAATGAATACCCTAGTAATATGAGAATTAGTCCCCTAATTTCTTTTAAGTACCGAGTAATAAACCTTTACATGAAATACGAGTGTTTTTGAAGTAAAACTGGCGGCGGGTTATTGTGTATTTCGATTCGAAAAGAAAATCATTCGTGTGTATTTATATAACTTATACATTGTGTTTCGAAAATGTTTTCATTCGAAACGAAATACATAATAAGCCCCCTGATTCGACCTAAAAACTGTGGTATGCATTTCTTTTTAAAATTTTGATTCTAAATATTCTTTTCCTTTTATCTGTTAAAATTTTAACAAATATCACGATGTTTAAAGTAAACAACTTTTTATTATTTTATTATACTGATAATTAATTTTTTTATTTTTATATATTTTTTTGTTATCTAGCAGCAATTAATAATTATAACCCAACTACATAAAGTAGTCGAGAAGAGGTAAATCACTAAAAATATATGCATACATATACAAACAATATCGTCACAGAAAATGCAAAAAGCCGTATCTAGCATTTAAAAAGTTTTACAGGAGAAGCATAAAACTTGTTTAAATGAAAAATATGTATGTATATTGACAATTAGTACAAAATGTTACAATAAATACATATGTATGTATATAAATTTGTTGGACCTTTTTTATTTTTATTGTAAAATTTTGCACTAGTTGTCAAAATATTTTTTATTTAAACAAGTTTTATGCTTCTCCTGTAAAATTTTTAAAATGTTAGATACGGCTTTTTGCAATTTCTGTGACGATGTTCCCTTATGCATATACGTAAATACTATGTAAATATGTAGTCAGTCAGTGAGCCAGCCAGCCATCCAGCTAGGCAAACAAAAATGTCAATATACCTAGATATCGTTTAATTTTTTTCGTTGAATGCATTTAACATAATTTAAACTGTTGTTGATTGTGTCGAATTTATATATGTACATACATACATATCGTCACCTTAAACGTAAGCTTACGTAAATGTTTTTGTATGTCTTTCATACACCTTTTTGCATTAAAAAAAAATACATGCACTTGTAGTTACGTCCGTTTGAATTTCTTTAATAAAGCCGCCATTTTTAATCGCACGAGTCGAATACAATTGTCAATAAAAAAATCGATTTCCAATTTTTGTATATTTACGTCCGTTCGTTTGCATTTAAGGTGACGATATCTATGTATGTAGTATGTGTGTATAAACTTTTTTATTCGCAACCTTGACCGTTGAAAAGCAATTTTAAATACTCAAAAAAAATAAAAAATAAAAAAAAACATAAATTTTATTTATCTGTATGTTACGAGTAACATCTTTGTTTGTATGATCCAAATGTTTGTTTTTAAACAATAATTACGACTCTCTTATCAGCATGCTTATACATTAGGGATGGGCAAAAAAAATATCGATATATCGCTATTTTTAATTGCAATATATCGATATATCGATATTTTTCAAAATATATCGACAGTACCAAATTCGATATTTTTAACTTTTGTTTCGTTTTGTGCAGTTTTTAAAAAATTTCGACTCAATCTTCATCAAATAGAATATTACTAACATAATCTTTTGTTTTATTTATAAAATTTTGTGTATTAAAAAAATTATCTTTCTTTGTTTTGTTGATGTACGTTCCATGAAATATTGGTGAAACAGTAAAGATGTTGGAAATTAACTCTTTTTTTCAGCTTAATTATTTATAAGAAAAGTACTTTTCGTGTTTTATTTTAAAAAAATTTTGGGAATAATCATTCTTGAAAATATATCGATATTTTTTATTCGATATACATATATCGATGCCGATCGATATTTAATAATATATTTCTAATAATATATTTATAAGATATTTAATGTTTTAAATGTGATGAAATATTTTTCGCATATCATCATCAATTTGAAATAAAACACGCACGCGTGTTGTTTGCTGGATAAATATTCTCAAAAAAAATTATAAAAAAATATCTAAGCATGCGCCTAATGTGCATTCGTCGCTATCTCATCGACGACTAAATGAAAAGAGGGTGAGAATACGTGTGAACAGGGTGACCGTTGAAAATTTTTAAAAAGTGGCACAAAAAGGGGATTTTGAGGAAAAAAGTGGCACCAAAAAGGGGATTCTTCCAAAAAAAGGGGCAATTTTTTGAAAAGGGAATAGTTAAACCAAATTCTAATATTTAATGAATTTTAGGGCATATAATGCTTTTGAAATAAGATGAATAAATGTTGATGTTTTTTCGTTAAAAAAAACTGACTGCTTTTTATATAAATTTTAGACAAACAATGCAAACAAGCATTGTTTGTATAAAATTTATGTGAAAGGCACTCACATTTTTTTTAGCAATTTCCATAAAAATTGTTTACTCAAGTCGCATGTTTGCATTATGGAAAAAGCACATTAGTAAAGTATATCGAAAAGCAGTTTCGCTGAGTAAAGATTTTTGCATAGCCGGCCTTCGGTCAGCGAAGCTGCTGAGTATACTGAGAGGAGAAAATCGTTAAGACCGCCCGAAGGCCGCTTTTCAATATACAAAGAAAAAAATACTTAAGCCCGGCCGAAGGCCAGCTACGCAAAGAATATTTTGTAGTAAAATAAAATTTCTTAACAATTTTAATTAATTTCCAAATATTTCTTTGAATCGACGATGTCGATTGGACATATTTTAAGCATTGTTGACGCTATTTGCAAATTGTTCTTGATTTTATTTCACTTTTTAAAATGCAATAACGTCAATTGATCTTTTATTACTTGTCACCGATTGCAGAAATAAAAAGGGAATAGTCAAAAACATGTACATATATTTGAATTTGTTTTCATTTTTAAAAGTGTGGACATTATGACGCATTTCAAAGTGTCATAATGATCATAATAATAATGTCATAAAGTCCATGGCACTATTAAAAGTGTTACAATGTCCATGGATGTTATGCCATTTTTAGCAGTGACATAATGTCTTTGGACATTATGTCACTGGATATTGTGACATGGCACCAAAATTTGCATGAAAATAATTTTAAAAATATTTAAAGCTGCGTGATTTTCATGAAAATTTTGAACAAGACTTTCTTGTTCGTGTTAGTGAATCAGGGTGTTATTTTTAATAATTTTAATACAATAATGAATATTTATAGATCTAAACTCTTAAATTATTTCAAAATAGTTTTTGTCATAAGACTTTACATGATAGACTCAAAAACAAATTTTTGTCTTGAGATTCTTTTTTATAAAAGCAGTTTCGTGCCGTAAAAAGCTTATATTAAAACAAGAAACATCATTTCATAAAAAGGGGCAAAAAGGGGCATAATATTACAAAGAATGGCATATTTAGGTCATTTTAAATAAGGGGCACTAAGAGTGGCAAGGCAGTTGAAAGTGCCAAATTGCCACTTTAGTCGCAAAACGGTCACGCTGCGTGTGAATGCTCTCAGCCAGTGATGGAAAATTCAGTACTATTGTACTATTTTTAGTACTTTTTCATTCCCAAAATACCTCAGTACCCCCACGACATAAAAAGTACTTTTTTCAATCTGTAACGTTAAAAAAATTAAATTTTTTCCGGTTTATTAATATTCAACCCATTATATTCAAAAACTGGTTCGAAAACTCTTGATATCTTTATTTGAAGAAATAAAATCTGTTCAAACAGAAGTTATTAGAGAACTATAACTGGTATAAACTTCATTGTTACATGTAGTAGACTATATAAGTTGCACTTTGAGATTATACCCAAATCAAATTGTAAGTCCTCAGTATTTTCATATCGAGTGAAATAAGATATATTTTTTCACCGTAGATTGAGCTTCAAAAGCTAAATGAATCTGCAGTTTTACCCCCATATACATAAAAATTTATTGAAGTAAATTTTGTATGGGAAAACCGAGTTAGCAATTGAAATCGTATTTTAGCTTTTTCTGTGCATGAAACTACATTTTTGTCTAGCCACTGGCTGAACTTTATTTCATATTTTCTGCCTTAAGATATGAATAGTTGTTGCTAGTTCGATACCTAAATTTTCAAAATTTAATAACCAACAATACACCGGAAGTTCCATATTTACAGTGAATCCGAATATCTTCAAGAGCTCCAATTATATACATCTAGAAAAAACAACGGAAATAGTAAAAAAAATATATTAATATGTCAAAAATGGTTCCTTTGTATGCTAATTAAGAATACCCGAAGTATTACATTTCCAATTCTTGAAAAAGTACCATTAAGGTGAAAAAGTACTTATTAAGTTAAGGTTTAGTACCATTTCAAAATCTGCTCTCAGCACAATTTTTTTTAAGAGAAGTAACACAGTCAGGCAATTAATGCCTACCAGTTAATTACTTAATGTGCTACCTTCTTTGGGAAAGGGACAGTGTAGAGAGAACAGGTGGTGAAGTGGGAGAGAGATAGAAAGCTTAATTCATTTACAACCCTGCTAATGCGCATTTTTTTTTGTGGAGCAGTGTTGCAAACCCCTCTGGTGTCAAGTAGAGGCATTGAGTTGTTTAAGCTGTGTAGCCATTTTATTAGTTATTTTGCTTCGCCGACGGTTCTACAATACCGACGAAAGAGGGTGCTGTGATGTGCATTAGGATATGTTAGCATTAATCGCTGCCGGTACTGCCAAAGTGATCAGTGCTATGCCTTCATCACTTTAACAGTCCAACAACAACCAACACAATAACACACCAATGCACATGAGAAAAATGCATGATGTTGTTGGCTTGCCTGTAACTAGTCTTGAACTCAAGACCTCAGGGTTTGTAGTCAAACGCGCTAACTACTCAGCCAACAGCACCCTCATTGTGCTATGAAACGCCGACCAATGCTTTATTTTAACATATTCATACACACACATACACAATACGAAAAAGAACCAGCGGTAAAAGGCAACAGGTCTGCCAATTTCAGGCCTTCTTGAAGGCCTGCAAGACCGATACACAAGCAAACTGCCCGCTTGTAGTAGGGAAGGTGGAAGTAGTTCTTTATTTTTTTATTTTTCGTTCGATAGACATTCCACCTGTCCTTCTGCAAGCGGGGAAAAGGGAAGGGAGTATCGTATTTTTAAATTAAAAAGTAAAAAAAGTGCTTTGCATATAACAAACATTCTCGTATTCTTTTTTCGCATGTACTTTGTACATAAGACTGAAATTTAGATACAAGAGACATCACACATGCTGCTATTCTAATTCAATGTACATCATATCTAATTCAATGTATCATGATAAATGTCAAATTGTTATCAAGATAAAAATTTATCAGCTATAGACTGCATTTATTAGTGTCATTGCAGTGTCTTGACGAGTTAGGTAGCCTTTAAAATGGCATGCCAGAAGAGGCCTATAAGAATCCCTACATTGGGAAGCGGCTCTGGCAGGCCTTATGTCTGCTAAACAGGCCTTCTAGAAGGCCTCTTTACTCCTGGAATTTACCACTGGGAAAGATAGACACCGTTGACACCGTTGCAAATATTCGTACTCCATATTATCGGCTGTTTATTATGTACATATTTCCTTTTATTAATTTAAAAACCAAATTATCTGTGTTTATTGAACTGTCAATAATTGTTTGTAGCAGTGTGATTAATATTCATGAATTTATTAATTTGAAACTAAAATTACAATAAAAATAAGAGAAGAAAAATAATCATATTATGAAAATATTTTATTAATACATATGTACCTACTACGGAAATCACAATTATTTGTGATTGTGGCCTGTAGTTGCGGTAATCTTTATTTACTTGCTTATATATGTACATACATATGTACATACATATGTATGTACACTCTAAAACATTACTTCAAATTTACGATCATATATTGTCTAAAATTGTGTTGAAAATTTCTCCTTGTCTAAAATTACATCGATTTTGTGGTTATTTTATTAAATAAAAAACCTTTCAAATTATACATATTTAGTCCAAGTGGAAAAAATTTGACATAAAGTATAATATGGCTATGGCTGAATGTAGATACGTCAGACTATCAGTCAGGAGGTCGCGGTTCAAACCTGCACCCTTTTTTTAATAAAAACATTTTGTTGAAAAATAATGCGTGTGTAATTTTAGGTCGATAATAATCTGTAAAGTGTTGCCGACTAATATCGACCTAATTTTCAACAAAAGTGTTTTAGAGTGTATGTGCTTACGAGTACATACAGCTACTGAGTTAATGGACCTTATCTCTAATTATAATTTATATATTTTAATTATATGGACACTTCCTTTTAAGGTTTTTTATTTTACCTGTTTATACAGAACGCGTTGCATTTGATGAGAAAATTGAAAATTGTGGATTTTGCACCACGACGATGACACTAAGATATTCAATCAAAATTTATGGATATTATTTCATAATTAATTAACTCAAACATACACCTATACAAGAATGATAGAATACATAATTACGACATCCCGCGCATAAAATTGAAATTTTCTGCGCATGTGCCACCATTTACGTAACTAACTGTATTCCTATTGGTTAAAAATCTTCAGCTGCAGCAGGGCTGCCACAAAAGTGCATAGGTACATTGTTTCGAATAAAATTATATTGGCTTAAGGACACATTGACTTGGCAACCTTTTGAACAGCACCAACTACGTCATCTAAAGGGAAATCATGTGCATGTCGTAACCCTGCAGATAACGCGACTAGTCCATACACGCATGTAAAGCATACTCCATAGAGGACTAGGACTAGTAAAAGGTAAACCAAATGTATGGAGAAAACATGGTCGATTTAACATTACGATGTCCTAGGACTGGACCATATAACCCAACTTTACACTACCCTACTTTGCACTACATCGAAAGAAAATTGCCGAATATTCTGCTAAATGTCTAAGGGAATTTTAGACAACTCGCTTGATTGTCTGGTAGTTTTAAATTTTTTTCTGACGTCCAACATTCTGAAAGTAAAATGTTTATTGGATCTGTAGAAATATTTTATCAAAACTTGTTTTCCAGCTTAGACATTAAAATAAGAGCTCACCCACCCCCACTTTTCTCTGATATTAAAATTTTCCTTTTGGATTCGCATAACGAGTCAGATTAAAGTCTTATTAAAATAAATTTCTCAAAGAAAAATTACAATATATATTTTTTGTCTCATCAGATTTTAATACTATTTTTCCCAGAATATGGGATAAAAGTTATTAAAAGCTTTACTGTAGGCAATATAATTACTTTGCAATATATACATCAACTTATACGAAAAATGTTGGTTTCCTATTTTTTTCTTTTCCTGTCTACAAAATTATATTCCATTTTCATTTCATAGAAATTTCTTAGTCCACGCTTTAAGCACTGAATTATTAAAAAACGGAAAACATAAGTATAGATAAATAATCGTAAATAAAAGTTCCGTTTCTCATTCCCACAAAATAGAGCAAATTTATAAAAAAAATATGCTTTTTTTACTTTAACTTTTAACTTTATCCTCTATAAATTTGCTACAAAAGTCCTTGCTTCCATGCCGGCTAGTCGATAATCATTTTCCAACTAGCTCATGGATGTCAGGGGAGGTAAGACCCGCTACTTCCCGTGCAAGCAAAGGATTTGTGGCAGTATGGCGCCCAACGTGGAGCCCCAATTAATTTTGAATGTGAAGTTGACTGACCCAAATAATGTAAGCAATAACAATACGCTTCAACGCTACAAAGTGCGATTTCGAAATAGTTAAAAATATAATAAATGGATTTCAAACAAAGTGATGCAAGAAAATGCCGCTAAATATTATACAAGCTTAAATAATTAAAAAGGAAGTGATAAGTCAATCACCTATGAAACCATTCATTCATTTAGTCATTCGTAGTCTTA
The DNA here is from genome assembly GCA_956483635.1 of Panzeria rudis. Taxonomy (NCBI): domain Eukaryota; kingdom Metazoa; phylum Arthropoda; class Insecta; order Diptera; family Tachinidae; genus Panzeria; species Panzeria rudis. Next base: position 45,430,392 of record OY101448.1, on the reverse strand, counting down.
CTAAAGTCAGATTAAATTGTAAATAAAATTTACCTATGTCAAATTTATGTATTTATGTATATATATAATTTTGGAATTAACTCTTCAAAGCCTTCATTTGATTGAGGGAACTGAAGAAACCAATTTTTCACTCTAACGAAAGGATTTACAAATTATTAGTTGGTCATTCATTATATTTTTTAAAATCATAAAGTTCATATTTCAATTATGTATTTTTTCCTTTTTGTACAATGTTAAATGAGGTTTACCCTGCGTGATACATTTAACAAATATGTAACTAAAAAAAAACTTGGCATTAAATACATTTTACTGGACTTTTCATAAAAACAATTACTGAAAGCGTGGTATGTGTTGTGTGTATCAAGAAATTTATTTAAAAAAGAGTTTTATGCAATTATATTTTTTGGCTGTGAAAAGTCTAGCTTTTTTTATATTTATTTTTGGCAACATTTTTATTCAGATTATTTTTGCTTTAATGAAATATAAGCAACTTTTGTAAATTTATTATATCTTGCTTTTTTGAATTTCCCTTTTTTGAATTTTCGCCAATATCACCACAAATAAAATGACATCGTCACATTTAAAAATACGTTTTTTTTTTAGATTTAATAATCGCTTAAAAAATTAATTTAAACAAAATTTCTAAAGTTGTAACGAATAAATATTTGCGAGGGTGAAAAAAAAATTTTTATATTAGCAATAATCTCAAAATCTTTATAACTAGAAATAAATTTTATTAAATATATCTGATTAGGCTTTGGATTCTAAATAAAATCTAATCATTAATAAATAACAAAAATAAAAATTTTATTAAACTGGAAATATTTATAAACGAAGTTGTAATCACCATGAAAAAAAATCATCATATCAAGATTTTTACATAATTATAAGAAATTATTGGTCTTTTAACATTTTAAAAACAAGCTTTTGAAAATAGTTCATTGCCTTAAGGCCAACCGAAAAATAGTCACAAAAACCTTAATGACTATTTATGTGAATTCTTTGTTTTATTAATTCCTATAATAAGATTTTAGTGTTGTAGGTTATTTCAATGGAATCAGTTAAGAACAAAAACAAGTCTAAATCTAATTATAATATCTGTATTTTATTTTTCTTCTTAATACATAAAAACCACGTGTCCCTGTGTTTGTCTACAGTACCCCCGGTTGGCCATGTCTTTCAGACATCTTGCAAGACCGATGCATGACAATGTTAAAGCGGCTAAGTTTATACATGACAACAAGAGCGACCGACATTGTCATTCATCTTTTCATTAATCACCATGTAAATGACAACATCCCCATTACATTTTTTCGTTTGTTTCTTTTTTACACGTGTTCCTGTAATTTCCTTAAGTATTCGTTGATGAAAATGTCCTCTACGACGAGTTGGCCAACTGGTTAATCTTCGAAACCGTCCAACAGATTTCAATAAAGTTTTTTGAGTGTGTATGGTTGGCTCCAGTTTGAGAGATAAGATGGATGGATACTTTTGAAACCAATGTGTATATAAAATTTATTTCACATCAGTTAGAAATGACCACTCAATTTAGAATACATATACAGTAGAGTCCCGTTAATTCGTAAGATACCAGCCGTTTTTAACGGATAACATTGGCTTTCAAAATAACGAGTTTCAATTCCGACATTAAGATAAAAAATAAATAAATATTAAGTGACTTTTTACTATCAATTTGTAATTATTAGAATGAAAAAAAGGTAACAACAAAAAAATTTACTTATGCACCTTAGTGCTTTATAGTGGGTAGTTTCGCTCCAGTGTTGTCAGATTAGGGTATTTTCTTTTCGAAATGGGGATAAAAAAAAGTTTGGTTTAGGGATTGGGGAATCCCATTAGGGATAAATTTTATGCTTTGGGGATTTTGTAAGATTTTTAGGAGATTTTTATTTTGCTTTATATATTTTTATTTATTTCTTGGATTATTTTAATTTCATGAAAAACAAAAATTAGAAACAAAATGCAGTACGAATTGTTCGAATCACTGTTGAGACTTCCCAGCAAACACGAAGTCAAACCGTGAAATAAAAAGACTTTATCATTTGATATCAAGCACAATTCTCAAAAACTTTTCAAAGGTTTCTGTTTACCACTTGAATTCAAGTTGATAATGATTTGAATATAAACATTTGACAATCAAATCAAATTTCTCAAATTATAAATCAACGTGGAAACACTATTTAAAGCGAAACATAAATTGAAAACATTTTAATAATATGACAATCAAACTAAGTTATTTAAGTTTACATTATTTTTATTACTACACTTATTATTTATTACTACACTGGAAAAAAAATTACATATTTACTGTTTGCTGGTTTGTGATAAAAAATGCGACTTGGTATCACTTTGGACCCAACACGGGTCATTAGAGTACTATTCTGGACATAAAGAGGTTAGAGAGACTAAATAACTTATGGTATTGTGGACTATGTGTTTAATGTGGACCAGTGCCACTTTTTGAGAAACTATTGATGTTATCATAACAGTGCTTTGTCGTACTCCTTTTTTTGTATGTTTGAAATCAAAATTGTACATATGCTTTCATGACGGTCTTGATCTCTGCAGAGAAAAGGTTGTTCACATTCCTTAATTGCGAAACAACTGTTGAAACAAATCTTAATTGATAAATCGTTCAACATATAAACTAAAGTTGTATTAAATAAATTCTTGTGATGACCAATTGATGTTTGGGATTTTCAGTCTAGTGTTTAAAATTGATGTGTATGGTCAACTTATTTGGCGCATAAGTTGCAAGTAAATTTTTTATATATGCAGTAACATAGTAGATTTTAATGTTTGATAATTGGATATACATACATAGTTAAAGTGGCTACGTAGTGTTGCATATATTTTTTAAATATTTAAATTCATTTACCTTAACAGGTAAAAATATTTTTTATCACTTAACCCAAGTTCGTCTAATGTGGACCACTTAAAGATTCTTATTGCACTCTACTGGTCAAAAATAAAATAAATAAAAGAAATTTGTTAATGAAAATAATGCGAATGTGACACAGTAGTCCACATTAAACGCCATATTTTTAATGTTGATTTTTTTTTTAGTTCCTTACAGTATTTTCCCATAAAATTTATTTAAATTAACGTACACAGTTTTTAACCTCATAAAGTATTAGAAGATATATCAGCCAATTTATTGAACTATCGTTTTTTTAAATTGCTTTACAAATATGTATTAAGACCTGCTTAAAAAAAAGTTCAAATGAATATAAAAGTATACTGACTAAATTTTAAAATAATGTATTACGTAGTTTAAAGAAATTTAAAAGTGTATATAATAAAATTATTTTTCGAGTTAAAAACGAAATATAACAACAAAGTAATAAACATCCATCAAAAACCACGTATACGTATATGTACACTCTAAAACACTTTTGTTGAAAATTAGGTCGATAATAGTCGGCAACACTTTACAGATTATTATCGAATTAAAATTACACACGCATTATTTTTCAACGAAATGTTTTTACTAAAAAAAAAAACTAATGGCTGCGTGCATATTTGAGCCGCGACATCCTGACTGATAGTCTGACGTATCTACCATTCAGCCATAGCCGTATTATACTCTATGTTACATTTTTTCCACTTGGACTAAATATGTTTAATTTGAAAGGTTTTTTCTTTAATAAAATAACAACAAAATCTATGTAATTTTAGACAAGGAGAAATTTTCATTACAATTTTAGACAATATATGATCGTAAATTTGAAGTAATGTTTTAGAGTGTAGTACACAAACCACTAAGGCATGAAAAAGAAAAGAAATTGTAAAAATAAGACATGTTGATGACGTAATCAAGTGAGCGGTAGTGTAACGAGGTTTGTTTAATGAGTCAGTCTTTAAAGTATGTACATTAAATATGTACAATATACATACATGCATACATATATAAATATTTCAGATTTAGTTGTTATCATTATTTTTGGTTTTTAGTAGTTTATATATATTTATTTATTTACTGCTTGTCCCAGAATGTCGACAAGAAAATGTCTTTCTTACATTTATATTGAAAACAAAAACAAAATTTTTGTTTTTTTATTATTGTTTTCAATATAAATATGCGAAAAAAATTTTCTTATCGGCATTGTGGAACAGCCGGTTAATTTTTTTGTTAAGTATTGCCACAGGATACGATTTAGTTGATTAAATCGTAAACTCATTTTTGGATTTATGTATATTTTATCTTCTTATTATCTGTCTTCTTATAATTGAATTTAAAAAAAAATTATATTTATTTTTTTATTTATTTAATTTATTTATTTATTTAAACTGTAATTAAAATTAATTTATTGTCTAGTTATCGATTTAAGCAGGGGTGATGCCGCCCCTGTGGCAGAGTGGTGGCGATGCTAACCTGTCAGTCCAGAGGTCATGGGTTCGATTCCCGCAATGGACCCCGTAGTGAGATTCTGTAACTTTTAACAATAACAACAGTTTTTATATTGTCAACTTCTTAAGTTGTCTGCACTAACGATTTTACGATTCTGTGACTTCTGGTTAACAACATTGTTTAAATCTGACATTACGTGGCATCTGTCATAAAATAAACGAAAAGGGCAAAGAGGAATAAAACAAAAACAAATGAGTTTGTAATTGCCAAACAATGTACAGAAATTTTTTTTCATTAATTTCGTTATTTGTGTGAAATAATTGCTAAATTAAATGTTTAAAAAATACAAATATTGTTATTTAAACGTAAATGTTTTATATATTTGTATAATTTTGGTAGAAAATTAACTTTGGTGGCTATTATGAACAATATTCGATATTCGACTGTGATCGAAAAAGCTGATAGAACGAATTTTCGTCTGGTATTATGACGCACATTCGATGAAGAATAGCGCTATTGTGAATATCACTCATTGTAATTGTTCACAATAGTATATTTCTATCAGATGTTACTAAAACTAATTACAATTTGTTTGCAAATTGAGTTACACATAAATAATAAAAAAAGAACTTAAAAATTATAAGAGTTTCTTCTATTAAAATAATAAATAATATGATTTCATACATAAAAGATTTATGACATCAAATCAATTTGTGCAAATTGTAAATTTTCTTCCATCAGTGAAACAAGCATTTCTAGTTGTTGTTAGGCACTCACGACATTATATATGCACAAAAGTTACAAAAATAGTTTAAAATTACTGCTTCGAACGGTTGCAAACTACTTAAATTTTCAACAATTTCTAACATAGTCTTCTACACCATCGAAAGCAAAATAGTATTCGATTGAAAATTTGTTGCACAAAGAAATTTTCGATAGTGCTGCCAGCTCATAATACGAATTTGACATTCGATATTCGATGTTCGATAGCCAGCGAAGATCGAACATCGAATGCAACTCATAATAAGGGCCTTTAATTATTGGCTAAAGTACGTGCTGCGGCTGAACAGCTGGCTCGTTGTCTATTCATTAACAACTGAATAATTATTGTCGTTAGTTAAACAACAACAAATATTGTCAAAAATGTTACAGAATAGCAAAATCGACAATTTGCTTGTTAAATTTTTTAACAATGACAACTATTGTTAAAATTTAATAGAGAATCGAACTACTTTCCGCATACAAGCTAGTCGCTTCGCGGCTATTTGTTTTGGAATTTTCATAGCATTGGTGTTATCTTCTATATATAATTAAAAGGCGGGTCCATTTTTTTGTGCTGATGTTTATGGTCACATTATGCAGCCGATTTTGACAAAAGTTACAACATTTTAAAGATATTCATTGACAGATGTGCACAATCTATATTTTGCTAAAATTATAATAATAATTTCGGAGTTATAAAATGTGTTTAAAGTTGCTACTAATACATTCACATATGTAGTATGGAATACAGAAAAGTCTTGTATATCTGCCGTATTAAAAATATTAAGATTTCTACGTTAAAACAAAATTTGCATACAAAGTTTTATTAAAGTACAACTCAAATCCACCTCGAATTGAATCGAAGAAAATCTCAGGTGCAGAGCTTGAATAATCTTTATGAACAAATCTTTGATTTGGTTTCTTTAACCTCTAAAAATTCTGGCAATACTGTAGATAGAAAATTTCATTTTTGATTAAAATGATTTATTAAAACAAAATATGTATGTCTGTGCGTAAGTACTATAGTGTACGTATATAACAAATGAAAAATATGTACAAATATTGATACAATAAAACATCGTGATTTGTAATCGGTAGTGCTTTATTAATTGGTTACAAAGCAATGAGTGGTACTTATTTATATTATTACTATACTTTGAATTAGAGCAACTACTTAGTTTTTAATAAAATTAGTACGTATTTTTATCATTACGAGTATCTGAAAGTATCTACAATTTGTTGATATGTATTAAGAAAAAAATTAGACAACCACTTTTTGAGGCACCATGTGTTTGTATGTGAAAACTAATGTTTGTTGCTTAAACTTATAAAAAGTCAATAATAGCTGAGTGGGTAAAGTCCTTGTCTTCATATCTGAACGAGCACAGGTTCGTATCCCAGTTGGGTCAAATAAATAAAATTGAAAAAATATAAATAAAACATAATGCGTATATTTTTTTTAGTTTTAGCTTGTTTAATTGACTACTCATTTTTTAGCTTCAAGTAAGCCAATTAATAACTACTTAATTGCTATGACAATGTAAATACATTTATAAGGGGTATCCCTTATTTTTTGGTCTTCTCACACAAACATAAGTAGTTATCGAGTCAAATCCTCATATTTTTAGGCTACCTGTAAGCAAAGTTTTTGCTGCTGCCGCCCTAATGTACACACATACAGACATATGTATGTATTTACGTAGACAGTCATGAGTTATCTTATCAATTCTTTATATTTTATATTATTTTTAATACTATTAATAATAAAGCAAAGCATTTATTTGGTTAAAGATCTATTCAAAACTAGAGGTGGCATCGTGAGCAACTTTTTATTCACGAACGTGCCTGTTTACGTTAGCCACGAGTACTCATACACGATCTGCAATCACTATCATGCGTTGTTCACGCGAATGATACTCCATTGAAAGTTAATAAATTTATAAAAGCTGTAAAGTATGGATCATAGATAGTATGATGTATAGTATCTTCATGTAAAATAAACAACATTCAATTGAAGTGCAAATCTTATCTTGAGGAAGAAATTCAAAGTAAATAATTGATTGTCATAGAACATATACAAATAATTATTTTGATTACAACAGATATATATATGTATGTACATAAATACATACATATATGAATATGTATAATAAATAAAACACGTCAGCCACTTACTGAAAGAACGACATAACTAAAAAGCACTTTTTTAGCTAATAAAGTTGTATTGTCAACTGGTGAGAGAATCCATATTTACACAGAACGAACATTTTGTACTTTTTTCACTCCAAAGTTCGCTCTGTCTAGTAGTTTGGCCATCGATCTGTAGTTGCATATTTTTACATATTTTATTTTATTTTTTTGCAAGAAATGCATATTTTTGGAGTTATAAAAAAATGTTTAATACATATTTCTCAATTTTTGAAAAAAAAATATTAATAGGCAACCGAGCCTCTGTTGGGTTGCCAGTTGCTGAAAATTATGCTACTGGTGGCAATTGGCAACTGAAATCAGTCAACTTCAGTTGCTATTTAGTGCCTTTCCCAAATTAGCTTAGAAAACATCTCATTTTTGAGATGATGGCGAAAATTTGAATTGAAAATTTGTTTTATGTTTTTTTTTCTAATAATAATTAAGAATTAAATTAAATGCTTTCATTTTATTTTTGTTACTTGTACACGCATATTTTTGTGCATATTTTTCATTTTTACGTGCATTTGTTAAGCGCTTAAAACCAGTTTTTAATTGCATGAAAGTCCGAGCACTGGTAATGAGTTATAACAGCTACGAGGGCGGATCTAAAAGTCCGTGACTTTTTGAATGAAACACAGTTTTTTTTTTGCAAAACAAAAATTTATTTTTCAACATAATCTCCTTTTAACTCAATACACTTAGTCCAACGTTTCTCCAGTTTTTGTATCCCTTACAACAAATAGGATTTTTTCGAGCTCCTTAAAATAGGCATTTGTTTGGTCAATAATTTCATCGTTGGAGCTCAATCTCTTTCTACCGAGCCATTTCTTTGGGTTTGGAAATAGGAAGTAGTCACTAGGGGCTAAATCCGGAGAATATGGCGGATGAGGTACCAATTTGTAGCCCAATTCATAGAGTTTTGCCATTGAGTCTGCACACGTTTTACGTTTACGTTTATGGTCAATTGAGAGCAAACGGGGCACCCATAACTTTCTTAAACCTAGCTGATCACTTAAAACCGAAACCACACTGCCATATGAAATGTCTATGGCATCGACAATCTCAAGCACTTTTACTCTTCGATCGGCCAACATCATATCGTGGATTTTTTCGACATTTTCGGGTGTACTGACCTCAATTGGCCTTCCAGAACGTTCAGCGTCGTTTGTACTTGTGCGACCACAACGAAAGTCAGTAAACCACTTTTTTACCATTTAAATTGATGGTGCAGAGTCCCCATAGTATTTTTTTTTCGCAAAAAATAATGTTTAATGAGAACTCGAAATTCACTTGTTTCCATTTTTAGAAAAATACACGAGGTTGTATCCTTTGAACAGCTGTTAAACGCAAAGTAAATGACGACACTTTCTCAAAATTTTACAGTAGTCTATTAACAGGTGGTACTTGATGGGAACAGTGTTGCATTTCATATAACTACGAGGGAAGTTCGAAAAATCACGGACTTATTGATCCGTCCTCGTATAAATTTGATGCTGCGGTAGAGGGCTAAGAGTAGGTCCCAATATTTTTTTCATTATTTTTCCCATGTACATATCTAACAATAAAATGCAACGTTTTAGTGCTATTCGAAGTTGAAATTTGAAAAAAAAAAAAATTTGAACGCTCCACCCTAATACACAGTATGTTGTTGGAAAGAATTTTTTTCAAGCCCAATAGACCTTTTAAATGCATTTCCTATGCAATAAACTTCTGAGAGTTACGACATTGTTGGAGTAAACGATCGATATGGTTTTAATTTGGTTTATTTATTTAACAGAATTTTTTTTTTATCTAATCAGAAAAAAAGTAATAAAATTTAATCTCGTGCTGGTTTATATTCCACTGCAATCAGACTAAAAATAAATACTTTTTTGTAGATAAGATTAGCATGAATTATGTGACCCATTATTAAGTGTAAAAGCACAAATTGATAAAAATGAAATAAAAAATTTAATTCATCAAAAATGATAATGTACATTAGGGCAACTCAAGAGAAAAGGTTGTTGCCATCTCTATCATCGGCCGGTTTGATTTTTTACGAAAAGGTTGGTCAACTGATAATTTCCAGAAAACGAGTAGTATGCATAACGTGACCAGAAGGTTTTTACAAAAAGCGGGACAAGAGCGATTGAAAAGCGGGATTTAAAACAAATATCTTGTTATATATATAAAATTGAATATCTGTTTGTTTGTTTGTATGTTTGAAAGCTATGGACTCCAAAACCAGTGAACCGATCTTGCTGAAGTTTTCACAGTTTAGTACAGATGGTCTGGAAGGAACAATAGGCTATATATTTTTTGAATATTTTAAGTGGGCGTGCAACTTCCCATAAAGAAGAATCTCTTATTTTAGGATATTTTTGTAACTAATGCAGTTAAAGACTTCAAAATTTGTTCTAATCTTTTTATAATGTTTTTAAAAAGATATTATTAAGGAGTGGACAAGTGGCCGTGGCACCACCCATATAAATATATATTTTGACATATCATGGGAACTAATACAGTAAAACATCTAAGATTTTGTTGGAGTTACTCCATTGATTTTTTATATTATTCTAGAGAAAACAGTTAGAAAAAATTAGTGGGCGTGGCACCTCCCATAACAATTATTTTTTTATTTATTTTTTTTAATATATCTGAAGCTAATGCAGCAAGAAACTTGAAATTTTGTGTGAGCAAAGCTTTCTATAGCGTGCATTGTCGTTCAAAAACAAGTTCGGATTGGACATGAGGGTGTGGCACCTTCCATAAAGAGGAAATATTTATTTTGAGGTATCTTAAAAACTAATATAGAGAGGGCCTTGAAATTTCATAGGGATAACTGTGTCGATATTGTGCATTGTCTTATGAAATAATTTCAAAATTGAACAAGTGGGCGTGGCGTGGCGCCTCCTTAATAGAGCAAATACTTATTTTGAGATGTTTTCAAAACTAATACCAGCGGACCGATTTTTCTGAAATGTTTACAGCATATTACTGATTTAGCTTTCCATATAGAAGCATCATTTATCTTGGAAGCCAAGACAGTCAGAGTTTTGAAAATTTTTCGTGAGTATTAACGTCAAAAAGGAAATAGTGTTTGTTATAAAAAGGGGTCAACCTCTCAAATAGATTACAATATTTAATTTTAAATAAACGAAGTTGAAAAAGAATTAAACATAAGTTTTCTTTTTTTCTTCACTAAGGGGATATTGTGTAACGAAGCACACGGGTTTTTAGCTAGTATGTTATAGATATGTGAGACACGGTTAAAATTATTTTTTTTTTCAATTTTTAAGGTCTCTAACTCAATGATTTTTAATCCGATCAATACAATCGTTATAATGGGTGAAAAGGGAGAATAATATCTACGAAACAATAGAAAATAATTTTTATTCAGTTGAAACATTTTCGATATTTTTGGCAATAACTAAAAAACGGGAAAAAACACGTTTTCGCGATTATACCGAAAACGTTTATTGCGAAAAAAAATTAATGAATGAAGACATATTTGTCTTCAGTGAACTCAAATAAGCTTTAAAAAAGTCTGTTTTCAAGGGTTCATCACTTTTTTGGCTTGTAAAAGATTATTTAGATTTTTTATGTTTCGCATTTTTTATGTGTTTTCCTACATCAATTATAAATTTTCAAACCCGAAAAAGCGGGATAGAAATTTTAAGCGGGATCGACCTCTTAAAAGCGGGATAGTCCCGCCCAATGCGGGATGTCTGCTATCAAACGAATAAGAAAAAAAGTATCATACATAACAGCAATAAATATTTACAATACAATTATAAAACCTCATTTCGAATTTGGTTCGACGATTTTATATTCATGCTGCACCGCGAGTAATATTAAAATTTAATAGATATGCCTCAATCAACGTTATGCTAGAAACGCTAAAATGGCTTAATATAAAACAAAGACTTGAAACACTATAAACTTTATTTACACATGAACGAAATCTTCATCAATATCTACCTATGTACATGTATCGTTTACAATCTTTTTTGGCATGTTTCAATATTTCATGTCCATAACAAAAACAGCTGACTGAAATTTTTCGGTGGGAAATGTCAAACACCATACCTATAAAAAAAAATTAGCCAAAATATGCAAAAAAGCTACTTCACACAGCCTTTTAAATAAAAAAAAATTTGTACAGCGCAGTATTTTTCAGTACAATTTGAAAAAAAAAAATTTGATAAGTTGATGTACATATTCCCAAAAATGTCCAAATACGAGTGTTTTGAAATAGTCGATTAAAATCATTCGTTATTCACTAGCCCATATCTATGTACATATACTTACATACTCGCACCTACATGAATATGTGTGAAAGTATGTATGGCCCACTACACAACACAACCCAATGCCAAAAGTTCAGTTTAGCTCAATTGATTTTGGCATGTCATCTTATCCATGGCACAAAGCTTGCATGACTAGAACAACTGCTACTTTTGTACGTACACGCCACGCCGTTAATATTACGAAAAGTGTTTGCAAACAAAACGAATGGCAAGCAAACAAAGGAAACATATTTTTGGTTATGACGGAATTTATGATGTACACGTGGAATTCTTTGGAAAGAAAAACATTTTGCTTAAGTACAAAAAAATGTTTAAGTACATGGATTTTAGACAAAAAATAATAATAAAGGAGGGATGTATGCACCAAACAATTTATTTACCATGTTGCCAAAATTCATTTCTTATGTTGTCTCCGTCTTTTCTCCACTGCTTTCCACTGGTTGTTCGTTCACATCGAGCGAAAGGAAATGGAAGATTGTGCCAACTTTATGCGTTTTTTATTTGAAATAAAATTTATGGCACTGACAATTTTTTTTTAAATTCTATTTCTGCTATACATATTTAGTAATTTTTGTTATTGCATTTTATTTTTGTATTAAGTGCATACTATATATCGTCACCTGAAACACTAAACGCTCTAACTAACATTTTCATCATTCAACATGAGAAGCAATAAATACACACATATACTAAACCTATGCTAAATTATTTAATTAGCCATTTCCTTTTGCTTTTAGATTTTCTTAAAATTATCGCAATTTTTATATCGGTTAGGTCTGATTTTATAGTAACCAAGTAGTTATGTTGGTGAAATATGTATGTACCTACATCAGAATTTACTAAAAACCCGATGAGAATTTTTTGTTAGATAGGGCTTTTTGCTTTTTATTTAACATGTACATACATACATGATCTGTGGGAAGGTTTGTACGATTTTTCTTCAACGTACTTGCCCATGGCTGGTGATAATTGGACCTCACGACCTCATTGCTGTTTTGGCCCTCCGACCATTTAAAAAAAATTGAGTAGGTATGGGGTACATATATTTTGAATATCCTCTTTTAGAATTCGAAATCTGTTTTGCGAAATTTTTTCTGGTTTCTGAGATATCAATCATTTATTGTGCTCGATATCATCAATTTGGACACATTTCTTGTCTTGAGGGTGCTGTAGGCTGAGTAGTTAGCGCGTTTGACTACAAACCCTGAGGTCTTGCGTTCAAGACTAGTTTCAGGCAAGCCAACAACATCAAGCATTTTTCTCATGTGCATTGGTGTGTTATTGTGTTGATTAATGCACTTCACAGCAGCCTCCTTCGGCCGTCGGCGAAGTAAAAGAACTAATAAAATGGGTACACAGCTTAAAGAACTCAATGCCTCCAGAGGGGCTTGAAACACTGCTCTACAAAGAAAAGCGCAATAGCAGAGTTGTAAATTAATTAAGCTTCCTATCTCTCTCCCACTTTACCACCTGTTCCCTCTACACTATCCATTTCCCAAAGAAGGTAATTAATTAAAATTTCGGTAAAGTTTTCACCGAACACCGAACTTTGTAAAATTGTTTTTTTATATATTTACATATATACATATCATCAAAAATACACAAAAATGTAGTCCTACGATATATTATCAACAACTACTACGCACTATCAATTTGTTAATTTTGTATTTATTAAATAAATTAGTCATAGCTAAAAAAATTAAGTTAAAATGTTTCTTTTCAATAAAAAAAAAAGTTCGGTTTCGTGTTTGCTTCGGGTTCGGTTCCAAATTTTTTACCGAAGTTCGGGTTCGGGTTCGGTCTGAAAAAAAGTGCGTTCGATCGGACACTAGAAATCAGTGTACAATATAGTGATGAGTCAGGACTACAAGATGCAGTAGTTTTTAATGTCCAATTGTACGGAAAACCCCTTTAGGACAGAGTTCAAGTTCGTCACTTATGATAAGTTCCTGCCAAATTTTTGTTATGCAACGGCCTTTAGTGTCTTTCTGTACATGAAATATTTTTTGAAAATGTTTATGATGACGTGTAAACAGAATCAATGTAAAACAAAAAACAACAACTTTCGGAATTTTTTTCAGTCTGTCGGTCCCTCCGTATGTCTGTCTGTCTGTCCGTCCGTCCGTCTGTCTGTCCGAACACGCGTCAAGCGAAATTCACTGAATGGATTTTCATGAAATATTGCCAGATATTTTTAGATATGGCCACACTGCCTCTGCGCCACCTCAAGAATTTAAGAGAGGAATCTAAAAAGATTTTTGTGAGTGTGTTCCAGGCTATAGATCAGCGAATCATATTATAGAAAAATTTATATTAAAGAAAAATATTTTTGGTCCATCCTAATGTACGTAAACATAAAAAAAATTAAATTTGTGGCAACACTTACCTATGAATTGGTGACGCTCCAGCTGGTAACCTCTGTTGTTGATAAGCAGACATATTCGCTGCTTGTTGTTGTTGTTGTTGCTGATTAGTCTGTTGTTGTTGTTGGGTATGCTGTGAATGATGTTGGGGTGGTTGATTGGACGTTGGTCCATTATCAGAATTTTGTGATTGTTTTTGTTGTTGCTGCTGTTGCTGTTGTTGTTGTTGTAATTGATGATGGTGATGAAGTTGCTGTTGATGATGTTGTTGCTGTTGCTGCTGCTGATGCTGCTGCTGTTGTTGTTGTTGACTTTGACCACCATTAGGTGGCGGTTGTGGACCACCGACCTGTACTGATGAACGGATGGCTGCTTCCATTTCATGCCGAAATATCAATGGTAATTAAGTATTACTTTAATAGTTGATCATCAATTTTCTCAAGCCAGAACATTATGCAGCTATTTATTGATTCGATTTCCAATAAGAAATTACTTATCGAAATATGTATTCACTCACACACAAGCTCTCTTTCTCAGATATATTTGAACTCACAACAACACGACGATTTCCGAAAATGGTATGACTTTTTTTAAGAAGAAAAGATATGAGTTGGCAGCCAGGCAGCAACGTTATTTATTATTATTTTTTTTAATGTTATTTTCAGCGTTTAATTTATTTTTAAAATATTTATTTTTTTTAAATATTTATTTGGTTTTACATTATTTAAACAACTGCCAGCATTTGAAGCAACGTGTATTTATTAATTTTTATTCTTATTCTTATTTTTTTTTAATTTTCAATAAATTTTAAAATGCTCTGCTTTAAGCTTTCATATAATTTTTATATTTCAAAACTTCTGATTAATATTAATATTGAATTTTTACACCATTTTTTAATTAAATACGCTGTAGGTATAATATTGGATATTATTTCATAATTAATAAATATATTGATGAAGCTGGTATAATTTATTTTCTTTAGATGATATTTTATTCAGAAACGCTTTCGGTATTATTATGTATTTTGAATATTATTTGCTTTTTGCATTATTTTATGTTTACACTTATTTTATTTTTCAGCTTTAAGCCTTAAAAACTATTTATTTTATAAATTTTTATATTTAAACCCTTTTTTAAAGATTTTATTTAATTTCAATATATTTTAATTTTCTTAATTATTATATTACTATTAACCAAATTTATTATTTATTTCTTCATTCATTTAATTGATTATTTTTTTAATTTGTAATACTAAGATTATTATTTTCATTAGAAAAGAACACAAGTTTTCTCCACAGTGTAATGAATTTCAACATTTTTATTATAATATTTTATTTTGAAACTTTTTATTATAAAAGAATTTTGGGGAAATCATTTAAAATATTTTCACATCCTGAAATGGTAAGAAATTTATATTTGTAAATTTTCATTTGAAAAAGGCTCATAATAAATAGCATGTTTATAGAACACAATACGCGTGCACTAGTTAACTTTGATTATGAATGTCATGTTTTAACTTAGCAACTGTAACAAAATAACATTCGTTCATTTGTAGAAAACCGATTTCACTGTGAAAACATGAAATTTATTAAATTTTTATAATCGAAATAAGCAACAAATAATAATAATTTTGAATGATTTCCCATATTGTTAAACGATGTAAGGAATTCAAACGATTAATCATGAACGTCGTCTGTCTGTCTGGTGGTCAGCCGGTTTCGGTTTACTTTAAACGAGGAGTTCTATAAACATGCTGTAAAGATTGAAATTAAACGCTTTTGAATTCAAAGATTTTCTTTATTTAATTTTTCATCACTTGTTCTTTATTATTATTTAAAATTAAAAAAAAATTATATCGCTTTCGCTTATCACCAGGCTTCTAAAATAAGTTTATGCCATTAAATAATTATAATTGATTATTTATTCACAGCCATTAAATATGATACAAATAAAATTTAGAGCAAAATACTTTTAACACTTTTTAACCATTTAACTTAGCAACACTGGTATAACATGGTTTAATCGTTCTCCGTTGTCATTGTGACAATTTTTTATAATGGTCGCGTTTCTAACACTGCAGTGTTACCAGCATTTAGAAAAAATATGTACACTTAAAGCGACACAAACTCAAAATAAACGTACTTGATTTGATGTAAATGAAGTAAAAATAATATTTATTAAACATTGTTAAAATAGTTATTGAAGATAGATATGAACATATAATTAAATAAAGAAACAAATTTTGTGTAAATAGGTATATTTTTAGATTTTGGGATTTTCTACTGCTTTATCTTTGAATAGTTAACTTTCATTACTTTTATGCCATTTTTTAATAAGTTATTCTGAATAATTGTAGACTTTTTTCCATACAAAGAGCCAACTAACTGTAAAGGGAAATAAGAAAATGCTGAAAATAAAACAGAAAGAAAATAACACATTAATGAAAATAGCAAAGACTTATTCAAAATAATGATTCTTTCTATATTATTGATACAGGAAAATAACTTAAAACTAGCTGAAAACTTTCTTTCTTTCTTTGGGGTTACTCCGTGCTCCTTTTTATATCAAGAGATGCGAGGTAGATTTACTTGACCTAACCTAAAGGTTATTATCAGGCCAATTATGAATTTTCCCAAGGAGTTCTTTCTCTTCCCATTCATTTGTTCCCGGGCAAAAATCCTCCTATTCTAAAAAGCCGGGGAATAAACAAATAAGGAGAGGGAAAATCGGGATCCGCTGTTTAGTGGTTACATTTTATTCTGCACTAACGCAAGAGTTCAGTAATAGAAATTAATAAAAATTTTATGTTTTCATTGATAATAATATTGTGTGTTAATAAAAATATTTGTTTTTGCTTAAATAAAAAGTAAAATGTACAGTGTAGTTACTCAGAAGCTCTCGGAAGAGCTTTATGCTGAGGAAGTGAAGGGCCAGATGCATTAAATCCCCAATAATTGTGTGTAAAAAAGGAAATTGTAAACTTTTTAAACCGCAACAAATCTCCCATTTACCTATTATGTGAACTTAAAGGAGGTGTGCAAAATTGAGTGTGTTTTAAAACTTTCTTCCGAAGGCAGAAGTATTTCCTGTTTTTGAAGCGCATGTTTGCACGGCGTGGATAAAAATTCCTAAAACAAGAGAGAAATGTAACATTTCGGTGTTTATTTAAACTTTTTGTCCTAAATAATTGTTTATACAATTGTTTCCAGTGATGCCATTAGGATACGAAAGATACATTTTTCGTATCTTTTGATGACTTTACGTACCATGTATAATCCTGACATTTTTCGTATCTTTTGAATCTGTACGCGCAATGTACAGAAATAAAATATTAAACTTTCCGTCTCTGACAAAGTTTTTTAAAGTTATCATTTCGTTATGAATACTAAAAAACGCCTTTACTCGATATCATTTTCTTTACAATATTCATTAAACATGAAATAAAAATGTTATGTTAATATATCGACCCCTTTGCGCGAAATGATCGTAAGCGACATTTTGTAAAAAGCAAATTTTGTTATTGAAATCAAAATTTTATGATTTTTTTAGTTTAAAATCGTAAAAATATCAAAATTTTTGATAACTTTTTAAATACAGGCTATAAAATTGTATCGTAAGCGACAGTTTATGAATATAAATCATGTTTAAATACAATAAAAAATCGTCCTCCTGAAAAATAAAATTTTTGTCGCTTAGGATTATTTGGCGCTAAGGGGTCGATATGTTAAACGTTAAAAACTGATTTAAAAATTTCTTTCAAAATGGATCTTTTTGGGAAAAAATGTATCTTTTTGGAAACTAAAATGTATCTTTCTCGAAATTTCACTGGCAACATTGATTGTTTCACAACATTTTTTAATTTGAATTTTAAATTTTTGCATTAGTTCTCTTCAAAATGTTTGGGGACAAAACTCGCAGAGTATCTCCCTCTGCCTCATATTTAGAATACTTACTTTTTTTCCTGGGATTTTTTTCGCGGGGAAATTATAATTTATAATAGGAGGAATGTGAATTTAGAAAACATTTCCCAGGGAGATTTTATTTAGAATAGGGGAACAGGGTATATGGAAAAAACTCCCGGGGAACTGTTATTCATAATTGGGCTTTATAACGCCACGAACAATTTCTAAGTAAATGAGCCTCCTTCGTCGTATATGAAGCCAGAACTCCCAAAGTCCTCACTTGCACATAAAAAATAATTGCCAACGAAGCGTGATTTTTACACGCTCAGACCTGCTTTACGATTCTAACTGAATACTTGCCAAAGGTCATTTAGATAAAAATTCGATAACAAAGGGGATCAAATCAAAATTTACAAATTTTCAGTAGACACAAAATACTGTTTTTATGTTACTCTCTGATATATCTCAAAGACACTTACAACTGCATTTTTTGGCAAAAGAGTAGAGAAAATGATGTAAGATTTTTACAGTGGGTAGATAAGACCACTGTATACAAATTTCTGGCAAAAAGTGAATATATGAAAATTTTGAGTTGATCCCATTTAGAGGAACTAGTGCGATATGTAAGTTATAACAAAAGTTCAAGAAATTGCTGACAATGTGATTAACACATGTCCGGTGTTCCCACAAGGGCGAGTTTTTCCAGAAGATATAGAAAATCTTTGAGAACTAAGATATCTGCTGTCCAGAATTTAAGAACTAGTATTTAATGCAACAAAATTGTTTAAAATTTATTTCTTCTATTTGTCGGTTAAAATTAAAAAAAGTAATTTTACTATGCCTTATTTTTTCTAGAAATTAACCTTTTTAGAAGAGTACGAAAAAACGCAGCGCAGAGCCGCTTCTTTTACTCTTTTTTGTGCTTTACGCAAAGAGCGGAGCCAATTTATTATTGCGCTTGCTCCGCACCAATATTTTAGCGCTGCACATAAAGGAGCATTTTCCATTGCACTGAGTTTTTTTTTGTGCAGTGCTAAAAAAAGAGTCAAAAGAGCATGAAATGCGAATTACGCATTTACAGTAGTAAAAATGTTAAAAAGGCAATGGACATTATTGCCGGACTTCCGCCTGAAATGGATCGGTAGTGCAGTTCGCACTTCAGATTAAGGGACTGTACAGGAAGTTGAGTCGTTAGCGCGGTTCATATTTCGGGTTCCGGTCCGGACCGGAAGTTGGGTCGGCAGTGCGCCGCCTAGGAGCATCATAGACCCTGCAGGAGCCATTTTAAAAATTCATTAAATCACCATATTTGTATGGGATCAAGAATAAAAAAGTAAAGAACAACAATATAATGCTACAAATCGAGATGTCTTTAAATTGTCACTACGAAAGAGGTATTTAGCAGCACTGAATAAACTCAAACTAACCGCTGTTGGTATAAAAAAAAGAGCATGTGCAATGCGCAGAGCAATTGCTCTTTTTTTCCGCTCCGCTCTTTGCGCTTGTGTGCATTTTTAATACTCAGATTTTCTGTCACAAACACTTCGTGTTGTGTCGTGCGTGTTTGTGTCACGTAAAAAACACGATACGCGGCCATCTCTAAGTGGAAGTGAACGAGAGATTCCTAAAGCCATGTTTTGTAAAGAACATTTTTGTTATAAAGCACATATTTAAAAAGTTATTAAGTTTTTTTCGTTTTCTGAAAAACGAGTTGTTGGCGATTACGTGGTTTAAGAAGAAAGGTGACGATATGCTTTTATTTCATTGGGTGCTAACGCCAACTCATTAATAGATCTTTCAATACTTTTTGAAAGATTTTTGTATGATATGAAAATGACAACCAAACGGAAATTCGTTGTAATCAATTTACTGTGTTGCATACGTACAAACATACGTATGTACGTATGTAGGTATGTGTGTAATATGTATGCATATACATATGTTAATTAGAATAATTTTCGCTTTATTAAAAATTAATTAGCACACGTTTATTAAATTTGATATAATAGATTGAAAAAATAAAAAATTTAAAATTAAAAACTTAATGTAGTAATGATAAATCTTTAAGTATTAATAAATTTTTGTTTAGTGTTTAACAGTTTTACAGCTTATTTCAAAAATGCACCATTTCGAATATACAATTCCCGAATATTTTTAAAATTTTTCTGCCCAATGTGTAGAGCTGATGAATCATAAAATATCGACATTGACATAAAAAATAACCGTATTTTTAAGCCCCGACCTAAAAATCAAAGTTAGTGTTAATTGGTGGTCTGTATAATATACTACACCAATTAACACTGATAATTAAAACAATAAAAATTAAAGGCTGTTCTCTCAGTTAATGTAATTTTGACTATGTAATTTAGACAATTTGCTGTATCTAGAAAAACGTAAGAGGCAAACTCTTGAAATTTAAAAAACGCTAAAACGAAAAAAATTTCCAAAATTAAAAAATTTCAAACAGAAAAATCGTAAAAATGAAAAAAGCGCTTAAAGAAAAAAAGCACAAATTAAAAAATCGCTAAAACGCAAAAAATCAACAAACCAAAAAGAACACCAAAGAACTAAAAAAAAACACCAAAAACCGAAAAAAGTTGTCAAAACGAAAAAAAGCAGTAAAACCTAAAAAAAATATCACCACAAAATGAAAAAAATCGCCAAAAATTTAAAAAATATTACCAAAACGAGAGAGTCAAAACAAAAAATAAAAGCCAAAACTAAAAAAATCACCAAAAACCGAATAAAAAATCCCCAAAACCGAAAAAGTGCCAAAACTGAAAAAAAGCGCCAAAACTAAAATAAATCGCTAAAACTAAAAATATGGTCGTAAAGCAAAAAAAACGTTAAAACAAAAAAAAAACTCCCAAAACCAAAATTTTGTCAAAACTAAAAAAATAAGCAACAAACAAAAAAAAAGCAAAAAAAGAAAAATCGCCAAAAAACGAAAAAAATCACCAAAATGAAAAAAACGCCATAATAAAAAAATCAATAAAACGTCAAAAAAACTTAAAAAATAAAAAGAATTAAACAAAAAAGCAAAAGAAGAAAATTGCCAAAATGAAAAAAGGGGCAAAAACGAAAAAGAATATAATGTGTGTGAAGATAGCTCCGTCAGTTAGCTTCGTTTTGGGCATCTCTGTGTTACTTTACATATCTCTCGCTCAGAGACTGTGAAGTAATAAAAAATCTCTCACTTGAACACTGTTAACCTAACAGAGTAGATATTTTATAACATTTTCATGCAAAAATATTAATGTGCATATGGGACTTTTTTCGGTGGTCAACATATCAGCCAAAATCGAAATGGTGGAGTCGTACCGCTAACTGGAGTCGAAAGCTAAGGCTTCAGATAATTCAGAACGGTATAGATTGTATTCAGAAGTAATACAGTTTGAGATATAGGACTTTAAAAAGGATTTTTGGTGGTCAATATATCGGCCAAAATCGAGATGGCGGGGTCAACTGCTAACTGGAGTCGAAAGCTAAGGCTCCAAATATTTCAGAACGGTATAGATTGTATTCAGAAGTAATACAGTTTTTGAGATAAAGGACTTTAAAAAATGTGTAATCATATTAATAAACAATTAGCTACTGGCTTGAGCTTTTCACATTTTAACATGTTTATATATACTCAAGTATAAAATCAAACCAAAAAAGGTTATCTTAAGTAGAACAAAAAATCAGAAAAATGGGAATGAAGAAAAATAAACCAATGGCAACACTAGGAAATTGTATTTTAATATCAACTTGAAAGTGATTTAATTCTCGTATTCAATTTTCACGAAAAAGTTGTATACATATATGACAAATGTACTGTACTATAAACTTCTATCAAAATCTGAAGATTATATTAAAATAAAACAATAAAATTAGAAAGTAAGGTTTATTGGAAAAAAAATGTACTGAAATGTGTTTGTATCTATACGGGTATATTGGCATTAAACTTCTGTTTCTTAGCTTTGCTGTTTTGTGTTTAAGTATTTATTTTTAATAAAAAAAGCTGAATTGTTACTTTCTATAGAAATTATTGTTGTATTTTTATAAAACAGTGTTGGTTTTTTATAAAACAGTTGATTTGTACTGTGATGATTTTTAAACGAAATTTTTCGAAAATCATGACGATTTTATTTCCAAAATTTTACGATTTTTGGGAAAAAATTACTAACAGCACTGTTTGAAACTACGATGTAGCTCTCTCTCTCTCTCTCTCTCTTAAAACCCCACTCTTTTTACTCTGTATTTCAAATCTAAAGCAAATGCTTTCCAATTGCAATGTAAACAAGATACATATTCCGAGTTTTCTTTTCGTATCGAATTACACAGTAGCCCCCTGTACCGCCTACAGATCTTGAGATATAAGCCTGTGACACAGATTTCATTTCGTAGTGCAATGCTCAAGCTATCTGGTATGTCTGCATTCCACGCGGAATTAAAATGTGCGGAATTACCAAAGCATTGTAGTTAGGTACCTATAATTAATAAATTGCAACATGGAATTCCGCATGGAATACAGAACACACACGTATGCAAATTAACCAAAAACTAATAAAAGTTGAGTGCTTTTTCTGGTAAATAAATTTTTTTTGTCGTTTTAGTGCTTTTTTATATTTAGAAGTTGACAACTTTGAAGAGAACAACAAATGCGTTGTTGTCAAGTTTCATTCATGTTAAAGCCACTGTTAATACAATATGCAACATCATCATCATCATCAACCCAAACAAATGAATTGTATGTGTGTACGAATCTATGGATGTATGTAGGTATGTAGTAACAACAATAAAAGTAAATAAAAAGCAAAACAAACTTCATAGCACATACATACTTACATATTGTACATACTTTCATGCCAAACATACCTAAATGGATACTTACATATGTATGTACATACATAAATCTTGTTATTTATATACATACGTACAGCAAAACTTAGTTATAACGAACGCCGTATAAAAACTGGTTCACACTCAGTTTTTTACATACAGGGCTTGTCAGCTTATTATATCTTAGGTATCTGGGAGTGAAATAACGGATGAAAGGTACACGTTTTTGGTGAAACTCACTGTCAACGATAATTTTAACGGGATATTTGAAAATAAATTTTTAAATTAGAGTTATTTGCCATATTTACTAGGAAAGATGTATGTAATTCGTCTTTTCCAGGAGAAAAAAGCAAATGAAAGTGTTCCGAAATTGTTGTATGTATTAAGTCCTTCAATAGCCAGCTTTATCCGTGAAAATAGAATTGAAATCAATATTATATCTGCGTATAATCAGATATTTAGTAATTTATATATGTACATACATAGGCGCTGGGTTGCATGACAGCCCAAGCAACAACTCATTTTTACTATGTAGGTATATTGCTTGCTTTGCATTTTTGTGGATAGTAAGCAAAAGTTAGGCATATTTTGTTAAAGTATTGCAAAATATATTCTGCTTGCAATATATAGTTACGGACATTATTAGAGTGGCATTGGAAATTAAATTTTTGATTTTCATAAAAGTCCAGGAGGTCGAAAAATGATAAGTTCAAACTTTGAGAGTGCTCCATTGAGGCCCAAATTTAACTTTTGTGAAATTTACCGATTTAGTACGTAATAGCAATGATTTCAAATTAAACTTTAGTACAACAAAGTTCTATCAGAATCTTTGATTTTATAATGGTCTTAAACTTTGTAACTCAATTCCGTTAGAACTAAAAATTTTAAATAATTTGTATGTCTGTAAACTTCGCTTCGTGTACAAAAAAAGTCCTCACCTATATACATTTAACCCCTTGTTAATTTTGGTTGTTTTTATTGATTTTGTAAACTAATTTTATATACCTATTTTTTTAAATAAAAAATTACAACAAAAGGGTTTATTTTTACAAAGAAAAATTTTGAATACAATAAGCATGTTCAAAAGAGCATTCTCGCCGATTTTTAGAGGAATCAGTGCAAAATTAGCGAATTTTCAAGCGAATTGTTGGTAAATGGGTGAATTTTGCAATATTTGAACTTTGACCTCAATGGGGCACGGCTTAGAGTTGTCCGATTCTGTTAAAATTTTCACCATATTAATTTTTAACTAAGTAGATATCACAACCGCGTGTGTTTTTTTATGAAAATCCAAAGTTTAGTTCCCTCCATACATCCTAATGCCACTCTAATGCACATCCATATAAAAATCACACAAGTAAAACACAATGAAAACTGGCAACGTTGCCATGACCAGAATTTTCAGTCAGGCAATTATGAGCAACAATGTATTAAAAAAAATCAACAGCAATAACAATAACAACATAACCATCGCTAAAAAATATATTAAAAAAAAAACAGCGCAACAACATCACTAATGGCAAAAACTCCGGATGATAGTTTAATAAAAAAAAAATCTTGAAACAAAAAAAATATGTACATAACAGCAAGTGCATGCGTTTAAACATTAAAATATAATAAACCGGCTATTAAAAAGCAAAAAGATTTCATTGAAAAATAATAAATAACACTGTAAGCATAAGAAATGGACACACCAAAACGTCGAGACACGTGAACTTAATTTTGGGTCGTAGAATCTAATGGCATACTCCGTTTTGAAAAAATCAAGTCAAAATAAGGAGATATTGCATTTTTAAGTTTGTATTGTTTCTGAATCGATTTTTGATTAGATCATTATACCTACATACCTACTAGTGATGTAACGTATATCAATTTTTAGTATTCGCGAAAACGAATATCTGTGCCAATATTCACCGAATTCGAACACGAATATTCAATCTAAATAGTTAGTGCCACTTGATATTTCAAATTTTATTGAAAAAAAAAATCTACCCTTTGTTCCAATAACAATAAATTGATAAAAACTGCCACAATACTACATACAGGTATTTAACATCATTATGACATTCCGATGACTGAATTTTAAATCATTAACTTAGCACCTGAATGCCACTTTTTAAAATTTTTGGTGGAAAGTAGATATGTACATACGAAAAAAACGAGCTTCTTTTTCCTATGTATAGCCGGGCAATATTTAATGACACCACCAGCAGCGAGTGTTCCGAGCGAACGAATGTTTAGTGGTGCGGGACTTATCCACACCGCTTCGCAATAGGCTTGAAGGAGAAAGATTTGAAAACTTTTATTTTTGAAGTTCAACGTTCCTTTATTGAGCTTTGATTATTACTTTAGCATGATTAATTAATTAATTTAGCAAGACTTTACTTTCTAAATACCATGTCGTTGTGAAATATATTTTGTTTCTTTTTTCTTTACTAAAAGAAGATAATTATTTTGCGTTATAGACAAATGGTTTTTTTTTAAGTAAAAGTTTTTAAAACTTAATATTTTTGTTTAATTTTCAGTATTTTTTTATGTATTATTTTTTGGAACTTATGTATTCGCAAAACATTCCTGAAATATTCGCTTGAATTTGGCGAATACGAATATTATGAAAGAGGCGAAGTTTCGGCGATTGGAATAGGAATATTCGTAACATCACTATTACCCAGCACATTGTCATATAAAGTGCAAAAGGGGCCTAGGCATAATCATTTTTAAAAAGTTTTGAGAAGAGATAAAAAAACGTAACAAATAGCAAACTTGTGATTAATGAACTAGGTTGTCATAAAATTGCGTGCTTTTTAAATTTTTTATTTTTATTTTTTTTTTTGGCCAGAAATAATCAATTATTTTCTGATTTTTATTTTTTATTTTATTTTTTGGCCAGAAATAATCAATTATTTTCTGAAAATACGCGAAAAGTTGCAAAATTGCAAACAAGCCGTAAAATTTATTAAACACCGCTAAAATAGCAAGGAATGACAAAAACTCAGAAAAATAGCGAAAAAATTACGCAAATTCGCAAAAAACTTGTTAGCATTAAAAACATAGAAAAGTCTGATAGTGATCAAAAATCGGAAAATCTCTAATAAGGCCAGGAACTGGCTAAAAATCACTTTTATCGCGAACATATCGAAAATTCGCGACAAACTGCAAAATCGCAACAAGCTTTAAAATTGCTTAAAAATAGCTAAAATTGTAAGGAATGCAGAAAGCTCGGAAAAAATCGCGAGAATGAAGAAAATTCGCAAAACATTGGCAACATTTAAAAGATAAAAAAAAATTTGGTAAAACTGTTAAAAACGCAAAACTAAAAAAAATTACTTTTATCGCGATTTTTTCCGAATTTTTTTGCATTCCTTACAATTTTAGCTATTTTTAATAAATTTTAAGGCTCGTTTGCAGTTTTGCAATTTTTCGCACATATTCGCTATCTTCGATTTTTTTATAATTTCATCGATTTTTAATCACTATCAATCACACTTTTCTGTCCTTTTAATGCTAGTAAGTTTTTGCGAATTTTCCTAATTTTCGCAATTTTTTCATAGTGTTTTGCTTTCCATACAATTTTATATATTTTTACGGAATTTTAGGGCTTGTGTGCAATTTTACGCGAATTTTCGTTTTTTAGAATAAAAAAAACTGATTTTCACGTGAAAAAACTGCACACCAAAAATCCAAAATATAATATATATACATTATTTATTTTAAAATGTTCCTTATTAAAACATAGCAATCTTTCTTAAAATGCGTCCACATCAGAACAGCCTGGGGCTGGTACGGATAAGGCACGATTCGTGTGCGTTGAATGTGACGAAAATTCTTGCGTTGTTCCTAAAATGAGATGCAAATATTTGCTGCGAACACGTTTGGCAAAAATATTTACAAATGTAAATTTCATAGATGAAAACGAAAAACAAGCAAAAAATTAGTATGCCAAGTTGGTATCTCGTAAGTTAGGAATATGTGGCACTCCAAATTTATAACTTTTTGAATTATATGAAAAGAAAGTCTATCAGTTGCACTATGGGACATTTAATATAAAATTTCTACAAATTACACATTGAAATCGATTAATTTTTTCCGAATCGACTTAAAAACGTAAGGCGCAAAATTCAACACATAGAGTAATTGAAATTTTGGCTTCCGTATTTAAGTTTTTGTTTTATTTGAAGTATACAGTTATATTTTGGGGTAAGAAAGTATAGTTTTTTGTTTGTATGAATCACTAAAAACTTCGCCAAGAGAATTCTGAAAAAAATTTACGTACATATGAACTATAATAGCCAACTTCATAAGAAAAAAAACAACTTTCTTAGACCTAAATGAGTGTGAAAGTATAGTCGCATTAAATAAGTAAAATTATGACTTTAAAAATTGGAATAAATATAAAAAATTTGAGGAAAAAAATTTTTTTTAACTGCAAAGTCTGCACAATTTGTAGAAAAACTGGATTTTAAGGAAAAAACTGCTCAATGCTTAGAAAAACTGCTAAATACAGATAAATCTGCACATTTGGCAACGCTGATATGGCGGCCAGGCCAGCAGCACCATTTTGTGAGAAACAAAAAAATAAAAATTCGGTGGACTATATTAATGTGGGTATCATTCAACAGGTATTTGAAAAATAATCTATAGGCTTCTCCTATTGTTTTTCATTCCGAATGACCATTTAGGATTTGTAACGGTTTGAAGTTGGTTAACAACCAAAAACCTCAATTGCGTTAAGACTGAACTTTTAACACAAAATCTAAAACTAAACTGTGCACGAAAACTAAAAAAGAAAACAAATTAAAAAGAAATTAAAGAATCAAAAAACCAAAAAACCCAACTGCGTCAAAAAACTAAAAAAAACAAGTCCAGTCTGCGGACTTTTGCAGTCGGGAAGCATTAAAAATCGAACATTCAAATCTTCGCAATAATGGTTCTCGGTTGTAAAAGCTGCTATGTTCCGCAGACTGGACGTGTATTTTTTTCTTTTAGTTTTTTTACGCAGTCTGGTTTTTTGATTTTTTTAAATAAATTTTTTTTTTCGATAAATCCATAAATTATCCAAATATTTATAACAATGTAGAATGCAATACTCCTCTGTCTAGTTCTAAATAATTTATTTTTGTGATAGGTACTACGGTTTAAGATCATAAATCAAGTACATATTATTTATTACCTAATCCTCCCTAGTGAGTTTTGTTATTTCTTTTTTAAGACATTGACAATGTCAACTCCTACATAAACAATTTATCTAAAATGCCTAGGATGTATCAAAGAGTTTGAGATTTTGATGATATCTTTTAACTGCAGATTTATACAACTACGGCAACATTTTACTTGCGGTGGCAACAATTTGCAGATGAAATCTAGAAATTTACTGAATTTATGGACGCATCCTCCACAAAATATAACAAAAATAAAAGTTAAATTAACAGTTCATCATCTGAATAGGAGACAACGAAACAAACAAAACAAGTATTTTTTGGCAGACGTGAGAAAAGAAATATTTTAATTTTTTTTATATAATGCACAATATCTCTGAAACTAGAACAGATAGAAAAATAACAAAGCTATTTTCGTAAGTAGCGGACGAAAATACATAAGGATCAGTTATTTTAGTTTCAACAAATTAAAATCAAAAGACGTTTTATTGAATAAACCAAAAACACATGATTTTGAATATACTTGCAATAACAGTAACAAATCCTGATATACTCATCAATGTGACTCTACCAAAACGAAAGATACCTTCGTGTAGATTAATACCCTACAAAGTGTTTTAAAGTTTGGAGCAACATTCGTGAAATATTATGCGAATAATACAAAAAGTGGTGTAAATTATACAAATTCTAAATGTCAATATATATTTTAAACTAGAGCTGCTAGGGAAAAACTAATGATCAGCTATTTTTATTTAAAAAACACAAAAAATCTCCATTTTGCTGTGCTGCGTTATATTTATAAACAAAGGATTTATTTCAATACTTTGCTCATTATATTTAAAAATTATTATACACATCGCACTAGTTCCTCAAAAGGGTGTCAACTCAAAATACAGTTTTCTTGCTCTACATTACAAATTCATTTTGAAATAATCAAATTAAATGAAGATTTATTTTGAAATTATTACTTTGAAGCATAATAATAATAAAAAGTTATTTGATAAAAATTCGACAGCAAATTTTTTTTTATAACAATTTGTTAATTGAGCCTAATATTTGTGAAAAATGAGTGTTCAGCTTTATTAGCATTTTGGTATATTCCAGAAGAGATTATTTGGTTAGCTTCATGCTCAGGTATTTTGTAAGTGTAGCAGCACGTCTTTGCAAATTTAATCCTTCTAGAATTTGTATAATTATTTTTTTTTTAAAGCCATTGCACTAAAAAGCCTCTCAATGTCGGCGCTATAAAAGGGTAAAATAAGCAATTAACTAAATTACTTTTTTTTAAAGGGGTGCAAACTATTAATTAAACTTGAAGAAATTGAAATAGAAATTTTTCTACAGCAGAATTATGTCAAAACAGCATTTAGCATATTTTCTAAAAACTCTAATGCTTTAACCCTAAGGGAAATGCCAAATCTAGCAGCCTCCTTAATAACACATGTACATACATGCATACTTTCATAGCACATACTTACTTATTTTCATACTTTTTTATAAACAAAATGGCGTCTGTCGGCCGCCATATTGAATTTTGACTACTGTATCCTCCCCGGATTAAGACGAATCGATTGACGTAAGAATCATCAAAATCGGCCTGCACGTTTGGTTTATATAGTGCCGCAAAGGAAACCACATATATACATACATAGACTGATAAACGCAATACCCTTCTTTGCGTCGCGCAGTCGGGTAAAAAGCACCGCAACTATACTAATACAAATCACTCAAAACTCCGAAAACTATCAGTGAATTGTAAATTAGCGTGTCATTGGAGCGAAATGGTTTGTTTTCGAAAATCCACAACTTATTACTGAAATAAATCCTATTAAATTTCACATTTGGGATGTGAAAAATAACTAATTTTCCCAAGCAGTTAAGTTTTTGATTTAGGAAGCGGTACTTATTTAGTAATTTGTAATCCCACTTGGATAGCTTTTTTAATACCTGAAAATAAAGGAGTTCTTTTTTATTATATAAAAACTAAAAAAAGGAAATTTCTTTAATTAATTCTAAGTATTAGGCATACTTAGCGAAAATTAAATTGTTATCCTTTAATATAGCAGCTATTTGCCAATCTTATAGGTCATTACTCAAAATTGCTTTTGTCGACTTGTCGGTGGCATTCCCATCATATGCGGCATCTAAATAAGAAATATGATTATCTATCATGACATCTCTGTTCAAAAATCGTGCCGAACTAATTTTGTTTGCTTACCATTATTTCTTAGCTTTTCCTTTTGCGAAATTTAATTATTCTCGTTTGTTATTATTGTTGTTATTATTTAAAAGTTTTTTAATTTGTTTACAAGAAAATAAATCAACTACAACCAACTTCACGTTGTTTTGTTTTTGAAATGCAAGTCATGAAATGATTGAAAACAAAGTAGTGATTCAAAACTTCATTTTATATGTGATTAGAAACAACCTTTTCGATATCTAAAAATAAGCATTAGCTACTTACTTTGGAAGTAATTAAAAAGTGGTGTTTTTTTTTGCTGGGTAATTTAATTATGCTTGTTTATGATTAAGATGTAGTTTGAGTACAAAAAGAACTTATAATAACTCTGTTCGTTGTTATTATGTTCAATTTTGCTAATTATGCTATCTATCTACGGTGTGGTGAACTCATTTGCAAAGCTTAGCAAATTTTATGGTTTTTGCGTTAAGCTCTTTTATAGTTATTAGATTTTTTTGTCTCAATATTTTTTTATTTAACAAATAATCTATTAAAAAAGTTTAAATAACGCCAGCCTTGGCATAATGGTCAGTCAACTAACGAGACATAAAGCACTGATTTTTATACATTTACATATTTTATTTTGGTTTTTTTTTTCTAGATGTTTTCTTTTTAAGTATATTCAAGTAGCGGAAATAATTTTAGTGTGGAAATTAAGAGAAAAAGGCAAAACGCAAAATACATAGTTTATTCGGTAGATTATAAAACTGTATTAGACATTTGCAAATATAGTGAGAATGAAAACCACAACTGCAAAAAAGCATGATAATATTCATAAGGGAAGGAATAAATATAAAAAGGACCCTATTAACATTTTACGTTGATATATTAAGGGTTTTCACGATGGGTAGTGCAAAGTGTGCCAACGATGCAAATGTGTGCAAAAATGCACACATTTGCACAACACAACAATAATATATACATAGGTATTTGCAATTTGCTCCATTTTACCTCGTTTGCACTAAAAAAAACCTTGAACAAAAATGGTTGTGCATATTTGCTTAGTTGCAAATAACATCAGCCGCCATATTGTTGTTTTTTTTTTTTTTTGGAAAAACTATGTATTTATACAATGATTTTTAAATTTTATTTAGTAATTTGCATTTAATAATAATTATTTTACACATAATTTAATAATTAAATGCTGGTTTGTATGTTGATATACTCAAAAACAAAAATATAGCTTTTGACAACAAAGGTCAATGCTGCCAGATTTATTACAGCAAATTAGCAGTTTGTAGTGCCCCAGACGTATTATTATTTTTAGTAAATGAGCTGTTTAAAGCTAAAACGCAACAGAATTAAAAAAGCCGTTCACGATCTACTAAAAAATGCACAGCAAATTTGCAAAATGCAAATTTGCACAATCACCATCGTGAAAACCCTTATAAAGGGTCCGCCAGATAACTTTTTTTTTTTGAAATGCTATAAAAAAAACTACTGAATATTTTCTCAAATTTCTTTTTTCATTTGAAAGTACAATCCTTCCGGTTAATAATGAAAAATAATTTCATTCAAATGGCTGCCTCGGCTGGCCATGCAGTAGTCTACACGATCGGTCCAAATTTTAAGCACATTATCGATTGTGTGCAGCTGTATTTCACCAATGGCTTCACGAATATTGTCCTTTAAAGCGTCAATTGTCTCTGGCTTGTCGGCGTAACACTTGTCTTTGACGGCACCCCACAAATAATAGTCCAACGGTGTCAAATCGCAGCTCCGAGGTGGCCAAACGACATCAGCTCTGCGGCTGATAATGTGATCTTCAAAAACACGGCGCAAAACATCGAGTGTAGCTTCGGCTGTGTGGCACGTAGCGCCGTCCTGTTGAAACCAAATGTTGCCAATATCCTCCTCTTCAATTTTTGTGAACAAAAATTTGTTGAACATGGCCCGATAACGATCTCCATTGACTGTAACGACCACTCCTTGCTCATTTTCGAAGAAAAATGGCCCAATTATGCCTCTGGACCAAAATCTGCACCAAGCAGTAACTCGTTTTGGATGCGTCGGCTTTTCAATGTATGCGTGCGGGTTTTCTGTGCCCCAAATGCGACAATTTTGCTTGTTTACATACCCGCCAAGATCAAAATGAGCTTCATCTGAAAAGATGATTTTTTTTTGGCAAAATCGGCATCTTTTGTAAGTCGATCGGAGGCCCATACACAACCATATTCGCAAGCGTATACACAACCATATTCGTTCAGCGGAAGGATAAAACTAATTATCTGTCAGATCAGACATGAGCTAAGTGTTACCATTCACGAAATAAGCACTAGTTGAAAAAAAACGTTATAGGGCGGACCCTTTAGTTAAATTTTACAATTGAAAATCGATAACCACCCAGTAAAATTATTAGAAGTCTTTTTTAAGTAACTTCAAATTCTTTGCTTCCAAAGAATCTATATTAAAAATATGTTGATAGTTAGTAGAAAAGCGATTAAAAATTGTTTTTAGTCTTACAAAAATTTTTAATTCCGCTATACTTTTTGAAAATACTCTCGATGCGTTTGAAAAAAAAATCATTTTTTTTAAAGATATTTATTAACTAATTTTGAACTAATAATTAATATTAATAATTAATATTATTTATTAAAAGTTATGTACATATATGAAAACACAGTTCTTTTTCCCTGCAGGAAAACATCATTATAATAACGCCAAAAAGATATGTTTCGTAACTTTTCTTCAAATTCGGTGAATAGCCGTAATCAGTATTCGGCACAAAATGATCTTTAGCTTTTGGCTTTCCAAACGATTTTTAAAATTTTTGGTCCATCTTAGGGTGTGCGCCAAACGGTAGCAAAGTACTGTTGTAAGTAAATTTTTGACACTTCTTAGGTGAATAAAATTTCACTAGCCCAGGGGGCTAGTAGAAATTTTGACACAAGAGATAAATTTTTGACAGGCAGAAATTAGAAGCATGGTATCGTAACAAGGTAAAACCATTGTTTATTTTAATTAAAAAGTTGTAGTACCTATTAGCAATTAAGTATGGAACTGAATTGTTAATCTACTCTAATTTATTTAGTTGAAGAATGGAAGTACCTATGTAACATTATTTTTAAACTATGTAGAACTGCCAATTAGGCCTTAAAGGCTTGCGGCTCCTTTGAATTGGAATAAATAAAAAAAAACAATTTAGACGTTGGGGAGGTATGGTATCATAGGCTCACACTTTCATGAGGAGGCAGCTAGAAAAGAGGTTATATGTATGTTGTAGTTTAAGAGTTCTCCGATGTAAAACTAAGCTGCATCATATTGTCCTGCCCTATCAGTATTTCTCGTCCCATATGTAGCATATTTTACTTAATTGTATGTGACATACAAAATATTTTATTAAATAAATTGTTATGTCTAATGCATTTTATATTTTATTACCACTCTGTTGTAGGATACTTCGCTTTATTGATCACGCTGCTTATTTAAAAGGATTTCTGATCGCTGGGTGGTGAATCAATTAACATAGTGTCGGGTAAATGATTTTCCGTTTATTTCAATTAAGAGAAAATTAATGCGCATTCTACGTATGTACATACATATGTATACCGATTACTGGATTTTTTAAAATTACGTTTTAAACGTCTTTTGCTAGCCAACTTCACGCTCCCTAAGGAAATAAATAGGCTACGGTTGAAAACTAAAGCCTTTTCTATATTAAGTAATCAATAATCCTCAAAACTTAAAAAAATCCAGAAATATCTTACAAAAAAATATCCCTTAAAAAATTTCCTAAGAAATTTTAATTAGAAACAAACAAAAAAAAAATTTATCATATAATTACGTTGTACCTAATAGGTATATTCTTTGGAACATTTCTTTTTTCCCCCTTTTCCTTATCCTTTTTAATCTATTTTAACCGAAACACAACATGACAGCAGCAAGCAAATCAAATTTAAATACACATTCTCATGTAGAAAGCATACATTGGTCGTTTAAGTTGAAGAATTTTTGTTCTTTATTCGATTATTGCATGTTTCAAAGAAATTGTATAAAGAAAGATTAAAAAGAAAGAACGAAAAAAAAGAAACAACCAAAAATGGTTTCTTTTGTATTTTTTTTTTTATTGTAAAACCGGTTTATCGGGAACAACCTATTTTTTTAGCAAAACCAAATTATACAAATTAATAACAGCAAATAACTAAAAAAGACATGTTAATTTTTATAGTAGTTAAGACTTTCAAATATGATTTTCTTCCAATAATTTTATATTTTTAGTTATTGAATTTAAAATAATATCTGGACGGAATTTTACGAAAAAAAACTGAAAATTATTTCAAATGTATATTTAAAAGAAAACGTGTAAATTTAATCAGAAATAAGACTCATTATCCAGATCTTGTTAACAATGTATAGTAAATTTTATAAATCAGAAATAGTTTAAATTTTGAAAAGTATTTTAAATACTAATAATTAATAATAATAATAAAAAGTGAGTATAGGATTTGGAAGCACTTTACATATCGCGACCTTAGTATTGTTTTGGCCAACGTTGTCAACTTTTGGATTTCAAAAAGCACTGAAACAAGTAAAAAAAAAAACGAGTAATTCTTGAAAAAAGCACTAAATTTTAATTTTTTTAGTTTTATTTGAAAAAAATTTTATATACTTGCCTATTCTGCTAATCGTGCAGATTTGAAACGCATTAATTTAAAAAAAGTCCACTAATTTTCTATTTTGAGCCCCGACCAAAAAAAAAGGGGTGTTATAATAAGTTTGTAGTGTGTCTGTGTGTCTGTACGAGTACCCGCACAGACTAAACGGCTGGACCGATTTTAATTTTGGTTTTTCTGTTTGAAAGGTGACTTGATCGAGAGTGTTCTGAGCTGTTTGAAGAACAGCGGTCCAGGGTCCAGCCATTTAGAAGATATCACGTCTTTTCTACATGCATCCTGTTGAATATGCATGTCATTAACACCGTAGCTCCCAAACGGCTAGATC
Source organism: Panzeria rudis (assembly GCA_956483635.1). NCBI lineage: Eukaryota > Metazoa > Arthropoda > Insecta > Diptera > Tachinidae > Panzeria > Panzeria rudis. The sequence continues at coordinate 45,395,357 of OY101448.1, read as the reverse complement.
GATTTTTAATTTGGTAAATTTTGTTTGAAGGGTGACTTGATCCAAAATCCTCTAACCTATGTTTAAAGAAAATTGGTCCAGCCGTTTTGAAGTTATCATTTATTTTCTTCGGGGGTTTTTAAAATTTTTAATTTAATGTTATTTAGAGCTTAATATATCATATCCGATATTAATTGATTTTATATGATCATCATAGTTATTGTTACATGTTTTTATAGAAATTATCGGGTCATCATAAAGAAAAAACTGTAACTTTTGAATATGTTTTCATCCCTTTCGAATGATACCAAATTTATTAATATCCGATGCTGCAATCTAAAGTTATTCAATATTGAATGTGACGAACATTTCTCAAAAAATGGCAGAGATGACCAAGTTTAGACGGCTATAAAAAGAAACCATAAAAAGTATCGGTATAGTTCTTACGACACGTGATGCGCGCACGTAAGAGTAGAATATACATATATAGTATGTATATGTATGTATGTCAAATTTCGTAGAAAACTGAGTTTTTGAAATCTGAAGTGCCAAGCAAACGAAATACGTACAAAAGTTCGTTTTTATGGGTTTTGACGCTTTTAAAAGACAAAAGATGAAGCACCACTAATTGCTCGAATCCACTTTTTTCATTTTTTTGCATGACTGTAAAAAACATATTCAGGAAATAGTTATATTTACAAAGAATTTTACACTTGAAAAAAAATTTTAGATAAAGAAATTAATTTTTGAATTCTGAGTTTAGTGCCACCGTCACAAAATAAAAGCACCAAAAATAAAATTAAAAAAGCACCGAGCACTAAATCCAAAATTTTTCGCGTCGAAGAGTTGAAAAAGCACTAAAAACGGTGCGAAAAGCACTGAGTTGACAACGCTGGTTTTGGCCCATATGCCAAAAAGTCGAAATGGAGAAAAACAACAAAGAAGATTTACATGAAGTTTTCTCAAAATATTTTTTTTATTTATTTTTATTTATTATTATTATTAGTATTAAAAATACTTTTACAATATTCATCTGTACATGATTTAAACTTCCTATCATTATAAATCAACACTAAATCTTACAAAATTAATACATTTTTTTCTAAATACATTCTCGTTATTTTCATTTTTCATATTATTTGGTAGTGTATTATACAGTTGTAAGCCCTTGTAAAACAGTGATCTCTGCATCTGCGTTGACATAGCCCTGTTTAATCGAAAATCGTTCACATTTCTTAGTCCGTACGGTTGGCTTTCTCCTACATATCTTATTTGTTCACAAAGGTATTTGGGTGCGTCGCCTTGTTTCATCTTTTTAATAAATCTTAGCGTATTGAATTTAAGTCTCTGTTTCACATTTAACCATTTCAGGATATTCAGCATTGTATTTATTTCAGTATATCTATCACATTTTAATATTATTCTCATAGCTTTATTTTGAAGTTTCTGCATTCTTGCTAATTGGAGTGTGTTGCTGCATGTATATAAAATAGTAGACCCGTACTCGAAGTGTGGTTTTATTATGGTATTATATATATTTATCGCTGTAGTTTTTGATATTTTGTTTCTGATTCTTCCAAGAAAGCTGATTTTTTTACCGATTTTTTTGCATATGTGCTCAATGTGTTCATTAAATTTAAGTTTCTTATCAATTATAAACCCGAGATATTTTATATGCTCGACTTTTTCAATTACCGAGTTATTTATTTCAAATGTTTCGTTCGAATTGATGTTAATTTCTATTATCTTCGTTTTGTTTTCATTAAGTTTAAGTTCATTCATTTTTAACCAATTATTTATTTTATCTATATTATAAGTTATAATTTCTCGACATTCTTCTTCCTTGTCTGCAATGGTGTATATTAAGGTATCATCTGCGTATAGAACTATGTTACATCTTTCTAATATATTTGGCAAGTCATTAATATAAATAATAAAAAGCAGCGCGCCCAGTATTGAGCCTTGTGGAACTCCAAAGTCATTCATTACTTCCTCCGATACTGAATTATTTACCTTAGTTGTCTGTGTTCTGTTGTCCATATACGATTTGAACCAATTCAGCTCTTTTGCTCTTATTCCATACATATATAGCTTTTCTCGCATTATTTCCCTATCAATGGTTTCAAATGCTCTTTTGAAATCAAGAAAAATCGCAATCAATTTCTTTTCATTTCCTATCTCTTTCCATTTACTAATGACATAGTTAACGGTCGTTTCACATGAGTGTTTTTTACGGAATCCTGATTGATATTTGGATAGTATATTATGTTCCTCTATATATGTCTCCAATTGCATTTTTACAACTGTTTCCAGTATCTTTTCACAAGTTTTTAAGGTGTTAATAGGCCGATATTCTTCGCATTTCTTTGTGTTTGCAATTTTTCTAATTGGCGTTACCATTGTTTTTTTCCAATTGTCCGGAAAACAGCCAGTCTGCAATGATGTATTTACTATTTTTAATAATACGCTACCAATTGCGTTCCAGTTGTCCAATATAATCTTATTTGATATTTTATCGTAATCAGTTTTAATTATTTTTGTTGTATGGCCAATGTAAATTTGTATTTTGTATATTTTGAAATGAGCTAATAAGGCCTAAAGATTCATAATGCAAATAAAACAAATTATTTTATTTCATTTTTCCCGACGTTTCGTCAATTATTTGTTGACTTTATCAAGGGATGGGAAATCTATTTATTTGTTAAAAACATTTTATTAATATTCTTATCATTGCACGTTTTTTCAATATAAAACTTACAATATTATTTTAATTTTCATTAATTATTATTAAAACCCCAATTTAGGTGGATTTTGTTCAATAAATTTTTTTAAACTAAACATTTTTTTACAAAAAAAGTAAATAAACAAAGAACACAACTTAAAAAAAAAACTATATCACAGGTTTACTTTATTGCCACTTTGTAACTTGTGCTGATGTTGTCCGTATCTTCTTTTAAATTCATCGTCTTTTCCCTCTTTTGTTGAATTCGTAAACTTTCTATAGTGTACCTTTTCTTTTCAATGTTTTCTTTATCTAAGATCTTGACTTCTTCAAAATCAGCTGTATGGCCAGTGTCCAGTATGTGTTGCGATAGTGCTGTTGAATGTTTGTTTTTCTCAATATCACTCTTGTGCTCTTTTATTCTCGTTTCTAAACTGCGTTTTGTTGTACCAATATATAGCATATCACAGTTGTTGTTTTGATTACCTTTACATTTTATTTCGTAAACTACATTACTTTGTTGTTGTTTATTTATTGGCGCTTTTACTTTAGAAAATATTCTATTTAGTGTTGTATTAGGCTTGTATGCGAAATTAATGTTTCTGTTTTTTATTGTGTTTCTGATGTTTGTGTTATCAGTCAAGCCAGGGATGTAACGTACACTATAATATTTCTTTTCTTCATTATTAATAGTGGTTTCATTTGTGGTATTGATATTTAGTTTTTTACTTGTTTCTTCAATCATTTTGAGGATTAATTTTGAAGGGAAACTATTTTCCATTAAAGTTTTTTTGATGTATCTAATATTGTTTATGTGAAATTGTGTATCACTGAGATGGAGAGTTCTATAGATGAAATTTTTCGCGGTATTAATTATTTGATTTTTGGGCTGATTTGAATTAAAATTCATGATTCTGCCCGATGCTGTATCTTTTTTATGCCAGTTCAGTACTAATTTGTTACTTCTCCTGTATATTCTGGTATCTAGGTACGCAATTGAAGAATCTGTTTCTATTTCCATAGTGAATTGTATTTTCGTGTGGAAGCTATTAAAGATTTTCAAAATTTTATCTTTTTCGTCGGTTTTTACTATGGCTAATATGTCATCTACATACTTCGTTATGTATTTCAGTTTAATGTTTTCATTTTGTAACTTCTTTAGAGTTTCGTCTAATACATTGTCCAGCACTATATCCGCAATAGTAGGTGATAGAGGGTTTCCCATCGGCATCCCGAAAATTTGGTTGAAAATATCATTTTCATATACAAAATAACTGTTGTCATAAAGACAAAATCGAAGTATTTTTAAGAACATCGGCTTGGACATTTTTGTGTAGTTCTGAATGGTGGTCCATTTTTCCATTATTATGTTTATGGCTTTACTTACTGGAATATTAGTAAAAAGGGAAATGACATCCAGTGAAATTAATATTTCTTCATTTTCCAGGGTGATGTTGTTTAGTTGTTCTTTAAGTCTTGTGGAATTCAATATATTGTATTCTGTAGAGATGACGTTTTTAAGAATTTGTCCCACGTATTTTGATAGTTTATAACACGGAACTTGCACCGAAGAAACAATGGGCCTTAGAGGAACATCCGGTTTGTGAATCTTAGGGAGTCCATATATTCGGGGAGCCGTCGCCGCTGAGCAAAGTAACTGCCTTTTTTGCCAATTATCGATGATATTGTTCTTATAGAGCTCTGATATAATATTATTATTTTCTTTCTGGAGTTTTGTAGTTGGATCGATTCTTAGTTTTCGATATGTAGTTTTTTCCGCCAGTAATTCATCCATTTTGAGCTTGTAGTATTCCTTATAAAGTGCTACCGTTTTGTTTCCTTTGTCGGCTTGAATAATAATGATATTTTGATTTTTTCGCAAAAAGTCTTTTGTGTTGTTATATACTGTAAGAATGAATTTATCTTTTGGAGTGTTTTTTAATTTTCTCTTAAAACGCGTAATATTGTTTGCTAATATTGTTCTGGCTAGACTTTTTTCCTGGCCTTCATTGTCTTCCATTGCCAAAATGCATTGTTCTACGTCTGCAATTGTATGCAGCGCAGAAAAACTACTTTTGTCAACAGGTAGAGCAAATTTTTTCCCCAGTGATAATATCCACTGCGCCTCCATAGGAATTGCAATATTTGTTTTATTTTCAAACCAATTTTTATTGTATTTGAAGCCATATATTTTAAACTGTTTTTCTTTCAGTGTTTCTAATTTGGCGTTTTGTCTATCTCCTAAGTGAATAGTCATGTTTTTATGCCTGATTTTTTGTTTGTTTATAAAGGCTATGCAGTCCTCCTCTGTTAGCATATTTCCAATATTAGCCTTTAAATGATAAATTCGCTTCTTAATAATTGTAATGTTTGTGTATGTCTGTGATATTTCCAGATTCAAAATTTTTTTATGAAAATTATATTCAATTTTCTCTAATTGTTCTTTTAGCCTAGTACATGTAAACAGTTTTGCTACCTGAGTTGTTGTGTTCTTTGTATGGTTTGGAACAATACCATAATTCCTGCATGATAGTAAGAATTTTAGTCTACTGTCTTGCTGTGCTAGTTTTCTCACATCATTACAGTAATCTTTTACAGCTCTGCAAGTCTCGCTGTCATATTTATAAGCTATGTGTTGAAAATAGCCTTTCATGTTGTTGTTATTGTAGAAAATGTTTTATTAATTTTAATAGATTTATGTTTCGGCAAGCTCTCCGATAATATTCAATTATTTTTGTTGTATGGCCAATGTAAATTTGTATTTTGTATATTTTGAAATGAGCTAATAAGGCCTAAAGATTCATAATGCAAATAAAACAAATTATTTTATTTCATTTTTCATTTGTTTCACTAGGTTATATAGTTCTAAATTATTTATTATACGAAATGTAAAAAAATCATTTACATTGCATGTTATTTTGTTTACATATTGCACATTGTCTATCGATTCCCGTATATTACTAATGCTGCGTATAAAATAAGAGTTAAATTTATTAGCGATATTATAACTATCAGTGTATTCTACATTGTCAAATACCACTGATTTGATCATACTTTTGTTATCATGAAGTACTAGGTTTTTGATTTCCTTCCACATTTGTTTCTGGTCCCTTGAGTTACTAATTTTGTTGTTTATATAATTATTTTTAATGTTTTCAATTTGTTGTTTGTATTTATTTCTAATTATTTTATATTCTGCCCATTTTTGATTAGTATTTTCTCTTTTAGCTTGCAAATATCTCATTATTTTTTCTCTTTTCATCAACCGTAGTTCATCAGTAAACCAATTGTAAACATTTTTATTCTCACGAATCCGTTTTTTAAACGTAAATTTTTTTGCAGTATTTTTCAAGCATTCATCAAAAAGTTCAACATTTTCATTTATATCTCTGGCGCTATCGTATTTTAAGTTATTAGATAATTCATTATTAAAAATTTCTTTATTATATTTAAATATTTCGATTATTTTTCTTTCATTTTGTAGATCTTTATTCACATTTGGGACAGTTATATTTATTATTTCATGGTCTGAGATCTTATTTTTTTCATTATTATTTACTAACGTATTAAAGTTATTCGATATTACATAGTCTATTATTGTTTTTGAATTTTCTGTTAGACGCGTGCATTCATTTACTAATTGCTTTAGACCGTTGTCATGGAGCAGACTCTTAATTCTATTTTTATACGTATAATTTTTCATCCAGTCTATATTAAAATCACCCGTTATTAAAATATCACAGTTGTTTAAGTAATTATCACATATTTCATCAATTATTTCTTCAAATGCAGTACAAAAAACAGATTCGCTATGACTAGGTGATCTATAAATTACACCAATTATAAAGCTATAGTTTCCAAATGTGGCTCTGCAAAATAAAATCCAGTACTTCATATTATCCACCTTTTCAATTAATTTAATAATATTCCAATGACTCCTACAATATATTGTGACACCTCCAGTTCTAGAGGATGTAGATAGCACATTGATATATTTGTATCCTTGCAATTGTAATTCTGATTCCTCAATTTCTTCAGTTATATGAGTTTCCGATAATATGAAAAACTCAGGTCCTTCTTCTGCTACAATAATTTCAAGTTGGTTATAGTTATTAATAAGCCCTTGTATATTTGTATACATTATGCGAATCTCCTTTAATTGTTATGCTAGTAGGCCAATATTTCTCATTTTGTTTTTTATTTTGTTTTGATACACCGGACATTCTCTATCATTTGTAAAGTGATTTTCGTCCAATCCCATGTTTAGTTTGCTGTTTACCTTTACGCAATTGATACATTTCATTATTCGGTCTTGGTTTTCACAATCTTTAGTTCTATGCTGTCCGTGGCATTTTAAACATATTTCCTGGTTCTTACATTCCCTTGCTAGATGATTGTATCCTCTACATTTTAAACATTGTGTGATTTCTGTTCCATCATATACTCTGCATTTTTCCCAACCAATATTTACTCTTCCTTCTTCTATAATTTTGTTATATGATTCGCTATCAACTTTTAATTTTACAGTATATACTATTTTATTATTCCTTTTTACTTTATATTTTTCGATAAATTTAAAATTAGAGTTTGCCAAATTATAATTTTGTTTTTTTATTTTCTCTATAATTTCATTTTCATTATATTCAAAAGTCATGCCTGTAATTTTTATTTTGTACTCTGATGTATTAGGAACCTTGATTTCATACTGTTTCGATATTTTATCTTGAATCGTGCACTTAATTTTGTCCCGTTCTTCGCCATTTTCACTCTGTATCACTATTGTTCCGTTTCTCTTACTTATAACGTTTGTTATTTTTAAATCAACTGGATTAATTTTATTTAAATCTTCTTTTGTTTTAACCGCCGATTGCTTTTCCCTTGGTTTTACAATTAGGGGTACTTGTTTGCTCGTACATGGCAACTCTTTGTTTCTAGCTGCTTCAGCATATGTTGTTTTTGTACTTGACTCATTTATCACTTTTTTGATCTCTTTACACATATTTTCATTTTTTTCTTCTATTCTTTGATGCAGTTTTTTGTTGTTGTTTTCAATTTCGTTTACATTACCAACTAATTTTTTAACGTCTTCAACATTTTTTTCACAAGATTTTTGTAACTTAATCATTTTATTAATTCTTTCTTCATACCGTGTCTCAATAGCTTCTAATAATTTTTTAATTTCGGTTTCATTTTGTTTTAGTGATGTTTTAAATTCATGTTTATAGTCTATTAGGTGTTGTTTATTTTCGAGAACTCCATCTTGAATTTCTTTTATTACTAAATCAATGTTTTGTATATATTGCATGCAATCATCACAAATATACCTTATAAATCTATTTTCGTCCATAATTTTCGCCGAATATTGGTCTATTCCCGCACATTTTTTTGTGATATGGAATACTTTGCCACACACTCCATTGCAACTTATTCCACTTTCACCCCTTATTGCTGATCTGCATTTATTGCATTCAGCCATATTATTGTTTTTAATCCACGAATAATTAGTTTTATTGTTTTTTTTGTTTTCACTAATTATCAGTTTAATATTATTTATTTTAAAAGTGTTTATATGTTATAATAACACTTTTATTTTATATATTTTTTCAATTTTTACAGAGCTTTGATATTTTGCTTGTTTTCTCTCTCCGAAATTCAGCTGTTTCGTTCCGTTACCCGATAGAATTTTTTGTATTCTCACCACTGCTTCCGGTATATGTTTGGAAGAAAAATATAAATTTTTGTGAACTTTCATCAATCCACTTTTTTAATTTTATTTGTAAAAAGTGGCTTTTTTTGCTCCATGTGTATTCTAACTGCTGTGTAATGAGTAACTTGTTATTGAGATGAAATTTTCTACTTTTCATTGAAAATAAGCGTATTAATGTTATTAGAAAAGATATTTACATGGAATAAAATATTGATGAAACTTGGTATTTTACTTGATTTATGATTTTTATTTTTTTTTATTTAAAAAAAAATTTTTTAAAAAATTTATCAAAAATTATGATATCGAGATTAATGAATGCTTGATATCTCAGAAACCAGGAACAATTTCGCGAAACAGTTTTTGGATTTTGAAAGAGGGTATTCAAAATATATATACCCCATACTTAAGTCAATTTTTTTTTATGGTCGGTGGGCCAAAACAATACTAAGGTCGCGATATATCAACTTTCTAAAACAAAATATAGTCGTAGGAGGAAATTAAGAGTTATGTATTTAAATATTTTTTATTTTGGACTTGGGTTCCTATGGAAAACTTTAAATGTCGAATCTTTTAAATAATTATTTTACAAAATTTTAAACATGATTAACAAGCAGTCTAATTATTCTTTCAAATAAAACAAATTTTAACAAAATTTAACGACAATGTTATAGAATGTTCCACTACTACTACGGCATTATTCGTAATTCGCTCTCCCATTCGTAATTCGCTCTCTCATTCGTAATTAGAAAATAAACATGTTTAAAATTACGTAATCAGCCATACAAAATGTTGTGAGCAAACGACTACAGTTTTAAATAATTCTATTTCAATTACACCCCGTCTAGACTAGCAATAAATATGTTAACATCTATTGCAACAAATGTCAAAACTATGTTATCTCTTGTGTATACTGTCCTGTTACGTACATATTTATTGCTGTCAAAATATGTCGCAATAATTGTTGACCAATTATTACTAACATTAAACGTCAAATAGTATAAAAATTTAAAAAAAAATTAACGAAACTGCAAGCAAAACCTTTCAAGCAAAATAAGAATTTTGAAAATCGTTTCACAAATGGCATAGTTAAGCAACAAGGCGGAGCAAAATTCCCAACGATTTCGGAAAAATATTACAGAATAAAACTACAGGCAAAGTCTTTCAAACAAAAAAAAATAATTTTGAAAATCAGTTCACATATGACAGTGTTAATCATGGGTGGTGCAACTTTCCCCACCGCTTTTCAAAAAAATAAAATAAAATAAATAAATTATGGGACTAAACTAAAAATATATTTATTGCTAATCTAGGCGGGGGTGTTATGCTCAGAGTTATAAAAATATTTGTGCCTTCCTTAACTTTTTTTTAGAAAATTTATAGAAATTTGTTGTCAAATTGACATGAATGTTGCCGTTTTTTAAATATTTTTTCATTTTATAATGCCGGGATGGTAGGCTTTTATATTTTGATAGCTTTTTAGAAGTCTGATAAGTGATTATTTTTTAACTAGCTTTTTCGACCCGGCAATGCACGGGTTTTAAGCATTTTGAGGATAAACGTAGATGTAGTCGAATGTGCTGATCGTTTCTATCACATTGAAAAGCTATGAGACAGAAACGAACAGCACATTCGACAACATTTACGTTTTCTACATTTACGGTCGGCTTAAATCAGCCTTTACTCATACGTAACGTTGATGTAGTTGCATATTGCTGATCGTTTCTGTCACATAGAAAAGCAATGAGACAGAAACAAGTACATCAACGTTACGTATGAGTAATGGAGCATTAATAAGTCCTTAATGCGTTATTTTTCGTCTACCTGCGGCTCGTTGTACAAGTTATAAATCTACAAGTAAAATGCACACAAAACAACAACACTTTTACAAATTTTGTAGTTGTTTTGTGTGTATTTTACTTGTAGATTTTTTTTTCTAAAAAGAGAAGTAACACAATCAAGCAATTAATGCCTACCAGTTAATTAATTAATGTGTTACCTTGTTACTTTCTTTGGGAAAGGGATAGCGTAGAGAGAACAGGTGGTGAATTCAACCCTGCTATTGCGCGTTTTTTTTTTGTAACTTGTACTTTTTGAGAAACGGTCCCCTGGTCTAGCAATATGGACGAAATAACTCTGCCAAAAAAAAAAAAAAAAAAAAAAAAAAAAAAAAAAAAAAAAAAACGGACGTAGTTATGCGTTAAGTCAAATAATGTGTCCTTCTACTAATTGTGCTTTCGTCTGCAATTTTTATAGTACCAAACCTTTCATGTCCTTTCAAATAAAAAATTTTTAAATCGGTCAAGAAATGGCATAGTTATGCGATAATCAATATATCGGGCTACGAATTTTTCCGCCCTACGAAACTACGGCGACGAACTTTCCCCATTCTCTTGCCCCATTTTCCAAAAAAATAAAAAAATATGGGTCCAAACTGCAAGCAAAACCATTAAAAAAAAAGAATTTTGAAAATCGATTCACAAATGGCATAGTTAAGCAAGGGGCAGCAAATTTTCCCAACGATTTTGGAAAAATAGTACAGAAAAAACCGGCGGGGGCAGCCTTTCAAGCAAAAAAAAAAATTTTTGAAAATCAGTTCACATATGACAGCGTTAATCATGGGGGTGCAAATTTCCCCACCGCTTTTCAAACAAAACAAATTATGGGACTAAACTTTAGGCAACCCCTTTTACACAAAAATTGAGTTTTGAAAATCGGTTCACAAATGACAAAGTTAAGCATTCGGAAAGGGGGGAGCAAGTGTCACCAAAATATCCCCACCGATTTATGAAATTATCATGCAGATTCATGATATTATACGGGTATGTTCTGTATCCATGCGGAATGAAAATGGTCGGAATTATCGAAACATATTTGTTGTATATTATTATTTATAACAACAATGCTATAACAACTCCGAACAATTTTATTTCGCAAGTAATGCAGAATATGCCTGAAGATCAGACCGACTATCACGTACGTCACGATTGTATGGTGGACGAGAACTCGGCTGGTGGTAGAATTAAGGAGGATATGCATAGCCTTTGCCATTCAGCTCTTAATTAGTGCAACGCCTATTCAGATCTTCATAAGATCCTCTGCAGCAGCGACAGCTTACAGGATGAGTCTTGGAAACTCGGCTCTTTCATACAATATCTTAAAGAGTACTCTTATCTCTGCCGAATGACAGCATAAACCATGAACTGAGGTTCGTGAAAATATTATGTCACTTTTCCGCTTAGGGCACTCAAGCCTCCGTGTGAGGATGTTGGTTCACCTGTGGATTCCAGAAATATACGGTGGTTTGCGGATAGATTGAAAACTTGCTATTCCAAAGACTCGCGCAGCAATACCCCCAAAAATAATGTTTCCAGGCCCATTGATTTGCCTTAGAACGCAGAGACACTCGGGATTTATGCACCAAACTGGGTGTTGTATAATCACCAGAAGTTTTAAAGACTAAAGTAAAATCACACTATTTGCAATATCCTAGCAATACCAACCAGTAAGTTACCCTGAACAACCACACATCAGCAAAATTACACTCAAACGAAAGGTGACTTGATATAAAATTTTCTGACCTATATTTGAAAAAAAATCGGTCCAGCCATTTTCGAGATATCATCTATTTTTTTCGGGTCTTTTTAAAATTTTTAATTTAATTTTCTTATCGAGAGTGTTCTAAGCTATGTTCTATGTTGCAGTTTTAAAACTTTTATATTAATGTTATTAACAAAATTAGCTAGTAATGATGATGAAAATAATAATAAAATTTTCGACATTGTATATATATATTAGGCTTTTTTTAAATAATATTTTGCCCACCAATCCGGAAAGAATCTAATCAGCACGGCTCGGACTTTCATGCAAATGCATGTTTTTTGTGGTAATAGACAAAGATATTCACTAATTATCTATACGAATCATAAAATTCTAAGTAGTTTGGCACCGATTTGCAGTTGCATATTTTGGCAATAAATGCATATTTTTGGAGTTATAAAATTAAAAAAAAATAGGCCGATTATGGATGGCAGCCGAGCCTCATTTGGGTTGCCAGTTGCTAAAAATGATACTACTGATGGCAACTGGAAACTGAGATATGTCATTTCAGTTGCTATTTAGTGCCTTTCTGGCAATCATTAATTTTCAGTTGCCGACTGGCAACGCATCTCAAGTTCGGTTGCATTTGATGATAATACACCCAATTATGTTTTTTCTCTAACAATAATAAAAAATTAAAAAAAAATATTTTTATATTCATATACTTTCATATTATTTTAGTTTTGGTACTTTGTTCGTAGGTAAATGCATATTTTTAATCTTTATGTGCATTTGTTAAGCGCTTAAAATCTATTTTTAGTTGCATGCAATTCCGAGACCTGCTAATCAGGATATTAACCTAAAAATATTATGTCAATTGCTGAGTGTCATTAAAACGACTGATTCGTTCGAGAGATACGTTGTCGAGATTTTTTGAAAAGAAAGTGTTATTTTGTAATTACTCCAAAATTGTTTTCAAATCGATTGTTTAATGACAAGGTAAATCATCAATTCGCCTTGTTTAATGCTCAGTAATTTTTTACCACTTGAAAAACTGTTTCGAATAATGCAACCATGATAGGATCTAAGTCCATTACACCATCGCAATCGTCGACGAAAACGAAATTTCATACATTAGCAATAAGAACAAATTCGTTACAGACCTGTAAGGAATTTCGTTTTCGTCCATGATTTCGTTGTCTGCGGAAACGCAGCTTTAGCAGTTCGACAGGTATCGAAATTAAAAAAGAAAAATATTTCTATTAGGTACTACAAAAACCTATGAATTTTCTAGCGGTTTGAACTTTGTGCTGGATCAACCGTATCCCATATTTTTTAATAATTTTAAAAGTTCTTGTCAAATTGATTTTTTTTATTTGGTGACCTATGAGGACTTAAAAAAACTATTATGGTTCCCTAAACGACTCGAGAGTTTGTAGTAGATTAAAGAAAAATTGTTATACTTTCTTTAATCTAGCCAACAAGGCTCATTACAAAATTTTTCTTTAATCGACTCGATTCGAAAGCCGTAGTAGACCCATTATATTTTTTAGTCATTCCAAAAATAATAAAATGTTCAATCACTTGAAAAAATAACTTCTTTATTCTTACATTAAACTAATTGATGCTTGCATCAACAAATTCTTCCAGCAGTATTTAGGTATGACATCACTTGTTCTTTTGAACTGTTTTTCTTGATGTGTACATATGTAGATACATAGTATATCGTTGAATAAAACGCAAAAAAATCCTTATTTAAAAAAGGTTATTATCGGCTTGTTAACAAATTTCAATGTTTTCACCTAAATAAATAATAAATATGTTCCCTTACATACTATAAAATTAAGATAATCTAAAAGGAAAAAATACCTGATCAATTACAGTGAAACCTCTCTCTCATACTTTTGTCCGGTTATGAGAGGTGTTCGCTTATGAGAGAGGAACACATTTATTATTAAAAATATTTTATTTAATAATGTTAAATATTATTAAAGCAATGGAGAACTAGTCAATTGTGACTCAAAAAATTTTGCTTAACGAGCAAATCAATGAACACATTTTGTCTATTTCAGAGCCACCCGCTCTAACAAACATCCATCTTCTTTTAATGAACATTTATTCCAGTATGTCAATTTGTGGTAACGCCGGAATTACCATTTTCATTGGCATTGGCAGAAATATTAATCATACATAGTTGAAAAAAAGATGAACTGCATAAAAATGTAATAAAATCCTGGTGTATTTCAAAGCTTCTGACCGCTTTTGAGAGGCATTTTGAGAACAATTTTCCAAAATTTAGTGTCCGCGTCCGTTTATTGGATTGTCCGGTTATGGGAATACACTTTGTATGGAACAACTAATGAAAACCTTGGTTCTAGAGTTTGTTCGATTGAAGGAGGTGTCCGGTTATGAGAGGTGTCCGTTAGGAGAGGTGTCAATGTATATAGTTTAACATATTTATTGCTTCTCCTGAAATATCATTAAAATGTTATTTAGAGCGTTTTGCGTTTCAGGTGATGATATGTATCCTAAGTCCTTATATGAATTTAAATAAACTTAATAACATCGTTAAGTTATAGGCAAGGACCGAAAATAATTGTTATTTTTTTTCTTTCTGAAGAAAAGGTTATGAGAAAATAATCTCTATCTGGTTTTGATTATTTTTAATCGTTATCGTAAGATATGTATATATTATTTTGGTCACCGTAACTAATATAAATAGGAAATATATATTTTTTTTTTGTTATGAATAACTATTATATCAACCAGAAAAAATTTTGGTTACCAATAAACATTATCGAAAGTATTTTTATTTTTTGGTTATCACAGTTTTATTTAAGTAACATATTATTAATAAAATTAATACAAATATTTTACTAGACTGCCCGTTTTGTTTACTTTTCCAAAGACATTTCAGTTTCTCACCCTACTTAGAAATGCATCCATTACATCAAAAATACGATATGTATACGGGTAGAGATAACCGAAAAATAAAATTACTTTCGATAATGGTTATTGGTAACCAAAAAACTTTTTTGGTTGATATAATAGTTATTCATAACCAAAAAATATATATTTTTGCTTATATCATGAAAAAATTAAAACTGGTAACGCAACCGAGTTTCTGACCGAACAAATGAGCTTTGTTGGAGAAACACAGCCATATCCACTATGAAAGGCTGAAAACTTTAGGATACAAAGAGCTATAAATGTGGGGATGCAGAGATCACTATTTTATAAAGGGCTGCAATTATATAATAGTCTTCCAAACTGCATTAAAAATTGATAATATTCCTTAAAGCTTGTAATATGTATGTATATTGAAATTTTGTAAAAGTGTATTTAATACTACTAAATAAATACTACTATTACTACTACTATTAGTTATGACGACCAAAACAAAGTTACGATAATGGTTGATTATAGCCATTATTTGAATTCATCAATATTAATGGTTAAATAAGACCTTTTTGCCATTTCTCTTATAACTCTTACGTCCCTGATCATAGATATGCTTAGTTAGATCTTTAAACACACCTAAGCATCTTATCAGTTAGTGGGCTGCTGGTCCGTTTTCTTCCAAAGACATTGGCTTTCGCAGAGTTTGTCTTCGAAAAACAAACATTTTTGCAACTGGTATATAGATACATACATACATATGTATGTATGTATGTATGTATGTATGTATGTATGTATGTATGTATGTATCTGATAAATGAAATTTGTTCACAAAATGCTTAGGTATTAAATACATAAAGATAACAGAATAATGAGTCATATAATTTTAAAATACTTCTTTTAGCAACGCGATAGGTAGGTATGAAGAGGATACCTAAATATTTCATTACTTTCGAATGGAAGATATATATTTCCTTTTCCCTGTAATGAAGCCACAATTGGCAAAAATACTTTCGGATATTCTTATCTCTCGGTATACTAACTAACTACGTCATACCTACATACATACATATATTAATTAGTTCGTTCAATAAAGATTGAAAATTCTATTAGACCTAGATATGTAGGTATTATATATTATCACACAGTTTTCAGTTAAACCTAAAACCAATATATATGTACATATGTTAAACCTCCATTTATTATGCTTAATTATTAAGAAAACTTAAAGAAAATTTCAAATACTTACCCTAAATTTCCTTATAATTTTCGGGTGAGTATTTATAATCCACAAAAGTAATTAATGTTTTATTTCCAATAGTAATAATGATTAATTCCAAATAAATCGATAACAAAAAACTGTAAATCAATAAATTTTTGGCAACTCTGCAAAAAAAAGGCACAAAAGACTTTGACGTACACAGGAACAATTAGACACGTACACACATAAGCATATATACAAAAAAAAAAAACAATGTAATGAATTTTGAGCACAAAGGGAGTAAAATATGCATATTTTATACGGATATTATTGAATTTTGTGGTAAATAATTTCTTAATATAGAATTTCAAATCTTTTACACAAATAAATATAACCGGGTATTATATAAAAATGGCAAAGGAATATATGAATGTAGTATGTATGTAAATGATTTAAAACAGGGTGTGTCTTGAATAAACAAAATACACATTTCTTGAACACAAAACTTTATTTAATGAACTGAATTTATTTTGATTTAGCTTATTTTCCAGCTAGTAATTTAACAATTTTATATTTATATGATTTTTGCACAATTATTGATTTTTTCTCTTTTTCAATTTAATTGAAGACCTTTAAGATCGTTTTTTGCTTGCTATTCAATTTTAAAATGTTTTTTATTTTATAGATATAAATTTTCATGAAAATTTTCTGTATTTAATTTTTAAAACTTTTCACTTTTTTCCTTCTTTTGTGGCATGGTGTTATAAAAGAATAGATGATAACGAAAAAGAAGATACATACATATGTATATGCGATATGGATTTTTCCACACTACACAATTTATATGTACATACATACATACTTATGTATGTACATACATATATATCTTGAATCAACCTTCGATTTAAGGGCTGATAATTGATTTAAAATTTTTGTAATAATTTTCTTTGAATTCAAATGCACTTTAATTTTATTATTTTTTACCTTTTAGCAATAAATTCGCACAAATTAACGAAATTTTTTGCAATTTCTACTGAACCCGATTTAATTCAATACAAAACGCACGGCCGACGACGAAGAAACTTGCTTTAAACAAATTTTTTTTGTATCACAAACTTCGACGACGTCAACGACGAAAGATGAAAAAAACACAAACAATATCGTATAGCCTGGCAACCACACCACATCACATCAAACCGGCCAACCAATCACATCAAACCAAGTTTGAGCTTATAATAAAGTATTGCAACATGTTGGCTAACAAGCATGTTGAAATAGTATTTATTTAATTTTGTATTTAATTCTTTCTATATTTACAACTATTTTCAAATAAACAATTACTTCCTTTAAGTTTGTTAGTTTTATATTTTTTCTAATTTTGTTTAATTTTATTTTTCAATAAAATCTGTTTTGTTGTCTTTCTATGCTTTTACATTTAACCGTATGGTTTTTTATGTGGCCTGCTTGTGTTTGTATGATTTCTATTTTTATGGTCGGCTATTATTCCAAGTTCGTCTCATACCATCAACACGTTTTCTTTATTCACCTCTTTTGTTTTAATGCCGTAATACATGCAGATGTGTGTTTGTTTGACTGCTTGCCAGTGCTGCCATTAATTTTTCGGCTTTTAGTTTTTTATGTTACATTTTCTTTGCAAAATGTGTTTTATTTTGTGTTCTTCTTTCTTTTATTTTCGTTTTTTTTTTGCTTTGTTCGTTTTGTATTGTTTTTTATGCTTTTCGCTTTTTTGCTTTTCGTGCATTTAGTTTGTGAATACACAACCATATCTATTAAGAAGTATGTATGAATGTGTGGTGCTTAAGAAGCACATCCAAACACACACACACTTATGCACAGGCCTTGCTGCCACATTTCATTATTGGACAAGTGAAAATTATTAGGAAATTTGAAGATATATTTATAATTTTTATGACAGCCCTAAAAAATGGCCACTCTAACGTCTAACGGCTTGTAAATAGTATGTACATACTTATGTATAAGCCATAGGGTTTATAGAGGCGAAACTGAAACTACAAAAACTTAAGTCTGCTTTTAAGAACCTGTATGTAGGTCTAAGAATGTATGCATTAGTAGAACATTTTGTACCTATCAGTATTGGCTTAATATAAAAATTTCCCCACAGCACTATAACTAACGTGACCATTTTTCATTTTACTCAAACCGGGACGCCGGCATATTTTTTGTCTAAGGCCCTTTCAAATTGTAATACCTACTTACGAAATGGTTTTTGAAAAATCGATTTTTAAAGGACATTTCTCAACTAATAGTTTAATTGTTGAAATTCTTCTATAATTCTTAAAAAAACCCGACAACAAAATAGGTGTGGCACCGCCCTCATATTTTATCATACTTTTACGATAACTAATTGTGTGTGCGAAGTCTCATAAGAGTCGGATAAGCAGAAGTAGTTAAAATGAGTATTTACTTTTCATGGGCGTGGCACTGCCCACTTTTCTAGCCACAATGTTGTATTGTAACAAGAACTAAAAGTGTATGCAGTGTTATAAGAATCAGCTCAGTAGAAGTAGTTAAAATGCTTATTTACTCTTCATAGGCGAGGCTTTTCTAAACATAATGTTGTATTGTAACGATAACTAAAGGCGTGTGCATAGTTAAGTTGAAGTTGTTTAGTAGAAGTTGTTGAAAAAGAATATTTACTTTGTATGGGCGTGGCACAGCCCACTTCTTTGATAA